>JAECXJ010000170.1:0-37500 GCA_018152295.1 Drosophila carrolli | reverse complement strand
TAAAAAACAACAAAAATAATATAGAATTAAAACATTTTTAAATTTTCCAAATTCTCCAATTTTCTAAACTTTAAACATAATAACTAGAAAATAACTTCATTTAATAACGTTATTTTTTAAAAGGAGGAGTTGTAGTATGTATACATATAACCAACAGCCACTGTACCAAGTGTACTTAAGGGATACGCACTGTAACACTTTGTTGCATGTGTTTACATAAACACAAGGCATGGTTCGAGTTGACCGTAACACGATCAGCCGAGCTCTGGCTTGAAGACCATGAGTGCTTAAGTCATCAGATTCCCATGCCTTGATTGCACATATACTACCACTACATACTACGTCTCTCGAGCTAGCCGCTGTCAGCAGCGAGCAGCATATTTATATATAAGAAATACATAAATTGGGCCGCTCCTTCCATAGCTTTTATACTTCAAAAATCTATTATATAAAAATAAGTCGGGTTTTCCTTCCTGACGCTATAACTCCAGAACGCACGAACCGATTTCCATGGTTTTGCATTCGTTGGAAAGAAATCGGGCTCCCTAAGAAAATTCAGGAAAAAATTTCAACACAAAAGCGGGAATATCTTTTTTTACATAAAGCACCATCTCTGATACATAGCTTACGTGATGGATTGTTTGACAGCTACTCATTGTTCTCTGCTCAGGTAATTTCATGTGAAAAACCGGTATTGCATTCACTGTGAAATTGTGAAAAAAAATTTTTTTAAATAATTTATTCGTTTCTTTAAATTTTAATTGGAAACCATCAAATCAATCACGTGTATTGTGCAAATTGTTATTCAATTTTAACAGCAGGCATTTGTCTTTAAGGGTTTATATAGTGACATATTCACATATTCATACCAAGAAATAATAATATTCAATGTAAACAATCCACATCCGGAGCTGGCGATGCCGCTCTACAATAACATAAACAATTATTGTAATGACAAAGTGCCGCGCCCTAAGTGGCACTCTCAATCTCAAATTATTGAATACAATCAATATCCCAAGCGGGCAATCTCGCTCCCAAATTTATGTTAACAAAGGGCAACACAAGAAAGATTTTTGTCACAAGAATTTACTCTTAAGCCAACCTTCAATTAATAAAGTCTCAGCACCGCAATTAATTGTGTTTTTAATTCAAAGTTCGGCGTTGGTCTTAACCCAAAGGGTGAATCATTTATCCGACTCAAACTAAATAATTTCACTGGCGCAGCCGGTAGGATACAAAAAGTAAGCGAAAACAAGAAAGGAAAGCTAACTTCGGGCGGAGCCGAAGTTGATATACCCTTCAGAATACTCCAAAAATTATTCATATGATGAATTCTTAATACTCATAAAAAAAAAATCCCAACTTCCTAACTTTAAAAACACCAAAGTTATGGCATTTCCAATCGTTCAGTTATATGGCAGCTATAGGATATAGTCGGCCGATCCTTATGAAATTTGATAGGTCTGATTGATTGGCCCAAAATTAAGCCCATAGAAAATCCCAACTTCCTAACTAACTACCAAAGTTTTGACATTTCCGATCAATCAGTTATATGGCAGCTAAATGATATAGTCGGCCGATCCTTATGAAATTTGGTAGGTCGGATTGATTGGTCAAATATAAAACCCATAGGAAATCCCAGCTTCCTAACTTTGCAAACACCAAAGTTATGGCATTTCCGATCAATCAGTTATATGGCAGCTATAGGATATAGTCGGCCGATCCCGGCCGTTCCGACAAATATACTGCGTGCAAAGAAAAGAAGGGTGTGTGCAAAGTTTCAATTCGCTATCTTTAAAACTGAGAGACTAGTTTGCGTAGAAACAGACAGACGGACAGACGGACGGACAGACGGACATGGTTATATCAACTGAGGAGGTGATCCTGATCAAGAATATATATACTTTATAGGGTCGGATATGTCTCCTTCACTGCCTTGCAAACTTTTGACCAAAATTATAATACCCTCTGCAAGGGTAACAAGAAACAAGGAAAGCTAACTTCGGACGGAGCCGAAGTTGATATACCCTTTTTATTCGGACGTTGATGCACTATGATCAGCGCAAACAAGTGGCCCCTACGACACCAAGCAGTGCTTGTTACGCGCGGAGCCTAATAGGCGTAAAAACGAGATCGCGAGAAGTTAAAAGCACAATGTAGAAGCGGACAGACTAAGATTACAAATACGTACGAGACTAATACTAATACTAATTTTGTGCTAAGTAAGATAAAATTAATGATTTTTGGCTTGGCAAAGAGTCGGTAGTAGAAATAATGTGGTACACAGTACTCTAAACGGTTCATGCATATCAAAGTTAGATCTACAAATATTTAATGTAAGAGGAACATAGTTCCTGGTAATTCTATTAGGCACGGAGAAGCTTATGCGACCCAGTAACTCGGTACTCTCCACATCCCCGCGAATAAGTTTATAGATAAAAGTTGTGCCAAGCATCGTTCTACGGTTTACTAAGGATGGTAGATTAATTAGGAGAAGTCTACTAGAGTAGGATAGTAAAATAAGGCTTGCATTCCAGTTAAGGCCCCGTAGAGCAAATAATAAAAAGTTCTTTTGCACAGACTCTATCCGGTCTATATGTACACAATACTGAGGACTCCAAACTGCAGAACAGTACTCAAGGATTGGACGGACTAGTGAAATGAACAGAGTCTTTGTAACATAGGGATCATCGAATTCCTTTGACTACCTTTTAATAAATCCAAGTACTCCCCTGGCTTTATTCACCATAGAAGTAATATGGTCACAACACTTAAGTTTAGGGTCAAGGAGGACGCCAAGGTCATCAGCATGCGTAATTCTAGACAACGCGCAACCACCCAGCGTTTACGTTGCATATTGTGGGTTCACCCAAAAAAATGTCATTACTTTGCACTTAGCGCTATTTAAATCCAAAAGATTTTCACAACACCATGTTTGAAAAGCGTTTAGGTCAGATTGTAAGTCTGAACTGCTAGAAATTTCGTTATATTGCAGGCATAACTTAACGTCATCTGCGTACATAAGGAGACGCGACTTTGTCAAGACTAGAGGGAGATCGTTTATAAATAAAGTAAAAAGAAGTGGGCCAAGGTGGCTTCCTTGTGGGACGCCTGAAGTAACTCGGATCAAATCAGAGATCGAGTTTTTAAAGAGGACTCGTTGAGTCCTACCACTCAGATAACTTGAGATCCATGTTAGAAGATCACATGGAAACCCTAATAAGTCTAGCTTTAATACAAGTAGCGAGTGATTTACTGAATCAAACGCCTTACTAAAGTCAGTGTAAGCTACGTCAGTCTGCATGTTTTTTCTAAAGCCATTTATTACAAAAGACGTTAGCTCGATCTACAAAGATGTTGCAAATGGGGTGTAATAGTGTTTTCGAAAAGCTTTGGGATGGCGGATAATTTGGATATGCCTCTGTAATTACTTGTATTGCATTTATTTTCTTTCTTATGAAGGGGAATGACAAATGACTCCTTCCAAATAAGTGGGAAATGAGATGTTTTTAAAGACAAAGTAAACAATTTGTACAGAGGTCTACACAGAGTTTCAGCACAGTACCTCAGCACGCAGCCTGGAACTCCGGCCGGACCCGGTGAATATACAGGCTTAACTTTATGAAGATCCAAAAGAAGGGAGCTTTCGCTTAACCTCGGACAAAAAATTAAGTTCGACTTGGGTATGGCATTTGAATAAGACGGATTTGGACGGGATGAAACAGAATATTTTGTATGGAAAAACTGGGCAAATAGATCGGCTTTTGCCTGATCAGAATTTGCCGTAGAGTTTTCGAATGATAGTGATGCAGGGTAACTGGCTGATTTACGCTTAGTGTTAACAAAATTATAAAACTGTTTTGGATCTTGTGAAAATTGGACCCTACAACGAGTCTAATAGCTTTTATAACACCGGGCGTTAAGCACGATAAAATTTGACCGAGCCCTTAGGTACCGAGAGAAGGCAGATTGTGAACCGCACATTTTAAATTTATTGAAAAGTCTGGACTTAATATTTTTAGGTGTGACAACTCTTTATTAAATCACCGAGGTTTATTTGAAATTGACGGATAGTATAACGGAACACACAGATAAAAGAAGGAATTCAATGCATTATAAACGATATTAACGGCCTTAGCCACGTTAGTGCATGAATAAAATTCGGACCAGTCATAGCCGGATATAAAAGTATTTAAAAGATGAAAGTTTGCCTTACGAAAGCAGCGGATTCGGCTATTTTTTTGGGACAGAAGAGGATGTGGAGGGCGCTGGGGATGGTTCTTTAATGGTATTTTCCATTTCCCCTGAACTATTCTTTTTTCTCTTAGCTTCGTACTCATTTACAAATATGCCCTCGGCCAGTGATGAGAGGTCTGGGGCGAGCCGTGAAACAAATACATGTTTTGTATCTGTACTACCAGTATCGGCCGGTAATCCGGGCGTTAAGTCTACATGAGGTGTTGGGGCCACTACTTTATTTTGATCGGACAGAGCGGAAGTACCTAGCGGAGCCACATCGATCCAGCAACTTCGGATACCGAATCACTTTTTGCCCCTATCTTAGTACCATTTGAGTGGCGCCTAAGATTGGCAGCTGAACTGGAGTCAAATCGCGGGCAGCAGGTTGCACAGCACCTGCCGTAGAATGCCCACCGACCGCGACTTTTTTGCGCTTTGGGGAATCGGGCTCAGCTAGCATGCGGCTAGTGAGCTGAGATTCAAGCGCCATGAGCAGGTCCGTATTTTTACGGCAGTTCCGGATTAATTCCGTAACACTGCTTTTTGTGAGCCGCCTAATAGTTATTGCCTGGTTCTCGTATACAATGCATTCATCGCAGTAGTAGCGTAGGCCACTCCTCTTATCGATGGCATCACGAACCAGGCCAGAATAGCCAAGACACTTTGCGTGATAAATTTTATCACATGTATGGCAGGGAATACTTTGCTGTCCAGCCGAGATAACTTTCTTGCAATTTTTTAATGAACAGAAAGCCATTTTCGCTGACCACGGACCACAGTGCACTATAGCGGACAAAAAAATCGAAAGCGCTCAAGAACTTTTTAATGACAGATCAAGCAGAGCGACAGAACGGGAGCGAAACACCGAATAACTTTGATGTTAGGCACCACGAAACGATATAGAAACGAAAAGAGAGAGAGAGCGGGATTATTAACCGATTAACTCCGGTATAAAACACATCTGAGAGATATGACCGTTGGAGTGCGTGCCGTTCCAACATCGCTCAATGACGAAGAGAAAGACTGAAAAGAGGGGCAATAGAAAACAATAACAACAAACCAGCACCGAATTAAATTATGATAATTTGATTTGTTTACTAAACACAAGTTAATCACGATGCACTCGCGAAGCGAACGGAAAGTTAGTAGAAAACACTTAAAGGTGTAGCTACGTTGAAGAGATTTAAGTAAACCCCGGTGGTTTCAATAAGAAAAATGAAAATTCGGAGCGCAAAACAAAAGCACAACCGTTCTCTGTGAAGATGCACAGTATTGCAGAATACTCTGTAAATTATATTCTCCATAATTATTCATATGATGCATTATTAAGGGGGTCCTCTACTCTCGAGGCCCGAAAATGAAGGGTGTTTTCGGGGATGGAAAAAACTACTGAACCGATTTTGAAAAATTTTTTTTGTTTGCAAGGTACATTTTTGAACATTAAAAAAATTCTTCTGTTGTACGAAAAAAACGAATATCGCGACCTTGGAGTGCCATCAAATGTCGCCATCTAAAGAACGCAGTTGTGACTTTTAGGTAACGATTTTTCCACATGGATGATCTGAAATCAGAAAACGGATATTTCTTGTAATCGGAGTTACGTTGACTATGTTTTCCCGTGTACGATTTTTTTTATTTTAAAATTTATAAAAGTTATGCAACAATTTGTGAAAAATTTAGATTTTTACTGTTTTTTTTTACCTATTAGAAGCTATGAAAATTGAACTAAACAAAATTTCGAAAATTGTACGCGGGAAAACATAGCGATGTGTTTTCTGAACAATTAAAAAAAAATTATTAAAATTGAACTATAACTTCTATGAAAAGGCTTACCTGAAACCTAAAAACCAAACTTTCGGGAAATCGCGTTTAAAGATAAAGTACAGTGTAAAACATGATTATTGCAACTTACGCGTCAATCGGCTATACCGGGGCCGTAGAGTTGTCCCTCCTGATCATGCAGATGCTCCTGGTTCTCCACATTTTCCTCACTCTGTTGTATTCGGGCCTGTTTTGCTGCATCACTCATTCTGCGCTCGGAGCGGTCGAGTCGATTGGCACAACGCGCGCACGATTACCTTCCGGTTCCCAGAAACATGACAAGGAATATGAGTTGTACCAAACCATTTCTGTGGCGTATTCTTAGATACATATAGATCAAAATAAAGCACAAAAAAAAATCGATTTTTAAAAATTTGGAGAGTAGAGGACCCCCTTAATACTCATAAAAAATCCCAGCTTCCCAACTTTACAAACACCAAAGTTATGGCATTTCCGATCAATCAGTTATATGGCAGCTATAGGATATAGTCGGCCGATCCTTATGAAATTTGGTAGGTCGGATTGATTTGCCAAATATAAAACCCAAAGGAAATCCCAGCTTCCTAACTTTACAAACAACAAAGTTATGGCATTTCCGATCAATCAGTTATATGGCAGCAATAGGATATAGTTGGCCGATCCCGGCCATTCCGACTTATATACTGCGTGCAAAGGAAAGAAGGCTGTGTGCAAAGTTTCAACTCGATATCTTTAAAACTGAGAGACTGACCGCGTAGAAACAGACAGACGGACAGACGGACATGGCTATATCAACTCAGGAGGTGATCCTGATCAAGAATATATATACTTTATAGGGACGGAGATGTCTCTTCACTGCGTTGCACACTTTTGACCAAAATTATAATACCCTCTGCAAGGGTATAATAAAAAAAAATAAGGCCAAAGGCAACTAACAGTTAAGCAAAATATAAAATTTAAAGAAAATTATATTAAACACTACAAGTTCACTTATTTAGTGAAATAAAAAAAACAAAATTAATATTTCTATTGAAATTTTTACAAAATTATAATTTTACAATAACAATGGCACAACCAAATATCGCCGCACCCCAAATCGTAGCGCTAAGCGACAACAACCTTGCTGAAGCTCGTCGCCAGCTAAAAGATATCATACCATTTAAAGGTGATCCAGAAAATCTGTACACCTTCGTCAGCAGAGTGGATTATGTTATTTCACTCTATCAAACTAATGAACGTGCGACAACAGAGAATTCTACTTGGAGCCATCGAAAGAAAGTTCCGAACATCGAAGACTGGCCTACTCTTAGATCGAGACTAGTTGCAGAATTTTAACCCCAAACACGAACTACAAATTACTGGAGAACTTCAGGGAGACACCTTGCAAAGGAAATCTGAGAGCATTCTGCGAAGAAGCTGAAAGACGACGTCAACTGCTGATTTCGAAATGGCATCTGGAAGGTAACCAATCAGATTTTCTTATTTATGTTCATGCGATTAAAGATTCCATTAAAATACTGATCAGAAAATTACCTATACAATTATTTACTATTTTAGTTCATCATGATATTTCAGACTTAAGATCTTTAATTACAATTGCACAAAATGAGGGAATATATGAAGAACATATTAATTTTGAATTATATAAAAATCTAGAAAACCGTAATAAAAACGCAAACTCTAATCAGAATTTTAAATCATACAAATTCAATACAAATACCCAAAGCCAATATCGACCAAGCTATCCACAATATTCTCAACCATTCCAACCTAATTTTAATCCATACATGCAACCCATGTGGCACGTACCAAATCATTTCGCACCCAACCAATACATGAATACACAACCAATTACTCACAAATATCCTTTTCCACAATATTTCAATAGAATTCAAAATCCTCAAACAGCATATTTTAAAGCATATATATACCCTCAATTGCAACAACCTTCCACATCTAAAAATACTAAAAATACTTCCCGGTTACCAAAAGACTAAGACCATCGGACAGTGAGCAAACTAAAATTTCTATTGACGAATTAAGATTTCAGCACGAACACGAATACGAAAAATTACAACATAACTATTATGAACAACAATATTATGACCACAATCAATGCCATGGGTTGATTAATGTAGGGCAACAATAAATACGATCCATTCAAAATATAAATTAACAAAATCAAAATAGCTCAGAACCAAACGAAAATTTTCGGTTAACAGCCCCGGACAACACCGATACATAGAAATAGCATACAAAGGTTGCACATACAAATGCCTTATAGACACAGGATCCACAATAAATATGATTAATAAAAATATATTTTGTCTTCCCATTCAAAATATCCAATGTGAAGTTTTGACATCAAATGGTCCTATTACATTGAACAAACTAATTATGTTACCCAACAATAGTATTTTTAAAACAACTGAACCATTTTATGTACACAGTTATTCTGATAATTACGATATACTAATTGGTAGAAAATTTTTGAAAAATGCATAATAAATTATAAATTACAAAAATAGCACAGTTACGCTGTTTGATAAAACATACAAATTAATTACTTCAAAATCAGTAGAAAACCAAAATTTGTATATCCAAAAGCAACCAGAAACAATAAAATATTATGCTCAGGAATCAATAAAAAAAATAGATTTTGAATTGTTTCGATTAGATCACCTGAATAAGGAGGAAACTTTAGGGTTAAAAGCTTTATTAAATAAATTCAAAATCTTTAATATGAAGAAGGAGACAATCTAACATTTACAAATACTATTAAGCACGTACTAAATACAACACATAACTTCCCAATTTATTCCAAACAATACCCACTTGCTCAGGCGCCCAAAATTGAAGTCGAAAACCAAGTGCAAGAAATGCTTAATCACGGATTAATTGTGGAAAGTACCATACAATAGTCCTACCTGGGTAGTACCCAAAAAATCAAATGCTTCTGGTAAAATTAAGTATAGAAGAGTAATAGATTATAGGAAACTTAATGAAATAACTATCCCCGACAGATATTAAAAACAAACATGGACGAAATCCTTGGTAAACTAGGAAAATGTCAACATTTTACACCTATCGATTAGCTAAGGGATTTCATCAAATAGAAATGGACCCAGAATAAATATCAACGAGGACGGATGCTAACTTCGACAAGCCGAAGTTTTAATACTTTGCCGAAATTGCTAAAATTGAAAAAGTAGCGAAAGGAATAAGGTATACATAAATAAACTAGTTTTGCAGAGTTTTATGTCAATTGCTTTTATATTGCAAAAATGTTATATAAAAATAGAAAAAAAGGGATATTTTCGCAGCCTTTAACAATTTTTCCTAGGGAAGCTATAACCTGATCAAGGTAAGCATAAAAAATACGATTTGAAAAGATTCATGTCAACAGCTTAATATCCTAAAAATCATTCAATGTTAACCGCATCCACCCTATTGTTCCTATGGATCGTCCGATCGCCACGCGCTTTTACCCTTATTAAAGTTTGCATAAAAAAATAATGGAAAGATTTTTGTCCATACCTTTTACACTGCACGAAATATCATCCATTCTTGGAAGGTTTATCCGATTGTTCCTATGGGAGCTATAGGATATAGACATCCGATCGGGGCGGTTTTCAAACTTGATCTGCGTACACATGTTTTAGGACGACTGTGAAATTTTCAGATCGCCAGCTTTTAAAGTGAGCTCGCAATCGGTATTGAAACAGACGGACAGAATATATATACTTTATGGGGTCGGAAAAGTCTCCTTCACTGCGTTACAAACTCTGACCCTTGCAGAGGGTAACAAGGGTATAAAACTTAAATTTTCTGAAATTATACAAAACAAGAAAGGAAAGCTAAATTCGGGCCGAGACGAAGTTGATATAGCCTTGCAGAAATTATTCAAATGATGCATTCTTAATACTCATAAAAAGTCCCAACTTCCTAACTAAAACACCAAAGTTATTATATTTCCAATCGTTCTTATGAAATTTGGTGGGTCGGATTGAATGGGGAAAAATAAGACCCATAGAAAATCCCAACTTCCTAACTTTACAAACACCAATTGTTTGTAGTTTTATTTTTTATTATTTATAGGAATGGTTGCCCCTAGAACATACTCTAGTGACGATAGGTTGCTAAACCAACACTTAAATTGGTTTAACTCGGAGGGATCATTCGTATGAGGGCCAAAGACACAGCGATGCTCACTCGTAGAACGCAGAGTAGTTGAATACACAAGTATTGCTTGAGTACTGATTTTATTAGGGCAAAAGGTCGGGTTTATATACACGTTTTTCAGAGTCAAGGAAGGCACCATAGCAAAAAAGTGGTATGGGGCTGTTAGTTAAAAATACATTGCATTGCTTATGTTCTAAGATATACAAAGGTACAGAGTCATCATAATTGTCTCCCACACAAGGAGTTAATACGCTAGGGTTAGTAAAAATAAAAAAAGGTAGCTCAGGCAGAGCTGGCGCTGTCCGTGAACGTCAAGTGGCTTAGCGACTCAAGTGGTACGCTAACATACTCCCGGCCGTTGAACAGGTGTTCATCATCATCCAATGTTGATCTCAAAGGCGTCGGATACAGGTGTCTGGTGATGTCTTCTTGGGGAGTTGGTTAACGCTGGCCTCTCTGGTAAGTCGATGTCCTTTGACGATGGCGAAGTTAAATGATGTGATTTCTTTTGGAAACGTCTCCATACATAAAATATTATCACCCCAAGTGATAAAATTAGGGCGACATATGAACTTATGTGGTGATCTTATAGATCGACGATCTCGTTTGGCATTTTTATTTTTATTCTCGGAATCAATTCTTTACTGAGCTCATTTAATTCATTATAACCTAGCTTCAATGAATTATTTGGGTGTGAAACTTTAGGAAGCGGAGTTAAAGATTCATTCAGACTGCCAAATCGAGCATACGATAACTTCAATGTTCCAGTAGAGGTTACCTGATGACCAATTACGCTCAGAAAAGGATTTCTTAGAGTGCACTTCGGATCCAAGGATAAAAGTCCGATATTATCAATTGAAATTGTTGATAATTGATCATCACATACTGCTAATAACTCCATTGGTGATTTAATTGAAAATATCCATTGATTTTTTGTTCTTAATCTTTGCCATGAGAATGATTTCGTCAAACTTTTTGTTTGGCACAATGACGATGATTTGTTATTAAACATTTGAAACTAGCAATGATTTTCAATAGAAAACATGGATTGCTTATCTGAGCAAATATACTCTTCGTCATTAATTGAATTACAAAGATCAAATTCACTTGATGACATAGTTATGAATTGATCTCGATGTTGATTCACAGCCATGATTGGAAATTCAATATCAAGGGAAATCATTTTATTGTTGATGATTACCGGTATTGGAATCAAGTTATATATTTCAAATAACTGTGTTGATAATAATGGCAGTGTTAATTTAAAGATTACATAATCCTTTACCACCTTTGCTTCTGCCCTCATTAACTTATATAATTGAAGTATATCATCGTTGATGAGAGGGAGCATTTTTCCTTGAGGCATGTGAATTTTTAATTTGTTTAAATGTTGTCGAGGTTGCTTGGGAGAAACGAGCAGTGGGCTAATTTCATTGTGATGGACGTTTGTCAGAACATGTGAAATCTCTGTCTGAATTCTTTGAAGATTTGCCGCCAATATGGATAATTGATTTGACAATGCAATATACCATTGAAAGGCTTTGAGAGAATCTAGACGAGCATTGGCTATATCCTCCATTTGCTGAGTCATTATTTTAATCCTTTTATTGATGGTAGCTTCATCTCGTTTCATGATGTTTATCGTAGAATCAATTATTGAAGTCTGATTCTTAACTAATTCTAAAATGTAATCTTCATTCGATTTCACCTTTTGAATAGTTGCTGACATCTTCTTGGCATACTCTGTGTCTAATACGCCAAATAAGCTGTTGGCAATATTTCCCACTATGTCCAAGGGAGAACGACGTATTCTTGACATGTGGAGTAAATCATTTTCAGTTTTTATTTCTTCGTAAACGTGTTGAAAATGGTTATATACAGCAGCACATGCTTGAACTGGTTGTATATGTGAACACATTTGACCAACCTTAAGTGTCCCGTGTAAAATGTCTTTACATCTTCGAGATACGGCTTTAAATCATAATAAGCTATGATTGTCCATTCTGCAGTTGCTAGTCGAGTAGATCCAATTTTTTCGTAATAAATTCCTGGCCTAGAACCTGGTTATGTTAATTGGACCGGCGATGGCTAATGGTAATAGAAGCAGCAAGATTAATAATGGCATCGATATCATTGGTAAGGATGGGCTCTTTCGTCTTTTTGGCTCTTGATCTTCCTTTGTTTCTTCTTCAGCATCTTCTTCATTAATTTCCTTGCGTTTTTCTCCTGGATCTTCTTGACGGAATAGTGGAGCAAGCTTATGGATTGCTCTTTAAAAAACTTCTGTTGCAGTTTTTACGTCTGCAACTCGCACATATCCATCTTGACCTGGATAAATTTTTAATATTCGTCCTATAGGCCATTGAAGCATAGGCACATTGTCTTCCTTGACAATAACCATCATGCCTTCTCTTACATTTTTATGGGCCTGTTTCCATTTTGAGTGTTGTTGCAGGCTTGTTAAATATTCACTGGACCATTGCGTCCAGAATGTGTGCTTGAGTCGCTGCACCAGTTCCCATTGTTCAGGTAGTGATTTTAATCTGGGTCTGATTGAGCGACTAGAGCATCTCAATAAATGACCTGGTGTAAGAACTGTAAAGTCATTAGGATCATTCGACATTGGAGTAAGTGGCCGAGAATTTAATACTGCCTCGACATTTGTTATGATAGTGCTCAACTGCTCAAAGGTGAGGTTTGCAGTGGACACATTTTTTAATAACAACGTCTTTGCTGACTTTACTGCAGCTTCCCATAATCCACCAAAGTGAGGGGATCTTGGTGGAATAAATTTAAAGTGAACACCCTTCGTATTGCACAGCTGAAGTATGGTCCTTCAATTGGTTGCTGGCGCCAACGAAATTTGTTGCATTGTCGCAGTATAGGGTCTGACACTTCCCACGACGACTTATAAATCGCTGTAATGCTCCAAGGAATGCTGCAGTCGTTAAATCTCCGACAAGTTCCAGATGGACAGCCTTTGTGGAGAAACAAACAAATACTGCTATGTATGCTTTATCAGGTCGCTTGCCTCGGATTTTATGATGTATCCAGAAGGGTCCGCAATAATCAACTCCGGTATTTAAAAATGGTCTGTTTTGTGAGACTCTATGCACAGGTAGTTTCCCATTTACGTTCATAATTACGTTTCTAACCATAGGAGTGATTTTGATGTGATACTGTTGTCGTGCAATACCTTTTAAAGTATTTTGACCACAATGCATATTTTCCTCATGAAGTTTATGTAGCAGCATTTTTACGATGTTGTCATTGTATGGGAGTAAGTAGGGATTCATTGCATCCCGGGAAATTGGGGCATTTTCCACCCTTGTTCCTACTCTTATAATAGAGTTTTCGTCCAAATGAAGATGAAGAGATGCGACCTTGCTGCTATTGGGTAATGGGCGTTCGGGATGACGTCGAAGGTGATTAAATTCATTTATGAAATCAGCCTGTTGTATACAACGTATTATAATCCGCCTAGCTTGTTCCAATTCTTCAAGCTCTAGTAAGACGGTTTGTTTTCTATTTTTACGATAACAAAATCGTAACATGTATGCTATTATACGTTGCAAGCGATTGAATGAATTTCCGTCTTTAATGCCATATATTTCTATTCCAAGCGAAACTGTTGCCAAAGTAACAATTTTTGTTTTCCGTTCCAAAGAAATTGTGTTGTCCTTTGGAGCTTTAAATAGAGCTGGCCATTTCTCTTCTTGTCCATGAAGAAACAGTGGTCCGTATAACCACAATGTATGTGCACTTAATTGAGATGCAGGTATCCCTCTAGAGAGTACATCTGCAGCGTTGAGACTTGATGACACATGTCTCTATTGATTTGGACAAGTTGTATCTTGTATTTTCGACAACCTATTTGCAACGAATGTATGGAAATTCGATGCTTTTGCATTTATCCAACATAAGACGATGGTGGAATCTGTCCAGTAATGACATTTAATGGATTCTGATCTAAGATCCTTTTTCACCTTTTCAGCAAGCTCTGCACCTAACACAGCTGCACATAACTCTAGTCGTGGTAGGGTTTGCTTTTCAAGAGGTGCTACTTTTGATTTTGCGCATAATAGGAGCACAGTCGTTTGTTTGTTCTTATATATGGCTCTTATATAAGCCACAGCACCAAACGCTTTTTCAGAAGCATCCACAAATATATGGAGTTCTTGTTTTTGAGGTATCTTACCATCATAAATGTGTCGCCGAATAGTCATTTTATTTAAGCACAGCAAGTCTTGTCTGAAGCCCTCCCACCTTTCCTTTAGGGAATCTGATATCTCTGTGTCCCAATCTAGTTTAACTGACAGATTTTATAGAAATATTTTTGCTCTGATTATGACTGGAGCAAAAAGACCAAGTGGGTCACAAATTTAACCCAACACAGAGGCTACCACTCTTTTTGTAATTGTTTGAGTGTTATGTTCTTGAGCCTTTCCGCACAAATTGTCATCCTTAGGGCTCCAGACAATTCCCAAAGTCTTTACACTGGTATGTTCCAATGCAGTGCCAAGATTTATGTTGCTAGCAATATCTTCTGGTGAAAATTCCTTTAGCAGATGGTGTGAATTAGAGCACCATTTTCTTAGTTTAAATCCGCAAGGTAGCAAAATTTTGTTTAGTTCTTCTTGAATCCTTGCAGCATTTATAATTGTATCTGCTCCAGATAGGCAGTCATCAACATAGAAATCATTTTTCAATGCATTTGATCCTAATGGCCATTTTTCCAAATTTTTATTGGCCAAATGCTCCAAGCATTTTGTGGCAAGAAATGGAGCTGACGTTGTGCCATAAGTTACAGTTTTTAGCCGGTAATATTTTATTTCCTCGGACGGATTGTAGCGCCAAACAATCATTTGGTTAAATTGATCTTTTGGATTCATCCAAACTTGCCGATACATTTTTTCTATATGCGCCGTAAAAACATATTTGTGAACTCTGAATCTCAATAGAATCGCAAACAGATCACTTTGAACAACTGGTCCTGGATAAAGTAAATCATTTAATGATTTTCCTGTAGAAGCATCAAAGACTACTCTTAATTTTGTTGTAGTGCTTTCTGGTTTCAGAACACAGTGGTGAGGAATAAAATAATGTTCCTTTGGTATTTGACTAGGTAATACTTGCTTCATATGACCTAGTTTTTCGTATTCGGCCATAAAATCATTATATAATATTTTAATGTCTGGGCTGGTTCTTCGTTCCAACGAAAGAAAACGCCTTGTCGCAATATCGCAAGACTTCCCCAGGGCTGAGGGATCTTCAGAATAAGGTAATCTGACAATTAACCTTCCATCTTGTGCGTGCTGAAGATTTTCCAAAAATGCTTCTTGCAATGTCTTTCCTCTGGCGTCCGCTATTTCCTTATCGGTTCCATGTTGTCCAGTTTCCAGAATTTTTCCAACGATGATTTGGCTTCCTCGGCTGAGGAAACTACCATCCAATTTTGTGGCATTTTTGCACTCATGTTTACTTGCCCAGCAATTATCCAACCAAATTCGGTGTTCTGGAGAATAGGTTGGTCTGAATAAGACCTAATTTGTTCAGGTTTTATAACGGAAAAGTGATGTTCTGCGCCAAGCAATATATCAATTTTTCCTGGTTTCGCGAAATGTGTATCAGCGAGCCGGGTATTTTTTTAGATTTTTAAATCAGCTACTTTTATTTGTTCCGTAGGCTGATCGGCCACAATATGAGGAAGAACAAAGGCTTCAACTCTTGTTTCAAAATCGCTTTGTTTTGATTTAATTAAAACACTAACGCGTCCTTTACTTATTCGCGGCTGACCTCCAACTCCCTCAATGCGAAGGTTTGTTGGTTGTAGTTGCAACGATAAACGCTTAACCAGTCTTTCTGAAATCAGATTAATTTGTGATCCGGAATCGAGCAGTGCGCAATCTCCTTCTTGATTATTAAGTCCTTGCACTATGACTCTAGCCGTTGCTAGCAGTGTGTATTTGTCACAACTGTTTTTCGTAGCAGCAGAAGCGGACGTTTTAGGTTCGGTATTTGGTTATCCGTTACCTAAATGTAGCAATGTGTTGTGTTTTTTGTTACATTTTATGCATGTATATTTAGACATGTGGTCTGCCTTAAGACAATTGACGCACAGCCTTTTTCGCTGAACCCAGGTCAGCCTTTCAGCAGGAGTTGACTCCTTAAATTTCTCCCATTTGCATATGCTATGCCATTTTTGACATTTAGAACAGAAGGACTGGATCCCATGTATCTCTTTTTATTCCAATATTTTTCAAGGCTTGCAAGGATTCATTGATATTGTCATGCAGATTTTTTATTGACTGAGAATCATTCGTCACATTAGGGTGATCAAATAATTTTTCAAATATTGCAGTCGAAAGGACCCGCTTATTATTGAAACGTTCTTTAAGCATGGTCCAGGCAGTATCATAATTAACTTCTGTTAATTCTAAATGCCTGACTAACCTTTCTGCTTCGCCAGACAGATTAGCTTTTTTTTTGGTATCGCTGATTCATGAACCATTTTATTAAAAATGTCATGAAATTGTTGCCATTTTAGATAGCTTCCATCAAATTTTGGAATGGAAACTTTTGGCAACTGTATTGAAGAGATTGTAGAAACCGCTTGATTGGTGGCTACTGAAACGGGGTCTGCATATGGATGGCAGAATTGCAACATTGCTTCTTCCGCGGAGATAAATCGCTCCATACTATAGCCCACTTCTTCAGGTGTTATACATAACTTGTGGATTTCAAAATGAAGACTTTCAATTTGTTTCCATAAATTATCAATTACCGATTTATAGGTAAATTTGTTTTCTGGAGCTATATGTTTCATGGTTCTTGACATAGATTCCAGAACTGCTGCTTGATGTCTGATCAGCTTTTGTATGTGATCCACCTCTTCTGAAGATGTTTCTTTTGCCGGTAACTGAAGAATTTTTGAGTTAAGTTCATCGATAGCTTGATGAACAATCGTCCGCATTTGATTGTAATATTGTTTTTTAAAATACTTATGCGGATGTGGAGTACCCTTTAATGATTCTAGGATACTATTATTTCCTTGGTCGAATTTTTTGCAATGCTCTTCAATTTGTCGTTTTCTGTCTTCAAAATACGACGCCTTTTCCTTTCGTTTGCCGGAATCCTTTTTGATGTTCCGTAGCAAAATTTGGATTTCTTCACCAATTTGGCTTTGTATGGCAATCAAATTTTCAACCTCCATTTTACCTTAACAATTGCCTAACCCGTTGGAAGATAATTGATTTGCTTATATAAGCTGGCTACGCTTCTACTCGCAACTGATTTATGGTTAAAGACAATTAAGGATTTTCGGATTAGAAAAGAAAGCCAACAAATAGTTTAAAACCTTTTTATTTAAAAAGTATTTTTTATTTTATTTAATATGTGTGTTAAACAAATGTTTTTAGTTTTGGATGCAAACGCTTCCAGAAATGTTCAAGAGCCGTCTTGTTGACTACTTGAAGTTGTTGAGTTCTACTTGAAGAACTTCCTTGTTGTTGAATCTCGAACGTTAATCGACGATTATCCTGGGAGTCGCCAAGTTGACTCCAGTAAATCGGATTATATTATTAAAAATTTTATTTTTATGGATGCTACCGCTCCCAGAATTATTCAAGAGTCGCCTTGTTGACTACTTGAATATATTGTTTTCCAGTGAAAAGCCTCCGTGTTGACTATTTCTATTTTGGAAAATAAATCGACAATTATCCTGGGAGTCGCCTAGTTGACACCAGTAAATTGGATTATATTGTTTAAACAACAATTTAAATTTTTTGGATGCTACCGCTTCCAGAATTATTCAAGAGTCGCCTTGTTGACTACTTGAATTTATTGTTTTCCAGTTGAAGAGCCGTCTTGTTGACTACTTCAATTTCGGAAAAATAATCGACGATTATACTGGGAGTCGCCTAGTTGACTCCAGATTATATGGATGTTGTAAGTTGGAAGAGTCGCCGGGTTGACTTCTTCTACTCTTATTTCCAATATTGTAGTAACAGATCGCCAAGTTGATAAGTAACTCCTTGATGTTATGTTATGAATTTTGCTCAGTATCTGAACTATTGAGCAAGGGTTTCACAACTTTAACTCTAGAAGATTCGATCGCCAAGTTGATCGGGAATCTGTCTAGCAATGTATGTGCAGAAATTAGTCGCCAAGTTGACTAGAATTTCATGCAGTGGTCGGGGTCACCAAAATGTTTGTAGTTTTATTTTTTATTATTTATAGGAATGGTTGCCCCATACTCTAGTGACGATAGGTTGCTAAACCAACACTTAAATTGGTTTAACTCGGAGGGATCATGCGTATGAGGGCCAAAGACACAGCGATGCAGAGTAGTTGAATACACAAGTATTGCTTGAGTACTGATTTTATTAGGGCAAAAGGTCGGGTTTATATACACGTTTTTCAGAGTCAGGGGGGGCACCATAGCAAAAAAGTGGTATGGGGCTGTTAGTTAAAAATACATTGCATTGCTTATGTTCTAAGATATACAAAGGTACAGAGTCATCATAATTGTCTCCCACACAAGGAGTTAATACGCTAGGGTTAGTAAAAATAGAAAAGGTAGCTCAGGCAGAGCTGGCGCTGTCCGTGAACGTCAAGTGGCTTAGCGACTCAAGTGGTACGCTAACACCAATGCTATGGCATTTCCGATCAATCAGTTTTATGGCGGCTATAGGATATAGTCGTCCAATCCTTATGATATTTTTTTTTTTTGTTTTTTTTTATAGTTTGTTGAACATGCCCACAAGGATGGACCTTGTTTTCGTGTATTGACGAATTATTTCTAAAGATCCCAAAAAAAGCGGGTAACGGGTGCTCCATTCTTGAGCAAATCAGAAGACGACCGTGTCTGTCACGGCCGAGAATCCATAAGTCTGCCGGGTGTCGTCTGCGGAGACGCCGTCGACCCAGTTGTGTTGCAAGATGTCTTGCCAGACAGTTTGCATGTGTGAGCAAACGTTCCCGGTATCGACTTGAGGATTGATTAGCCAAAAATAAAACCCATAGAAAATCCCAACTTTCTAACTTTAAAAACACCAAAGTTATGGTTTTACCGATCGTTCAGTTATATGGCAGCTATATGATATAGTCGCCCGATCCGGCTCGTTCCGACTTATATACTACCTGCAATAAAAAGACAACTTTTGGCAAAGTTTCAAGCAGATAGCTTTAAAACTGAGGGACTAGTTTGCGTAGAAACGGACGGACGGACAGACGGACGGACAGACGGACATGGCTAGATCGACTCTCCTGGTGATGCTGATCAATATATATAATTTATAGGGTCGGAAATGTCTCCTTCACTGCGTTGCAAACTTTTGACTGAAATTATAATACCCTCTGCAAGGGTATAAAAAAGATTAGCTTTACGTAATCAATTTCATTTTTAAATAGCGGTTGTAATATGTACTTGTCTGATTGGCAAAAACTTTCACCCTGAGCAAGGTATACATAAATAAATTAGATAAACTGCATAGTTTCATGTCAATAGCTTTTATACTGCAAAATTGCCATATACAAATAGGAAAAAAAAGGGATATTTTCGCAGACTTTAACAATTTTTCCTACGGAGCTATACGATATAGACGTCCAATCGGCAAGCGCTTTTACCCTGATCAAGGTATGCGTAAATAAAGAAGACTTGGAACAATTTATGTCAATAGCTTATACACTGCGCGAAATATTAAAAAAAAATCCAATTTGGACCGATTTCATCCTATTGTCTATTATCTTGATGAAGGAATGCATTAAAAATGACGATTTGAAAAAATTTATGGCAATAGCTTTTAGACTGCACGAAATATTCTGAAAAACATCAAATTTGGGTCCTTAACTGCGTTACAAGCTTCTGACCAAAATTATAATACCCTCTGCAAGGGTATAAAAACAACATTTTCCACCAAAAGCGGTCATTACGAATATCTTCGAATGCCGTTTGGCCTTAAAAATGCACCCGCTACTTTTCAAAGGTGCATGAATAATATCCTTCGGCAGTTTCTTAACAAACACTGTTTAGTGTATTTAGATGATATTATAATTTTTTCAATGTCCCTTATGAACAAACGTTCATTCATTCATTACAACTAGTTTTTTCCAAACTTGCAGAAGCTAATTTAAAATTGCAGTTAGAGAAATGTGAATTTTTAAAAAAAGAAGCTAGCTTTCTTGGTCACATCGTATCCCCCAATGGCATAAAACCAAACCCCTTAAAGTTAAAGCCATTGTTTCCTATCCAATTTCAACAAAAGTAAAAGAGATCAGAGCTTTTCTTGTGTTTAGGTCAGTGGCCCACTGCATCGGCGCTGGTCACTGAGCTCTCCGAGCTTTCGCTCTCGCCCCTCTTGCGCTCCCACGCTCGCCTCTCGCAACGTCTGCGCTCCAGAGTGCGAACTTCGGGTTTCGCATTCGAACTCCTCGGACGGCCGCTGCCGATCTCCCGCTCTCGCTTCAACGGAGTTTAGTTTAGTTTTAAGTTTTAATTAGTCTCTTGCATGCAACTGAACGAAATACATTGAACTACACCACGACGCCCCCGACTTCTTCATTTTTTTCATCTTCCATTACGTTTGCGCCGTGGGAATCTTTGCTGGGCCTCAAGTGCTTTTTGTGGAAGGATCGCCCCCTACAAACATTTTTTTTCCTAACTTTAAAAACACCAAAGTTATGGCATTTCCGATCAATCAGTTATATGGCAGCTATAGGATACAGTCAGGCGATCCTTAAAACCCATAGGAAATCCCAGCTTCCTAACTTTACAAACACCAAAGTTATGGCATTTCCGATCAATTCGTTATATGGCAGCTATAGGATATAGTCGGCCGATCCTTATGAAATTTGGTAGGTCGGATTGATTTGCCAAATATAAAACCCAAAGGAAATCCCGGCTTCCTAACTTTACAAACACCAAAGTTATGGCATTTCCGATCAATCAGTTATATGGCAGCAATAGGATATAGTTGGCCGATCCCGGCCGTTTCGACATATATACTGCGTGCAAAGGAAAGAAGGGTGTGTGCAAAGTTTCAATTCGATAGCTTTAAAACTGAGAGACAAGTTTGCGTAGAAACAGACAGACGGACAGACGGACATGGCTATATCAACTCAGGAGGTGATCCTGATCAAGAATATATATACTTTATAGGGACGGAGATGTCTCTTCACTGCGTTGCACACTTTTGACCAAAATTATAATACCCTCTGCAAGGGTATAATAAAAACAATAAGGCCAAAGGCAACTAACAGTTAAGCAAAATATAAAATTTAAAGAAAATTATATTAAACACTACAAGTTCACTTATTTAGTGAAATAAAAAAAAACAAAATTAATATTTCTATTGAAATTTTTACAAAATTATAATTTTACAATAAAATGGCACAACCAAATATCGCCGCACCCCAAATCGTAGCGCTAAGCGACAACAACCTTGCTGAAGCTCGTCGCCAGCTAAAAGATATCATACCATTTAAAGGTGATCCAGAAAATCTGTACACCTTCGTCAGCAGAGTGGATTATGTTATTTCACTCTATCAAACTAATGAACGTGCGACAACAGAGAATTCTACTTGGAGCCATCGAAAGAAAGTTCCGAACATCAAAGACTGGCCTACTCTTAGATCGAGACTAGTTGCAGAATTTTAACCCCAAACACGAACTACAAATTACTGGAGAACTTCAGGGAGACACCTTGCAAAGGAAATCTGAGAGCATTCTGCGAAGAAGCTGAAAGACGACGTCAACTGCTGATTTCGAAATGGCATCTGGAAGGTAACCAATCAGATTTTCTTATTTATGTTCATGCGATTAAAGATTCCATTAAAATACACAATATTCTCAACCATTCCATCCTAATTTTAATCCATACATGCAATCATTTAGACCCAACTATACACAGCAGATACCTAGCAACCAAACCATGTGGCACGTACCAAATCATTTCGCACCCAACCAATACATGAATACACAACCAATTACTCACAAATATCCTTTTCCACAATATTTCAATAGAATTCAAAAACCTCAAACAGCATATTTTAAAGCATATATATACCCTCAATTGCAACAACCTTCCACATCTAAAAATACTAAAAATAATTCCCGGTTACCAAAAGACTAAGACCATCGGACAGTGAGCAAACTAAAATTTCTATTGACGAATTAAGATTTCAGGACGAACACGAATACGAAAAATTACAACATAACTATTATGAACAACAATATTATGACCACAATCAATGCCATGGGTTGATTAATGTAGGGCAACAACAAATACGATCCATTCAAAATATAAATTAACAAAATCAAAATAGCTCAGAACCAAACGAAAATTTTCGGTTAACAGCCCCGGACAACACCGATACATAGAAATAGCATACAAATGCCTTATAGACACAGGATCCACAATAAATATGATTAATAAAAATATATTTTGTCGTCCCATTCAAAATATCCAATGTGAAGTTTTGACATCAAATGGTCCTATTACATTGAACAAACTAATTATGTTACCCAACAATAGTATTTTTAAAACAACTGAACCATTTTATGTACACAGTTATTTTAATAATTACGATATACTAATTGGTAGAAAATTTTTGAAAAATGCATAATAAATTATAAATTACAAAAATAGCACAGTTACGCTGTTTGATAAAACATACAAATCAATTACTTCAAAATCAGTAGAAAACCTAAATTTTTATATCCAAAAGCAACCAGAAACAATAAAATATTATGCTGAGGAATCAATAAAAAAATAGATTTTGAATAAGATCACCTGAATAAGGAGGAAACTTTAGGGTTAAAAGCTTTATTAAATAAATTCAAAATCTTTAATATGAAGAAGGAGACAATCTAACATTTACAAATACTATTAAGCACTGTAACGAACTGTTTTTTATGGTTTGCTCGCTACGAAATTCGTGCGGCTAGCTCAGTAGAAATTTGTGCGTTCGTCCCACCAAATTTATATTAAACGTGACCGCCCGGTTAACAGTAACAAAACTTCAGAATTCAGTTAAGAAGGCGTTTATTTACGACTCTGGTTGAGAATATTTGAATATATCTTGTTGATGCTCCTGCGTCGCCGCTCGGTGGTTCCTTGCTGCTGATGGTCCTAGTCGCTCCGAGTACTTTCGCTGCCGCTCATAGACGAGGGCGTGGAGTTGGACCGTTGGGCTTAGGGAAGCGTCACCGTTCTCAGACTAGGGTGAACAGGCACCACGCTCGCAAGACCTACGTCCTGCCAGCCGCAGCCTCCTGTCCCTTGCTCTGTCCCGGCCGGTCCCGCTAGACGCTCACTCAGTTTCCTTTGACGCTCTGGTACTACGGCCAGATCACGTCAGCAGTCCCTATAGCCAGCGCCCAGAGAAAGACGAACGTTCCACCCTGGCCTTCCCTCCTGACTGTTGCGATCGTACCTGAGGCTTGGCTCTTGTTGCGGTCTCTGGCGGCCAATGTAGTCGGCCTGGTTGGTATTACAGCCGGCACAGTTAGTCTGATCGGTATTACAGCCAATGCAGCTAAACTGACCGGTATTGCAGCCAACTTAGACGCACACAGTTAGAATAAATTGGTATTACAGCCAATGTAGCCGGACTGATTGGTATTACAGCCGGCACAGCTAGCCTGATCGGTATTACAGCCAATGCAGCTAAACTGACCGGTATTACAGCCAACTTCGTCGGACTAATCGGTATTACAGCCAATCTTGATGTTCTGTAGACTTGGCCGTGGGTTGCCGTTCGAGGACTCAGCTACCTGTGTCTCAATTCGGTGACTAGCTCGGTCCCGAACGTCTCGACGTAGCGATCTTGTTCACGGTTGGTTCTCACGGTGGTATATTCTTGACTTTGACTTTTACTAGACGATGTTCACTCGTAGTTTGATGCTCGATGACTCGTCCTGATTCCAGCGCTGGGCCCGTTTATATAGGCCTTCGGGTCCCGTTAATCCTCGGCCATTCCTTTTCTTCTCTCCACTCCAAGGTCCAAAGTCCACGGTTTTACCGTTTGACCTTTCGCCCTCTGCACACGGCACCACACTGAAGTCCAAAGTGCTGTACCGTTTCTTCCTTGCTCACGGCACGCCTGCGCTCTCTGGACTCTCGCTCTGACTAGTGCCGTCTCGCTCTGGCGCCTCTCTTCGCTCCGTCTCTCCCAATCTCTCCAAACTCTCTTTGGGTTCGTACTCTGTACTTTCTCTCCTCGTACTCTCCAACTGCTTTCTCCAAACTCTCTTTTCCTGCGTTGCCGTTACTACGCGAAGTAGTTGCGTAAGTAGCAACTGGCAGGTTTTTCATGCAGTTATTTTTGAGATATTTTGTGTGGAGTTATTTAACTCCTCACAGCACGTACTAAATACAACACATAACTTCCCAATTTATTCCAAACAATACCCACTTGCTCAGGCGCCCAAAATTGAAGTCGAAAACCAAGTGCAAGAAATGCTTAATCACGGATTAATTGGGGAAAGTAATTCACCATACAATACTCCTACCTGGGTAGTACCCAAAAAATCAAATGCTTCTGGTAAAATTAAGTATAGAAGAGTAATAGATTATAGGAAACTTAATGAAATAACTATCCCCGACAGATATTAAAAACAAACATGGACGAAATCCTTGGTAAACTAGGAAAATGTCAACATTTTACACCTATCGATTAGCTAAGGGATTTCATCAAATAGAAATGGACCCAGAATAAATATCAACGAGGACGGATGCTAACTTCGGCAAGCCGAAGTTTTAATACTTTGCCGAAGTTGCTAAAATTGAAAAAGTAGCGAAAGGGAATACGGTTCCAATTCCGTAACCTGTTGAGTATCCGTTTGTTATTAAATATGGGCCTCATGCTCATCCTGGCAACAGGAACGACCATAAAGAAGCCGTCGAGAGATATCGGAAGAGTTTTCTTTTCTGTTTTATAGCCGTACTACCATGGAAGTCTTTCGCAGAGAGATATGGTAGATGGGCTAGAAGAGCATGGTCCTCGGACCTTGAAAATTTATGGTGGGGACACGCAAACTTCTCAACAGGCCGTACCAATATTCGCAGCTGGTCTCCAAGGTGAAGAATCTCTAGTCGATAGAATAATGTAGGTAAGGGAAGTCGGCAAATTAGATCCGTAACTTCGGGATAAGGATTGGCTCTGAAGATTGAGATAGTCGGGCTTGATTGGGAAACAATAACATGGTTTATGTGCTCGTTCTGGGTAAATAGAGTTTCTATTATTTATGGTGGTAACTTGTTCCCCGGATAGTTTAGTTTCGTAGCCAATTGTGAAACTTTCTTGCTAAAATTTTTAAGAATACTAATTGGATCAAACCAATTAGTTCTTATTAATTATAACGATTATCAATTAACAATCAATTCAGAACTGGCACGGACTTGGGGAATCCGACTGTCTAATTAAAACAAAGCATTGTGATGGCCCTAGCGGGTATTGACACAATGTGATTTCTGCCCAGTGCTCTGAATGTCAAAGTGAGGAAATTATGCATTAGGGGAATTTTATTCTGGAATTTATAAGTCTTGTCGAAGACTCAAGTCTTCTCAAAAGCTCCTCGTGGTGTTCTCTGGTAATGATAGTCAGCGTGGTTCACTGACTAACAATAAAATGTTAATCAGCGTGCTTTACTGACTAACAGCTAATTTGAGTGGCGAAAAATTTCCAAAGGGCTGGTAACCCCGCGGAATATATATATTGGATAAAAACTAGCATAAATGAAAATGAGCCTCGGATAATTATTGATTCTTCGTTGACGACCCTGACCCCTGTGGAAAGCATCCCAGGGAACCAATATATACCAAGGGCATCGGCTACTCTCTCGAGAGTACCATGCAGTATATGTGGCCGGATCTTTGCAAGCGAAAGAGGACTCGGTGTACATATGAGATGTCGGCACCCAGACGAACTTGATGCAATTCGTCGACGTGTCGACATCAAAGCAAGGTGGAGTGAGGAAGAGAAGATGATGATGGCGAGAAAGGAGGTTGAGCTCACGGCAAATGGTATTAAACACATCAACAAGCAACTAGCGGTAACATTCACGAACCGTAGCGTCGAAGCCATTAAAAAGCTGAGACAGAGGGGGGATTATAAGGAGAAAATCGAGCTGATAAGGGGGCAATCAGCTCTCGTCCCAGAAGTTGCTAGTCTAACCATACGGCGCCGCCCTAGTAATAGTGAGCAAAACCAAAGAGTATCAACATCGGAATCATCTCCAATCACTCCACAAGCAGAAGGTAGCAGTACGCTGTCATCCAGCGGAACTGGGATAAGCATAAAGGAAGATGCATTAAGTCCTTGCTCGAGGAAACTAATGAGTCGGTAATGCCAAGCCGAGAATTAATGGAACCCTATTGGAGGGAGGTATTGACTCAGCCTAGCCCAAGCCCTTGCGATAGTATAGTGACCCCAATGGATCACTCGCTCGAGGGGGTATGGTCCGCTATTAGAAAGCGTGATCTAAGGGCATCAAGAGTAGCATTATCTAGCTCTCCGGGGCCTGACGGGATAACTCCGAAATCTGCAAGGGAGGTGCCGTCAGGCATTATGCTTCGCATAATGAACCTAATTCTATGGTGCGGAAAATTACCACGCTCTATCCGACTAGCCAGAACCATCTTCATCCCGAAGATGGCGACGGCAAAACGACCGCAAGACTTTCGTCCAATATCGGTGCCTTCAGTCTTGGTAAGACAGTTAAATGCAATTTTAGCAACCCGATTGGCCTCATCAGTCAATTGGGACCCGAGTCAGCGGGGCTTCTTACCGACAGACGGATGTGCCGATAATGCGACGATAGTTGACTTAGTTCTGAGGAGTAGCCATAAAAGCTTTAGCTCTTGCTACATTGCCAATCTGGATGTAAGCAAGGCATTTGACTCTTTGTCTCATGCAGCTATTGTAAACACCCTAAAAGCTTATGGCGCACCGAAGGGCTTCGTTGACTACGTACAGCATTCGTACGAGGTTGGGGGTACCAGTCTCTGCGGAGAAGGTTGGTGTTCAGAGGAATTCGTCCCTGCTAGAGGAGTGAAGCAGGGTGACCCTTTGTCGCCTATTCTATTTAATCTGGTTATCGACAGGTTACTTAGAGCCTTTCCCAAAGAAATTGGTGCCAAGGTCGGTACTGCTATGACAAACGCGGCCGCGTTTGCTGATGATTTAGTCCTTTTTGCGGAAACTCGTTTAGGATTACAAACTTTGCTGGATAAGACAGTTGACTTTCTAGCCACTGTCGGTCTCCAACTTAATGCTGATAAGTGTTTTACTGTTGGTATTAAGGGTCAGCCGAAGCAGAAGTGTACTGTGTTAGATCCACAGAGCTTCCGTGTAGGCTTGAACGGATGTCCAGCATTGAAGCGTATAGACGAGTGGAAGTATTTAGGTATTAAGTTTAATGCAAGCGGGAGAGTGAAATGCAATCCGGCGGAGGACGTAGGTCCAAAGCTACAAAGATTGTCCGAAGCTCCCCTAAAGCCTCAACAGAAGTTATTTGCCCTCCGAACCGTCCTCATCCCACAACTCTATCACAAGCTTACCCTTGGGAGTGTGACGATAGGCGCGTTACGGAAATTTGACAAGTTAATACGATTCCATGTGCGTAAATGGTTAGGCTTACCACCGGATGTGCCGATAGCATTCGTTCATGCCCCCCCAAAATGTGGGGGACTCGGGATTCCATCATTGCGATTGATGGCACGATGCTTCGCCTACGACGTTTGAGCAATATAAAATGGCCTCACTTCGACCAATCCGAAGTAGCCAGCGGTCTCCGTGAAGCGGGTCATTATGGCCCGCAACACGGATGGGTAAGTCAACCCACGCGGTTGCTAACAGGAAAGGAATACGTTGACGGTATTAAACTGCGGATAAATGCCCTACCCACAAAGTCTCGTACTACAAGGGGAAGGCACGAATTGGATCGACAGTGTCGTGCAGGATGTGATGCTCCCGAAACAACAAACCACATCATGCAAAAATGCTATCGCTCGCATGGGAGGCGAGTAGCTAGACACAACTGCGTAGTAAATCGAATCAAGCGGGGACTTGAGGAGAGAGGCTGCGTGTTCATTGTTGAACCAAGTCTGCAGGGAGAATCCGGCCTTCGTAAACCAGACCTGGTAGTAGTCCGACCAAATCACATTGATGTGATTGACGTTCAGGTAACGACAGACGGACGCCCTTTGGATGATGCGCATCAACGCAAAATCCAAAAATACGATACACCGGACATAAGAACGGAATTGCGGCGTAAGTTCGTAGGCGCATATGGTATTGAGTTCCATTCTGCCACCATTAATTGGAGGGGGATCTGGAGTGGTCAATCGGTCAAACGGTTGATTGCGAAGGGTCTCCTTAGCAAATATGATAGCCAAAAAGAATTAGCCAAATGCCTCGTCATTTAATTAGTGACGCGCATGAATGGATTAACGAGATTCCTACTGTCCCTATCTAGACAGTCGTTTTTGGAAAGTCTAGACGAGTAGACGTGTTTTGTGTGCTCTGTGTATTTATTTTTCATTTACGAACTATTGTGCTTAACGAACTAATTACGCTGTACCAAGAACCTTGTCGGAGGATAACGCATTCCTTACTCACTGTGGCCGTGATCGTGGTTTTCGCGTGTGAAGATTGCGGAGATTGCGGAGAAGTCGAGAAAATTTCGTTTTTGTTTTATAAGTTTATTTTTCGTACAACTGATTGACAGCTATCACATTGGTGCCTTAACTAGGGGTAAGAAAAACATCTATATTCCGCAGTACTGTAGTTGGCCGTAGACGGCGTCACTTTTCTCAATGGAGATTGTTTATGACAGCAACTTTTGGCTTCGAAGCACCCATCGGCGGCACATTGGTGCGCTTGCCCTTACGGCGACTAGTGGGCATACGTGTGGCGCTAACCCAACTGCTTGTCGACTGCTCGCGCTGGCCAAGGTGGTTGCCTCAGCCAAATTCGCTGAAGTGGGGTTGAAGGTTGCGAAGAACACTGCGGAGAAGGCGAAGGTGACGGTGTTTGATGTGGACACCTCAGTCGGACCAGAGGAGTTTATGGTTGAACTACACGATAAGAACTTTGAGGAGATGCCCCTGAATATCTTTCAGAGGTCGGTGCACCTGGCAACGAAGGCCTGGTCAGCTGCCAACGGAGCCACGGTAAATGTGACACTGGAGATAAGTGACGAAGCGCGAACTATTCTTGAAATGGGCCGGGTATACGTCAAATGGTTTTCATACCGATGCCGGTCCCAGGTGCGGACGTATGCTTGCCACAGGTGCGTCGGTTTTGATCATAAGATCGAAAACTGCCGGTTTAAGGAGAACGTGTGCCGCCAGTGCGGACAGACAGGACACAACGCAGTAAAGTGCACCAACCCGGTGGACTGCCGGAACTGTCGACACAAAGGGCTGCCCTCAGGGCAGCATATGCTGCCCAATATATGGAGCGGTGTTAGCGCGGGTGCAGGCTAAACATTAGAATGCGTGTATTTCCGGACGCTAGGAACAAGGCAGCCATTGTAGTAGACGATCCAGATGCCATCTGCATGCCCATAGTTCCCTTGACATCGGCGTTTGGTGTTAGCGTGAGGGTGACCGGGAGGTACGGAACGATATTTTTGACTTCCGTCTATTGCCAATTCGGAATGGAACTAGAGCCCTACATTGGATACTTGGATGAAGTGCTGCTGCTGGCCAACAGAAACCCTGTCATCCTCGGCTTGGACGCCAATGCTGTATCACCCATGTGGTTCAGTAAGATCCCAGACAACACTGGGACTAGCCTAAATCGACGAAGAGGTGAGTTGCTCGCTGAATGGATTGTTGGAAGTTGTGCCGGCGTGCTCATCGACGTGACCTTCGCAAATGAAGCAGCATTTATGTGGGCTACATATAACTGGATTGTGAAACCATGGGAACCGAGCGACCATAACCTTATCAGTGTTGTGGTAACACCACATCAGAGCGGTGCAGTTGAGAGCATAGCTCCTGTACCGCAGTGGAAGCTCTCCAATGTAAATTGGCGAAGATTTGATGAGGAAATCAAAACCATGTCTCTGCTGTTCTGTGCACGATGTGTGCGACAGAGTGCTGGGACGCAGAAGACCGAGAGCTGGGGGAAAGGTAATATAGTGGAATCCAGAACTGAGTACCAAGCGCCAAGAGGTCAGAAGACTGAGGCGTAGGCTACAGGAGGCTCGTCGGAGAAACACCGGCGATGCGGGGCATTTAACTGCTGAACTGAGAATTATCTCAGCTCAGTACAAAAAGCTCATCCTGGCGGTCAAGGAAAAGAACTGGCGAGACTTCGTAGGACAGCACAGGGATGACCCGTGGGGGCATGTCTACCATATTTGCCGAGGACGGAAAAGAACAACTGAGCTTGGATGGCTTCGATCGGATGGTGAGCTTGTTGTCACTTGGCACGATAGCGCGAGTGTGCTGCTTCGCAATTTTTTCCCGGCGGCGCAGTTGATAGCAATCAGCTTCATTCTAGACATATCTACACCGGCTTTGGATTCATCCGAAGTGGCTGCGTGTGTCACCAGGATAAGGAATGGATGGCATCACAGGCGGCATAATCAAGAAGGTATGGCGTGCCATACCCCAGTACCTTACAGAACTGCATTTCGGAAGGGTACTTTCCTGATGAATGGAAGCATCCGAGAGTTGTACCGTTATTGAAGGCGCCCGAAAAGGACAGGAGTGATCCTGCTTCCTATCGTGGCATATGTCTCCTACCGGTATTTGGAAAGGTACTCGAAGCAGTCATGGTGAAGCGGGTAAAGGAGGTACTACCAGATGGTTCCAGATTGCAATTTGGCTTTACACCCGGACGTTGCGTAGAAGACGCTTGGAGGCATGTCACAAGAACAATCGCTGATAGCAGAGCGAAGTATGTTCTTGGCATCTTTGTAGATTTCAAGGGAGCCTTCGACCATGTCGAATGGAGCGCAGTTCTTAATCGACTTATCAGCGTTGGCTGTCAAGAAATCCACCTATGGAAAAGCTTCTTCTCTGGCCGAAAAGCAAGCATTGTTACCAGACATGAAGCAGCCACAGTCCCCGTTACAAGGGGCTACCCGCAAGGGTCCATTAGTGGCCCATTTCTATGGAACCTACTGCACTCTGTGGTTTGAGTGCATATGCGGATGATTTGCTACTCCTTGTGGAGGGCGACTGTAGGCAACAGATTGAGGAGAGAGGTACACTGCTTATGGACGTTGTTAGAGCCTGGGGATCGGAAGTCGGAGTCAGTGTATCAACCAGTAAGACAGTAGTCACGTTGCTGTAAGGAGTTCTATCTCGAAGTAGGCGTCCTACGGTTAGGTTTGCCGGAGCAGTATGTTGACAAATGTCGGTATCTTGGGATAACTGTCGGCGAGCGGTTGAATTTTCTCCCGCATTTCCTGACACTTCGAGATCGCTTGACTGGTGTTGCAGCAGCGTTGTCACGCGTGCTGCGAGTCGACTGGGGTCTCAGTTCTCCCGCGAAGCGTATAATATACGCCGGACTCATGGTGCCCTGCGCGCTATTTGGTGCCTCGATTTGGTATGAAAAAATGAGACAGAGGAAGCCTCTGGATCGCCTCATCTCATGCCAAAGGATCATATTACTAGGAAGCCTACCGATATGCCGCACAGTGTCCACAGTGGCACTGCAAGTTCTTGCTGGAGCTCCTCCATTCGACCTTGATGCGCACCGCGCTGCCGTGAGGTTCAAGATGAGGAAAAGACTTCCTTTGGATGATGACGACTGGTTACATGGACAGGACATATCTACAATTGATTGGAATAGGAAAAAGGCGGCTCTAGATGAATGTCTGCTCAATGAATGGCAACTCAGATGGGATGGTGCGGAACACGGAAGAAAGGACTTTGGGTTCACCATGCACGATGGATTCCTCCTAACTGGACACGGTTCCTTCAACACGTTTCTTCGTTGAAGAGGATTGAGTGAGACGTCAGGATGTGTATGCGAAGAGGAGCAGGAGGACTGGCTACACGTGCTGTGTGTATGCCCCCTCTATGCAGATCTTCTTCATCTAGATGCTCTCGGTGTCAGTCTGGAACAGGTCAGCTGGAACGTTAAGGGTGTTGTGCAGACACCAGAACGGATGACACTACTAGAAGTCTTCGCTTTTAAGCTTTCTTAAGGCGGCGAACAAGGTATCGTGGGTTGGCAGTCCCGGACTAGTTCGCAACTGATATGCTCCCTGCTGTGTGGCTAGCGGCGAAGAATTCTGCCACAGCTTGTCATTGCTTGTCGTAGGAGGCGACTAATATGACATGTGGGTGCCCTATCCGAGCTTGTCGGAGCTAAAGGGGTCAGGCCTACCGAGTTTGTAATTTCGGTACCAGGGGTTGGGCAGCAGTCCAAGGCTGCCCATTAGGGTAGGCCCCCTTGTGGGAGTATCGTGGTGGTTGTGGTCGACCTATATCGCGGGTAGAACCTTCGTGTTCGACGTGGAGTGGCGTTATACAACCGGGTGCCGTGACCCATAGATCCGCAGAGATTTTAGATGGTCTCGCTCCTCAACAAGGGGGAGTGTCTTGCCCGACAAGCACGCGCTCAAATTGTTACCGGGATGGAGGCTGAAAAAACTAATACGGTTTTGTATTAATATAAACGCGAAACTTGTGAACGCAGGGAAAATTGATTTATTGGCGATGGCGACGAAAAGGAGTTTGTACAGAACGATGTTCATATAACAACTGACATTTAATTTCAATATATAGACGCTTAAACCTAACTTAACGAAGGGGCGAGGGACGGGGCGAATTCGCGAGAGCGATTAAATCTTTATTGTGCTCCCGCTCCCGCCTTACACTATTTAACAGAAATTCAAAACGCAAAGTGCGCGAACACCGCCTCCTCTGAAGGACCGCCGTCTTCAGCATGCCACAGGAAGCACCGCCAGCCTATGGACCGCTCGCCGATAAGTCCCATCCGTCTTCGTCCGCCACTGGACCTTGCCGTCAGCGCCGACGTACCGCCATGATCCGCCCTATCCCGGGCGAAGGTTGTCTGGACGACGACGAGAGCCCACGTCGACGTTTGAACCCGGTGCCCGTTTCGCCGAGGCAGACGTCCCGGGACAGCGCAAAACCGGCCGAGAAGCCGCATCGTCGTAAGCAGGTTGGGACTTGGTCGGGAGCGCTGAGGGGAGCAAGGGGCCGCCGATCAGAGATGGCCGGGCAGGCTGCCGTCGTTGGATCCGTGCTGATAGCTCCGAGGGGCCTGGAGTTGAGCACGGCCTCCACGCTGGTGAGGAGCTCCTCCGCGGTCAGGATGTCTTCGCCGACCGTCCGAAGGAATAGGTGCTTTGCAGACTTCACACCTGCCTCCCAAAGTCCGCCGAATTGAGGTGCTCTGGGCGGTATGAACGCAAACTCGCATCCTTTTCTTAATGCGAATGTTGCGATACCGCCCCCCTGCTCCTCCAGACGGGCGATCGGCTCCGACGAAGTTCATCGCGTTGTCGCACCACACCTTCTCCGGAATCCCGCGTCGACTCACGAACCTTTGGAATGCCAACAAAAACGCATCAGTGGTGAGGTCAGACACTAACTATAAGTGGACCGCTTTGGACGCAAAACATACAAACAATGCCACGTATGATTTGTACGGTGGCTTGCCACGGATACGATACGTTGTGTTAAATGGGCCACAAAAATCAACACCACAGATATTAAAAGGGCGGAGAGCTCGAAGTCAGTCTGATGGCAAGTTCCCCATGATTTGCGTCAAGAGTTGCGGCTTGCACCGAAAGCAACGAATGCAAGAACGAACTGTTCTGCGGCAAACTTCCTGCGCATTAACCAACCATATCTTTTCTCGCAACAGACTTATAAGAGCTCGAGGGCCAGCATGACAATTTGTAACGTGCAGGTAGGACACGTACGTTTTAACAAACTGTGAGCCTTTCGACAACAACAACGGGAATTTGGCTTCGTACGGGATAGGAGCATTCAATAACCGACCCCCAACTCGCAGCAATGTCGAGGAACACCAATCTAATTTTTTCTCCTGAAGAAAAGGGCTTAGTTTTTGTATATTCGTTGCTACCGGTTTATTTTTTTCGAATTTTACCCATGTCGTCACTGAACTCGTGAGATTGGATCACTTCCATTATTTTCTCAAACGCAAAATTCAGTTCTCTTGGTGTAATACTTTTTTCAAAGGGCTGCGACACTTTTTTACACCTTTGAATAAACCGTAAGACCCACACGAAAACCCTTAGAAGCCTTATGTGCGACGAAAAGGATTCTATTTTCTGAAGCACATAATTGGGCTCTGGAATTACCACAAGCGCCAATGCTGATTTGCTAATTCCATCGACACGACATCAGCAGGTACTTCGAAGTGTCGATTTACAGGCCAATCTTTTTCTGCATCGAGCAAAAACGACGGCCCAGCAATCCAAATGGAGGCTGTAAGTTTACTTTCGTGGGGACATGTCTCCAGTTTGCTTTTTCCGACCACTCTTGAATCTCCGCAACTCGGTTTGAGACAAAAACTGACAACGGCGAAGGATGCGTTTTGATCCAATGCAAAGTGATCTCCGAATCCGTCCAGAGGAACACTTTTCCAATCGGAAAATTGAGCAATGGTCTTACACGATTATAAAGATCCGCAAGAAGGTGAGCTGCGCACAACTCAAGGCGAGGCAAAGTTTTCGTCTTAAGGGGAGCTACTTTTGATTTTGCTGTCAATAAAGATACTTTTAAACCTTCAGCGGTACTAGTGCGAACGTAGATGCACGCTCCATATGCTCGCATGGAAGCGTCAGCGAAACCATGTATTTCTGCCGGGACTTTGGCGTCTGTATGAACGAATCGCGATACCTTGATCTTGGGCAGCTGCAACAGCGTTCTCTTAAAAGCTTCCCAAGATGTCTGCAGTTGCATCGGCAGCGACTCGTCCCAGTCTAACTTTCGAAGCCACAGTTCCTGCAACAACATTTTTGCCCTAGTAACTAGAGGACACAATAGGCCAAGCGGGTCGAAAAGTCGGGCAGTCACCGACAGTATGTTTCGTTTTGTCGCACGAAGATCCAGGAAAGAGTCATCCAACCGAAATTGAAAGTAATCTTTACCCGGCAACCAAACCACGCCAAGGGTTTTAGTTACGTCTGAGTCTGCCCTTAGCGGCATGACAGCGCTTTCAGATGCGGACAACTCTGGGCAGTTAGAAAACCACTTTGCCAATTCAAATCCTGCCTCTTGCAATACCTGAGAAACTTCGTCTCGAAGGCTTAGCAGGTCCTCAACGCATCTGGCGCCAGTCAACAAATCGTCAACATAAAAGTCATTCTGAATGACCTTAGCGGCTTTTGGACACGAATCCTGCGCGATTCTCCAAGCCGCATTAAACACCGAATCGCCAGATAGGGTGCTGGCGAAGTTCCATAAGTCACGGTGTTCAGCTTGAAGATTTTTAGAGACTCAGATGGATCTCGTCTCCACACTATGAGCTGAAAGTTTCGGTCAGCTTCGTCAACCATTACTTGACGTCTGCTGCAAGCGCAAACTTGTGCAGTCTGAACCGAAGAAGGGTCGAATACAGCTCCTCTTGAATGGTAGGGCCAACCATCAAGATGTCATTCAACGCGACCTGCGTCGATGTACGGCTCGAGGCGTCGAATACCACTCTCAACTTTGTGCGAACTGTCTGGAATTTTATTGTTAGTGGAAGACATGTGGCCCATGGCTTCATATTCTTCCATGAATACCAGATGCATCTTTTTAAAGAAGGATCTTTGGATAATCTTCTTTCAAGCGACAAAAATCTACGTTTCGCAACTTCATATGATGAACCAAGAGTGTTTGGGTCAGATTTGAACGGCAAACGAACCGAAAATCTTCCGGACGACAATCTTTGAGTATTTTTCTCAAAGTGTTGCTCACAAAGTTGCTGCTCAGGAGTATGGACCTTGGCCTTGGGCGGCAAGTCCTCCATAGACCAAAATTTCTGCAGGGTTGTGTCTATTGACTCCAACACTTCCTCCTGGCAGCTGAGATGTACTTTTCAGCATTGAAACTTTTCAGCATTTCTTATTTTTTCTGAGGCACATCTCCCTGACACTATCCAGCGGAGAACTGTTTTCTGCAAAATGGGAAACTCAGGCCCTTGCTTTATCTGGCCGACTGACAATAGTTCAAAGAACGAGTCTGCGCCTATAAACATGTCTATTTTTTGGGGCTTGAAGAAGAATGGATCTGCCAATTGAATATTTTCAGGCACCCTCCAGCCGCTGGTGTTCACCGTTTGATCCGGATGATAACCAGAAATATTTTTATGTAAAATTCGGACGACAATTGACTGCTACCCACTCGCGACTTGACTATCGTGTGTATTTTCTTGGTTTCTTGAGCATTAGTTCCACCAATGCCCCGCAAGCTCAAACAAACGTCCTCTCTCTTAATCTGAAGTTTTTGAGCGAGCTCGTCGTTACTTGTGAACCAGAATCGAGCAACGCTCGAGCCAAAACTAATTCGCCACTTTTTGTTTGGACGCTCACGATGGCTGTGGCAAGAATAACTCTATCCGATGTAGTCGCATGCAAAACATGCGAAGTGGATGGAGTATTCTGCAAGAGCGTGGGCTGAGGAGGAGGTGGCAACGCGAGATTTGATTGCGAATAAATGTGCAGCAATGTGTGGTGTGAGGACTTACACACCCTGCATCTCTTCGATTTGCATCTTTTTACCGTGTGGCCCTTACGGAGGCAGTTAATGCACAAGGGAGCCTTTTTTGCGAAATCGAATCTTTGCTGAACTATTCTGCTGAGTTGCAAAACACACATACTTCGCGGTCGTCCATGGCAGCAACAAACGAAAAACTCCTGTTTCCATTCTTCTTTGGATAAGCCTGGCTCTGCTGAACAATTTTTGCTTTCAACATTTCTCCGGCAACCATATGCTGATAGCGCTTGTTCAGGGCCGACTCACACTCGCTCCAAAGAGGAAGCGAGGTAAAATCTAATTGTTCTTCCCATTGTCTTTTAGTTCCTGCATCGACTTTGCCCATTACTAGATGGATGAGGATGGCATTCGTAATACGTTTGTCATCCCCAATGGACAAAAGAGAATCGCACAGCGCTGTGACTGTGTCGATCAGGTTTCTCAAGGCGGTAGCTGATGGCTGGGAAATCTTTGGCAGATTAAACAGTGTCGATATATTGTCAAAGAAAATTAAACAATCATTATCGTACACCTGCCTTAGGCTAGCCAGGAGCTTTGGATAATTATCCGCGGT
>JAECXJ010000017.1:0-388365 GCA_018152295.1 Drosophila carrolli | reverse complement strand
CATATCTCTTAAAATTTCTGATTCGATTTCTCAAAAATCTGCATTCAAATTTTTCAATTTAACGTTGATCAAATTTTTGACCCATTTTCATGTCAGTTATTTCTAGTTTTCCGATGACTTGTAAAAGATTGACTCAAAATTGGACTTCGAGAGTCCATAACTTTACCAAGCTTAAGCCGATTTCAAAGTGGCTTAGCTCTAAAGACTTCTGATTTGATTCTCTAAAAATCTACATTCAAGTTTTTCAATTTAACGTTGATCAAATTTTTGACCCATTTTCATGTCAGTTATTTCTAGTTTTCCGATGACTTGTAAAAGATTGACTCAAAATTGGACTTAAAGAGTCCATAACTTTACCAAGCTCAAGTCGATTTCAAAGTGGCTTACCTCTAAAGACTTCTGATTTGATTCTCTAAAAATCCATTTTTATATCAGTTATTTCTAATTTGGCTTGTTTAACGTTGACCCAAAATTGGACTTCGAGAGTCCATAACTTTACCAAACTTAAGCCGAATCCAAAGTGGCATACCTCTAAAGACTTTAACAAACTCAACCCAATTCCAAAGTGGCATACCTCTTAAGACTTCTGATTCGATTCTCTAAAAATAATTATTCAAATTTTTCAATTTAACGTTGAATAAATTTTTCACCGATTTTCATGTCAGTTATTTCTAATTGCATGACTTGGTTAACGTTGACCCAAAATTGGACTTCGAGAGTCCATAACTTTACCAAACTTAAGCCGATTCCAAAGTGGCATAATTCTAAAGCTTCGATTCTCTAAAAATCTGCATTCAAATTTTTCAATTTAACGTTCATCAAATTGTTCACCCATTTTCATGTCAGTTATTTCCAATTTGACTTGTTTAACATTGACCCAAAATTGGAATTCGAGAGTCCATAACTTTACCAAACTTAAGCGGAATCCAAAGTGGCATACCTCTAAAGACTTCTAATTCGATACCCTAAAAATCTGCATTCAACTTTTTCAATTTAACGTTGATCAAATTTTTGACCCATTTTCATGTCACTTACTTAAAATTGGACTTGGAGAGTCCATAACTTCACCAAACTCAACCCAATTCCAAAGTGGCATATCTCTTAAGATTTCTGATTCGATTCTCTAAAAATCTGCATTCAAATTTTTCAATTTAACGTTGATCAAATTTTTGACCCATTTTCATGTCAGTTATTTCTAGTTTTCCGATGACTTGTAAAAGATTGACTCAAAATTGGACTTCGAGAGTCCATAACTTTACCAAGCTTAAGCCGATTTCAAAGTGGCTTAGCTCTAAAGACTTCTGATTTGATTCTCTAAAAATCTACATTCAAGTTTTTCAATTTAACGTTGATCAAATTTTTGATCCATTTTCATGTCAGTTATTTCTAGTTTTCTGATGACTTGTAAAAGATTGACTCAAAATTGGACTTAAAGAGTCCATAACTTTACCAAGCTTAAGCCGATTTCAAAGTGGCTTACCTCTAAAGACTTCTGATTTGATTCTCTAAAAATCTACATTCAAGTTTTTCAATTTAACGTTGATCAAATTTTTGACCCATTTTCATGTCAGTTATTTCTAATTTGACTTATTTAACGTTGACCCAAAATTGGACTTCGAGAGTCAATAACTTTACCAAGCTTAAGCCGATTCCAAAGTTGCATACTTTTAAAGACTTCTGATTCGATTCTCTAAAAATCTGCATTCAAATTTTTCAATTTAACGTTGATCAAATTTTTGACCCATTTTCTTGTCAGTTTTTTCTAGTTTTCCGATGACTTGTAAAAGAGTGACCCAAAATTGGACTTAGAGATTCCATAACTTTACCAAACTTAAGCCGATTCCAAAGTGGCATACCTCTAAAGACTTCTGATTCGATTCTCTAAAAATCTACATTCAAGTTTTTCAATTTAACGTTGATCAAATTTTTGACCCATTTTCATGTCAGTTATTTCTAATTTGACTTATTTAACGTTGACCCAAAATTGGACTTCGAGAGTCAATAACTTTACCAAACTTAAGCCGATTCCAAAGTTGCATACTTCTAAAGACTTCTGATTTGATTCTCTAAAAATCTACATTCAAGTTTTTCAATCTAACGTTGATCAAATTTTTGACCCATTTTCATGTCAGTTATTTCTAATTTGACTTATTTAACGTTGACCCAAAATTGGACTTCGAGAGTCAATAACTTTACCAAACTCAACCCAATTCCAAAGTGGCATACCTCTTAAGACTTCTGATTCGATTCTCTAAAAATCTGCATTCAAATTTTTGACCCATTTTCATGTCAGTTATTTCTAATTTGACTTAACGTTGATCAAATTTCTGTCCCATTTTCATGTCAGTTATTTCTAGTTTTCCGATGACTTGTAAAAGATTGACTCAAAATTGGACTTAAATTGTCCATAAATTTTTGACCCATTTTCATGTCAGTTATTTCTAGTTTTCCGATGACTTGTAACCGAGTGACTCAAAATTGGACTTAGAGAGTCCATAACTTTACCAAACTTAAGCCGATTCCAAAGTGGCATACCTCTAAAGACTTCTGATTCGATTCTCTAAAAATCTGCATTCAAATTTTTCAATTTAATGTTAATCAAATTTTTGACCCATTTTTATGTCAGTTATTTCTAATTTGACTTGTTTAACGTTGACCCAAAATTGGACTTCGAGAGTCCATAACTTTACCAAGCTTAAGCCGATTTCAAAGTGGCTTAGCTCTAAAGACTTCTGATTTGATTCTCTAAAATCTACATTCAAGTTTTTCAATTTAACGTTGATCAAATTTTTGACCCATTTTCATGTCAGTTATTTCTAGTTTTCCGATGACTTGTAAAAGATTGACTCAAAATTGGACTTAAAGAGTCCATAACTTTACCAAGCTCAAGTCGATTTCAAAGTGGCTTACCTCTAAAGACTTCTGATTTGATTCTCTAAAAATCCATTTTTATATCAGTTATTTCTAATTTGGCTTGTTTAACGTTGACCCAAAATTGGACTTCGAGAGTCCATAACTTTACCAAACTTAAGCCGAATCCAAAGTGGCATACCTCTAAAGACTTTAACAAACTCAACCCAATTCCAAAGTGGCATACCTCTTAAGACTTCTGATTCGATTCTCTAAAAATAATTATTCAAATTTTTCAATTTAACGTTGAATAAATTTTTCACCGATTTTCATGTCAGTTATTTCTAATTGCATGACTTGGTTAACGTTGACCCAAAATTGGACTTCGAGAGTCCATAACTTTACCAAACTTAAGCCGATTCCAAAGTGGCATAATTCTAAAGCTTCGATTCTCTAAAAATCTGCATTCAAATTTTTCAATTTAACGTTCATCAAATTGTTCACCCATTTTCATGTCAGTTATTTCCAATTTGACTTGTTTAACATTGACCCAAAATTGGAATTCGAGAGTCCATAACTTTACCAAACTTAAGCGGAATCCAAAGTGGCATACCTCTAAAGACTTCTAATTCGATACCCTAAAAATCTGCATTCAACTTTTTCAATTTAACGTTGATCAAATTTTTGACCCATTTTCATGTCACTTACTTAAAATTGGACTTGGAGAGTCCATAACTTCACCAAACTCAACCCAATTCCAAAGTGGCATATCTCTTAAGATTTCTGATTCGATTCTCTAAAAATCTGCATTCAAATTTTTCAATTTAACGTTGATCAAATTTTTGACCCATTTTCATGTCAGTTATTTCTAGTTTTCCGATGACTTGTAAAAGATTGACTCAAAATTGGACTTCGAGAGTCCATAACTTTACCAAGCTTAAGCCGATTTCAAAGTGGCTTAGCTCTAAAGACTTCTGATTTGATTCTCTAAAAATCTACATTCAAGTTTTTCAATTTAACGTTGATCAAATTTTTGATCCATTTTCATGTCAGTTATTTCTAGTTTTCTGATGACTTGTAAAAGATTGACTCAAAATTGGACTTAAAGAGTCCATAACTTTACCAAGCTCAAGCCGATTTCAAAGTGGCTTACCTCTAAAGACTTCTGATTTGATTCTCTAAAAATCTACATTCAAGTTTTTCAATTTAACGTTGATCAAATTTTTGACCCATTTTCATGTCAGTTATTTCTAATTTGACTTATTTAACGTTGACCCAAAATTGGACTTCGAGAGTCAATAACTTTACCAAACTTAAGCCGATTCCAAAGTTGCATACTTTTAAAGACTTCTGATTCGATTCTCTAAAAATCTGCATTCAAATTTTTCAATTTAACGTTGATCAAATTTTTCACCCATTTTTATGTCAGTTATTTCTAGTTTTCCGATGACTTGTAAAAGATTGACTCAAAATTGGACTTAAAGAGTCCATAACTTTACCAAGCTCAAGCCGATTTCAAAGTGGCTTACCTCTAAAGACTTCTGATTTGATTCTCTAAAAATCTACATTCAAGTTTTTCAATTTAACGTTGATCAAATTTTTGACCCATTTTCATGTCAGTTATTTCTAATTTGACTTATTTAACGTTGACCCAAAATTGGACTTCGAGAGTCAATAACTTTACCAAACTTAAGCCGATTCCAAAGTTGCATACTTCTAAAGACTTCTGATTTGATTCTCTAAAAATCTACATTCAAGTTTTTCAATCTAACGTTGATCAAATTTTTGACCCATTTTCATGTCAGTTATTTCTAATTTGACTTATTTAACGTTGACCCAAAATTGGACTTCGAGAGTCAATAACTTTACCAAACTTAAGCCGATTCCAAAGTTGCATACTTCTAAAGACTTCTGATTCGATTCTCTAAAAATCTGCATTCAAATTTTTCAATTTAACGTTGATCAAATTTTTCACCCATTTTTATGTCAGTTATTTCTAGTTTTCCGATGACTTGTAAAAGATTGACTCAAAATTGGACTTAAAGAGTCCATAACTTTACCAAGCTTAAGCCGATTTCAAAGTGGCTTACCTCTAAAGACTTCTGATTTGATTCTCTAAAAATCTTCATTCAAGTTTTTCAATTTAACGTTGATCAAATTTTTGACCCATTTTCATGTCAGTTATTTCTAGTTTTCCGATGACTTGTAAAAGATTGACTCAAAATTGGACTTCGAGAGTCCATAACTTTACCAAACTTAAGCCGATTCCAAAGTGGCATACTTCTAAAGACTTCTGATTCGATTCTCTAAAAATCTGCATTCAACATTTTCAATTTAACGTTGATTTATATTTTTCACCCATTTTCATGTCAGTTATATCCAATTCCATGACTTGTTTAACGTTGACCCAAAATTGGACTTCGAGAGTCCATAACTTTACCAAACTTAAGCCGAATCCAAAGTGGCATACCTCTAAAGACTTCTAATTCGATTCTCTAATAATCTGCATGCAACTTTTTCAATTTAACGTTGATCAAATTTTTGACCATTTTCATGTCAGTTATTTCTAATTTGACTAAACGTTGATCAAATTTTTGTCCCATTTTTATGTCAGTTATTTCTAATTCCATGACTGGTTTAACGTTGACCCAAAATTGGACTTCGAGAGTCCATAACTTTCCCAAACTCAACCCAATTCCAAAGTGGCATACCTCTTAAGACTTCTGATTCGATTCTCTAAAAATTATTATTCAAATTTTTCAATTTAACGTTGATTAAATTTTTCACCCATTTTCATGTCAGTTATTTCCAATTTGACTTGTTTAACGTTGACCCAAAATTGGACTTCGAGAGTCCATAACTTTACCAAATTTAAGCCGATTCCAAAGTGGCATACTTCTAAAGACTTCTGATTCGATTCTCTAAAAATCTGCATTCAAATTTTTCAATTTAACGTTGATCAAATTTTTCACCCATTTTCATGTCAGTTATTTCTAATTCCATGACTTGTTTAACGTTGACCCAAAATTGGAATTCGAGAGTCCATATCTTTACCAAACTTAAGCGGAATCCAAAGTGGCATACCTCTAAAGACTTCTAATGTTGATCAAATTTTTTACCCATTTTCATGTCAGTTATTTCTAGTTTTCCGATGACTTGTAAAAGATTGACTCAAAATTGGACTCAAAGAGTCCATAACTTTACCAAGCTTAAGCCGATTTCAAAGTGGCTTACCTCTAAAGACTTCTGATTTGATTCTCTAAAAATCTACATTCAAGTTTTTCAATTTAACGTTGATCAAATTTTTGACCCATTTTCATGTCAGTTATTTCCAATTTGACTTGTTTAACGTTGACCCAAAATTGGATTTCGAGAGTCCATAACTTTACCAAATTTAAGCCGATTCCAAAGTGGCATACTTCTAAAGACTTCTGATTCGATTCTCTAAAAATCTGCATTCAAATTTTTCAATTTAACGTTGATCAAATTTTTCACCCATTTTCATGTCAGTTATTTCTAATTGCATGACTTGTTTAACGTTGACCCAAAATTGGAATTCGAGAGTCCATATCTTTACCAAACTTAAGCGGAATCCAAAGTGGCATACCTCTAAAGACTTCTAATGTTGATCAAATTTTTTACCCATTTTCATGTCAGTTATTTCTAGTTTTCCGATGACTTGTAAAAGATTGACTCAAAATTGGACTCAAAGAGTCCATAACTTTACCAAGCTTAAGCCGATTTCAAAGTGGCTTACCTCTAAAGACTTCTGATTTGATTCTCTAAAAATCTACATTCAAGTTTTTCAATTTAACGTTGATCAAATTTTTGACCCATTTTCATGTCAGTTATTTCCAATTTGACTTGTTTAACGTTGACCCAAAATTGGATTTCGAAAGTCCATAACTTTACCAAATTTAAGCCGATTCCAAAGTGGCATACTTCTAAAGACTTCTGATTCGATTCTCTAAAAATCTGCATTCAAATTTTTCAATTTAACGTTGATCAAATTTTTCACCCATTTTCATGTCAGTTATTTCTAATTGCATGACTTGTTTAACGTTGACCCAAAATTGGAATTCGAGAGTCTATATCTTTACCAAACTTAAGCGGAATCCAAAGTGGCATACCTCTAAAGACTTCTAATTCGAGTCTCTAAAAATCTGCATTCAAAATTTTCAATTTAACGTTGATTTAAATTTTTCACCCATTTTCATGTCAGTTATTTCTAATTTGACTTAACGTTGATCAAATTTCTGTCCCATTTTCATGTCAGTTATTTCTAATTCCATGACTTGTTTAACGTTGACCCAAAATTGGAGAGAGTCCATAACTTTACCAAACTCAACCCAATTCCAAAGTGGCATACCTTTAAAGACTTCTGATTCGATTCTCAAAAATCTGCATTCAAATTTTTCAATCTAATGTTGATCAAATTTTTCACCCATTTTCATGTCAGTTACTTAAAATTGGACTTGGAGAGTCCAAAACTTTACCAAACTCAACCCAATTCCAAAGTGGCATACCTCTTAAGACTTCTGATTCGATTCTCTAAAAATAATTATTCAAATTTTTCAATTTAACGTTGAATAAATTTTTCACCCATTTTCATGTCAGTTATTTCTAATTGCATGACTTGGTTAACGTTGACCAAAAATTGGACTTCGAGAGTCCATAACTTTACCAAACTTATGCCGATTCCAAAGTGGCATAATTCTAAAAATTCGGTTCTCTAAAAATCTGCATTCAAATTTTTCAATTTAACGTTAATCAAATTTTTCACCCATTTTCATGTCAGTTATTTCTAATTTGACTTAACGTTGATCAAATTTTTGTCCCATTTTCATGTCAGTTATTTCTAATTCCATGACTGGTTTAACGTTGACCCAAAATTGGACTTCGAGAGTCCATAACTTTAACAAACTCAACCCAATTCCAAAGTGGCATACCTCTTAAGACTTCTGATTCGATTCTCTAAAAATAATTATTCAAATTTTTCAATATAACGTTGAATAAATTTTTCACCCATTTTCATGTCAGTTATTTCCAATTTCACTTGTTTAACGTTGACCCAAAATTGGACTTCGAGAGTCCATAACTTTACCAAACTTAAGCCGATTCCAAAGTGGCATAATTCTAAAGACTTCTGATTCGATTCTCTAAAAATCTGCATTCAAATTTGTCAATTTAACGTTGATCAAATTTTTCACCCATTTTCATGTCAGTTATTTCCAATTTGACTTGTTTAACGTTGACCCAAAATTGGACTTCGAGAGTCCATAACTTTACCAAACTTAAGCGGAATCCAAAGTGGCATACCTCTAAAGACTTCTAATTCGAGTCTCTAAAAATCTGCATTCAACTTTTTCAATTTAATGTTGATCAAATTTTTGACCCATTTTCATGTCAGTTACTTAAAATTGGACTTGGAGAGTCCATAACTTTACCAAACTTAACCCCATTCCAAAGTGGCATACCTCGTAAGACTTCTGATTCGATTCTCTAAAAATCTGCATTCAAAATTTTCAATTTAACGTTGATTTAAATTTTTCACCCATTTTCATGTCAGTTATTTCTAATTTGACTTAACGTTGATCAAAGTTCTGTCCCATTTTCATGTCAGTTATTTCTAATTCCATGACTTGTTTAACGTTGACCCAAAATTGGAGAGAGTCCATAACTTTACCAAACTCAACCCAACTCTAAAGTGGTATACCTTTCACCCATTTTCATGTCAGTTATTTCTAGTTTTCCGATGACTTGTAAAAGATTGACTCAAAATTGGACTCAAAGAGTCCATAACTTTACCAAGCTTAAGCCGATTTCAAAGTGGCTTACCTCTAAAGACTTCTGATTTGATTCTCTAAAAATCTACATTCAAGTTTTTCAATTTAACGTTGATCAAATTTTTGACCCATTTTCATGTCAGTTATTTCCAATTTGACTTGTTTAACGTTGACCCAAAATTGGATTTCGAGAGTCCATAACTTTACCAAATTTAAGCCGATTCCAAAGTGGCATACTTCTAAAGACTTCTGATTCGATTCTCTAAAAATCTGCATTCAAATTTTTCAATTTAACGTTGATCAAATTTTTCACCCATTTTCATGTCAGTTATTTCTAATTGCATGACTTGTTTAACGTTGACCCAAAATTGGAATTCGAGAGTCCATATCTTTACCAAACTTAAGCGGAATCCAAAGTGGCATACCTCTAAAGACTTCTAATTCGAGTCTCTAAAAATCTGCATTCAAAATTTTCAATTTAACGTTGATTTAAATTTTTCACCCATTTTCATGTCAGTTATTTCTAATTTGACTTAACGTTGATCAAAGTTCTGTCCCATTTTCATGTCAGTTATTTCTAATTCCATGACTTGTTTAACGTTGACCCAAAATTGGAGAGAGTCCATAACTTTACCAAACTCAACCCAATTCCAAAGTGGCATACCTTTAAAGACTTCTGATTCGATTCTCAAAAATCTGCATTCAAATTTTTCAAGCTAATGTTGATCAAATTTTTCACCGATTTTCATGTCAGTTACTTAAAATTGGACTTGGAGAGTCCATAACTTTACCAAACTCAACCCAATTCCAAAGTGGCATACCTCTTAAGACTTCTGATTCGATTCTCTAAAAATAATTATTCAAATTTTTCAATTTAACGTTGAAAAAATTTTTCACCCATTTTCATGTCAGTTATTTCTAATTGCATGACTTGGTTAACGTTGACCCAAAATTGGACTTCGAGAGTCCATAACTTTACCAAACTTATGCCGATTCCAAAGTGGCATAATTCTAAAGATTCGGTTCTCTAAAAATCTGCATTCAAATTTTTCAATTTAACGTTGATCAAATTTTTCACCCATTTTCATGTCAGTTATTTCTAATTTGACTTAACGTTGATCAAATTTTTGTCCCATTTTCATGTCAGTTATTTCTAATTCCATGACTGGTTTAACGTTGACCCAAAATTGGACTTCGAGAGTCCATAACTTTAACAAACTCAACCCAATTCCAAAGTGGCATACCTCTTAAGACTTCTGATTCGATTCTCTAAAAATAATTATTCAAATTTTTCAATTTAACGTTGAATAAATTTTTCACCCATTTTCATGTCAGTTATTTCCAATTTGACTTGTTTAACGTTGACCCAAAATTGGACTTCGAGAGTCCATAACTTTACCAAACTTAAGCCGATTCCAAAGTGGCATAATTCTAAAGACTTCTGATTCGATTCTCTAAAAATCTGCATTCAACTTTTTCAATTTAATGTTGATCAAATTTTTGACCCATTTTCATGTCAGTTACTTAAAATTGGACTTGGAGAGTCCATAACTTTACCAAACTCAACCCAATTCCAAAGTGGCATACCTCTTAAGACTTCTGATTCGATTCTCTAAAAATCTGCATTCAAAATTTTCAATTTAACGTTGATTTAAATTTTTCACCCATTTTCACGTCAGTTATTTCTAATTTGACTTAACGTTGATCAAATTTCTGTCCCATTTTCATGTCAGTTATTTCTAATTCCATGACTTGTTTAACGTTGACCCAAAATTGGAGAGAGTCCATAACTTTACCAAACTCAACCCAATTCCAAAGTGGCATACCTTTAAAGACTTCTGATTCGATTCTCAAAAATCTGCATTCAAATTTTTCAATTTAACGTTGATCAAATTTTTCCCACATTTTCATGTCAGTTATTTCCAATTTGACTTGTTTAACGTTGACCCAAAATTGGACTTCGAGAGTCCATAACTTTACCAAACTTAAGCGGAATCCAAAGTGGCATACCTCTAAAGACTTCTAATTCGAGTCTCTAAAAATCTGCATTCAACTTTTTCAATTTAATGTTGATCAAATTTTTGACCCATTTTCATGTCAGTTACTTAAAATTGGACTTGGAGAGTCCATAACTTTACCAAACTCAACCCAATTCCAAAGTGGCATACCTCTTAAGACTTCTGATTCGATTCTCTAAAAATCTGCATTCAAAATTTTCAATTTAACGTTGATTTAAATTTTTCACCCATTTTCATGTCAGTTATTTCTAATTTGACTTAACGTTGATCAAAGTTCTGTCCCATTTTCATGTCAGTTATTTCTAATTCCATGACTTGTTTAACGTTGACCCAAAATTGGAGAGAGTCCATAACTTTACCAAACTCAACCCAACTCCAAAGTGGTATACCTTTCACCCATTTTCATGTCAGTTATTTCTAGTTTTCCGATGACTTGTAAAAGATTGACTCAAAATTGGACTCAAAGAGTCCATAACTTTACCAAGCTTAAGCCGATTTCAAAGTGGCTTACCTCTAAAGACTTCTGATTTGATTCTCTAAAAATCTACATTCAAGTTTTTCAATTTAACGTTGATCAAATTTTTGACCCATTTTCATGTCAGTTATTTCCAATTTGACTTGTTTAACGTTGACCCAAAATTGGATTTCGAGAGTCCATAACTTTACCAAATTTAAGCCGATTCCAAAGTGGCATACTTCTAAAGACTTCTGATTCGATTCTCTAAAAATCTGCATTCAAATTTTTCAATTTAACGTTGATCAAATTTTTCACCCATTTTCATGTCAGTTATTTCTTATTCCATGACTTGTTTAACGTTGACCCAAAATTGGAGAGAGTCCATAACTTTACCAAACTCAACCCAATTCCAAAGTGGCATACCTTTAAAGACTTCTGATTCGATTCTCAAAAATCTGCATTCAAATTTTTCAAGCTAATGTTGATCAAATTTTTCACCGATTTTCATGTCAGTTACTTAAAATTGGACTTGGAGAGTCCATAACTTTACCAAACTCAACCCAATTCCAAAGTGGCATACCTCTTAAGACTTCTGATTCGATTCTCTAAAAATAATTATTCAAATTTTTCAATTTAACGTTGAAAAAATTTTTCACCCATTTTCATGTCAGTTATTTCTAATTGCATGACTTGGTTAACGTTGACCCAAAATTGGACTTCGAGAGTCCATAACTTTACCAAACTTATGCCGATTCCAAAGTGGCATAATTCTAAAGATTCGGTTCTCTAAAAATCTGCATTCAAATTTTTCAATTTAACGTTGATCAAATTTTTCACCCATTTTCATGTCAGTTATTTCTAATTTGACTTAACGTTGATCAAATTTTTGTCCCATTTTCATGTCAGTTATTTCTAATTCCATGACTGGTTTAACGTTGACCCAAAATTGGACTTCGAGAGTCCATAACTTTAACAAACTCAACCCAATTCCAAAGTGGCATACCTCTTAAGACTTCTGATTCGATTCTCTAAAAATAATTATTCAAATTTTTCAATTTAACGTTGAATAAATTTTTCACCCATTTTCATGTCAGTTATTTCCAATTTGACTTGTTTAACGTTGACCCAAAATTGGACTTCGAGAGTCCATAACTTTACCAAACTTAAGCCGATTCCAAAGTGGCATAATTCTAAAGACTTCTGATTCGATTCTCTAAAAATCTGCATTCAACTTTTTCAATTTAATGTTGATCAAATTTTTGACCCATTTTCATGTCAGTTACTTAAAATTGGACTTGGAGAGTCCATAACTTTACCAAACTCAACCCAATTCCAAAGTGGCATACCTCTTAAGACTTCTGATTCGATTCTCTAAAAATCTGCATTCAAAATTTTCAATTTAACGTTGATTTAAATTTTTCACCTATTTTCATGTCAGTTATTTCTAATTTGACTTAACGTTGATCAAATTTCTGTCCCATTTTCATGTCAGTTATTTCTAATTCCATGACTTGTTTAACGTTGACCCAAAATTGGAGAGAGTCCATAACTTTACCAAACTCAACCCAATTCCAAAGTGGCATACCTTTAAAGACTTCTGATTCGATTCTCAAAAATCTGCATTCAAATTTTTCAATTTAACGTTGATCAAATTTTTCCCCCATTTTCATGTCAGTTACTTAAAATTGGACTTGGAGAGTCCATAACTTTAACAAACTCAACCCAATTCCAAAGTCGCATACCTCTTAAGACTTCTGATTCGATTCCCTAAAAATAATTATTCAAATTTTTCAATTTAACGTTGAATAAATTTTTCACCCATTTTCATGTCAGTTATTTCTAATTGCATGACTTGGTTAACGTTGACCCAAAATTGGACTTCGAGAGTCCATAACTTTACCAAACTTATGCCGATTCCAAAGTGGCATAATTCTAAAGATTCGGTTCTCTAAAAATCTGCATTCAAATTTTTCAATTTAACGTTGATCAAATTTTTCACCCATTTTCATGTCAGTTATTTCTAATTTGACTTAACGTTGATCAAATTTTTGTCCCATTTTCATGTCAGTTATTTCTAATTCCATGACTGGTTTAACGTTCACCCAAAATTGGACTTCGAGAGTCCATAACTTTAACAAACTCAACCCAATTCCAAAGTTGCATACCTCTTAAGACTTCTGATTCGATTCTCTAAAAATAATTATTCAAATTTTTCAATTTAAGGTTGAATAAATTTTTCACCCATTTTCATGTCAGTTATTTCCAATTTGACTTGTTTAACGTTGACCCAAAATTGGACTTCGAGAGTCCATAACTTTACCAAACTTAAGCCGATTCCAAAGTGGCATAATTCTAAAGACTTCTAATTCGAGTCTCAAAAAATCTGCATTCAAAATTTTCAATTTAACGTTGATTTAAATTTTTCACCTATTTTCATGTCAGTTATTTCTAATTTTACTTAACGTTGATCAAATTTTTGTCCCATTTTCATGTCAGTTATTTCTAATTCCATGACTGGTTTAACGTTGACCCAAAATTGGACTTAAAGAGTCCATAACTTTAACAAACTCAACCCAATTCCAAAGTGGCATACCTCTTAAGACTTCTGATTCGATTCTCTAAAAATAATTATTCAAATTTTTAGACCCTTGCAGAGGGTATTATAATTTTGGTCAAAAGTGTGCAACGCAGTGAAGGAGACATCTCCGCCCATATAAAGTATATATATTCTTGATCAGGATCACCTCCTGAGTTGATATAAGCATGTCCGTCTGTCCGTCTGTCTGTCCGTCTGTCTGTTTCTACGCGAACTAGTCTCTCAGTTTTAAAGATATCGAATTGAAACTTTGCACACACCCTTCTTTCCTTTGCACGCAGTATATAAGTCGGAACGGCCGGGATCGGCCGACTATATCCTATAGCTGCCATATAACTGAACGATCGGAAATGCCATAACTTTGGTGTTTTTAAAGTTAGAAAGTTGGGATTTTCTATGGGTTTTACATTTGGCCATTCAATTTTACGTACCAAATTTTATAAGGATCAGCCGACTATATCCTATAGCTGTCATATAACTGAACGATCGGAAATGCCACAGCTTTGATGTTTGTAAAGTTAGAAAGTTGGGATTTTCTACGGGTTTTACATTTGGCCAATCAATTTGACGTACCAAATTTTATAAGGATCGGGCGACTATATCCTATAGCTGCCATATAACTGATTGATTGGAGATGCCATAACTTTGGTGTTTGTAAAGTTAGGAAGTTGGGATTTTCTATGGGTTTTATTTTTTGCCAATCAATCCGACCTACCAAACTTCATAAGGATCGGCCGACTATATCTTATAGCTGCCATATAATTGAACGATTGGAAATGCCATAACTTTGGTGATTTGAAAGTTAGGAAGTTGGGATTTTTATGAGTATTAAGAATGCATCATATGAATAATTTTGGAGAATATAATTTACAGAGTATTCTGCAAGGGTATATCAACTTCGGCTCCGCCCGAAGTTAGCTTTCCTTTCTTGTTCAATTTAACGTTGAATAAATTTTTCACCCATTTTCATGTCAGTTATTTCCAATTTGACTTGTTTAACGTTGACCCAAAATTGGACTTCGAGAGTCCATAACTTTACCAAACTTAAGCCGATTCCAAAGTGGCATAATTCTAAAGACTTCTGATTCGATTCTCTAAAAATCTGCATTCAAATTTTTCAATTTAACGTTGATCAAATTTTTCACCCATTTTCATGTCAGTTATTTCTAATTTGACTTAACGTTGATCAAATTTTTGTCCCATTTTCATGTCAGTTATTTCTAATTCCATGACTGGTTTAACGTTGACCCAAAATTGGACTTTGAGAGTCCATAACTTTAACAAACTCAACCCAATTCCAAAGTGGCATACCTCTTAAGACTTCTGATTCGATTCTCTAAAAATAATTATTCAAATTTTTCAATTTAACGTTGAATAAATTTTTCACCCATTTTCATGTCAGTTATTTCCAATTTGACTTGTTTAACGTTGACCCAAAATTGGACTTCGAGAGTCCATAACTTTACCAAACTTAAGCCGATTCCAAAGTGGCATAATTCTAAAGACTTCTAATTCGAGTCTCTAAAAATCTGCATTCAACTTTTTTAATTTAATGTTGATCAAATTTTTGACCCATTTTCATGTCAGTTACTTAAAATTGGACTTGGAGAGTCCATAACTTTACCAAACTCAACCCAATTCCAAAGTGGCATACCTTTAAAGACTTCTTATTCGATTCTCAAAAATCTGCATTCAAATTTTTATACCCGTTACTCGTAGAGTAAAAGGGTATATTGTATTCGTGCAAAAGTATGTAACAGCTAGAAGGAAGCGTTTCCGACCCTATAAAGTATATATATTCTTGATCAGGGTCACTAGCCGAGTCGATATAGCCATGTCCGTCTGTCCGTCTGTCTGTCCGTCCGTATGAACGCTGAGATCTCGGAAACTATAAAAGCTACAAGATTGGCATTTTGCATGCAGATTCTAGGAGTTCCTACGCAGCGCAAGTTTGTTTCAAAAAGGTGCCACGCCCCCTTTATCGCCCACAATCGCTTATATACGATACATTTAAATATTTCGGAAAAGTAAAAATGCAGTTTTATTGTGTTTATCAATACCTATCGAAATGTAGAAGAAATTTTTCAAATCGGACCATTCGTTAAAAAGTTATGCGTGATCAAAGTTTCTATCTCCATCTCCCTCGCACTCCCTTTACCTGAGTAACGGGTATCTGATAGTCGGGGCACCCGACTATAGCGTTCTCTCTTGTTCAATTTAATGTTGATCAAATTTTTCACAAATTTTCATGTCAGTTATTTCTAGTTTTCCGATGACTTGTAAAAGATTGACTCAAAATTGGACTTAAAGAGTCCATAACTTTACCAAGCTTAAGCCGATTTCAAAGTGGCTTACCTCTAAAGACCCCAGCAAATAAGCAGTCCCGGACAACCAGCGGGTATCTTGCAACGAGGCAGTACCGACGATGCGATTTGTTCAGCCGCATCTAAACAGTTGCTTTACACAAACCCAATATCCCCCACACACCACCTACCCACTTCCTCTCCCAAACAACATCTCACTCCGGGCCGGACTACGGTGTAATCCGGACCGTGCCAAGAGTCAGCCTGGCTGGGGGCCCGGATCAACAACTAACCCAGTCTCAAACGGTGGGCTCAGGGAGATGGCGACCCCCTGTTCTATCTACCGCCTTACCCGGGTAACGCGGATCTCTGCCCGGGCGGACCTTTCCCCTTCTCCGCAGCTCGTGGGACCAACTATGGAAACAACACACAAAAACACAAACAAAAAAACGGAGACGGGAACTCCACAAAAACCCGGAGTTGCAAAGAGGAACGATGGTTCCACTGCAAGTACCAGTAGGGCTCAGAAAGGGCCCCATCCCAAACTAGGGATAACTATGTGCGCATCTGCGCCAAAACCAGTGGTAGGCGCAGCAAAGTCGATCGGGTCACCCGCTGGTGCAAAGAAGAATTTTACTTACGCAGAGAGACGGACTGCCGCCCAAACCCTGCGCTCACATGCCAGAAGCACTGTCGCCACGCCTTCGCCCGAATGGCTAAAGAAGGTAGAGTGGGCAAGGGCGGTGTTTCCCAACTATGGGCAAGAGAAGCCCCAGCAAGAAGGTGCTCAGGCGAAGAGGCAACGCTCCATAGAGCTGCCCGGCCCGTCGGCGAAGAGATCGAGGATCCAGCCGTCGGTCTCCTTTGCCGAGATCACCAAAGATCGGGTCCTACTTGGACTCATTGACAGGGGAAATCCGGAGAGCAGGATCCCCAGAAACAAATGGAAGGCGGTTGAGTCCAAGCTGTCACTCATTTGCCTGCGTATGGTACGCGAGAAGCCCGGTTCAGCGCCTTGCTGTATGGACGCGGGCTGGTACCAGGGCAGTGTAAAAGTGGTGGCCTGCGATAATCAGCGATCAGCTGACCTATACAAACAGGCGGTAGCTCAGCTCGGAGCAGTCTACGAAGGGGCGAACATAGTCGCACTAGATTGGTGTGACGTCCCCAGTAGACCGCGAGCCAGAATTTGGCTCCCAGCAGCAATTGTATCACCGGAGGACATCCTCTTTATGTTGCAAGAATGCAACCCACATCTCCCCACAAAAGACTGGAAAGTCGTTAAGGTGGAGGAGCACGAAGGAGACGTAAACCAAGCGATTGTGGTACTGAACAAGGAGTCTATCGCTCCCATAGAGGCTGCTCGGGGAACGCTTAACTATGGGTTCAGTGCCATACACATTAAAATCTATAAAGGGGACTCTAATTCCTCTGGAAGTCCTGCCGGCAACCCAGCCGAGCAGGTGCTTGCGGAGGAAGTGGAGGCCCCTGGTGTGCCGGAGGACGGCTATTCAACCGACTCGTCGCTAAGCAGAGAGATGCGAGCGATGGGACCGGCAATCGACGAAGTGGACCTGAGCGATTCGGAGGCCGACGTTACTGTGGTGGAGGTGGCAGCTGGGGATGTCGCTAAGACTCCTGCAGATCAACCTACATCACAGTAAAGCAGCGTCCGCTGCTCTTTTGCTTCGCCTGGCCAAAGGCGAAGCCGACGTGGTCTTAGTTCAGGAACCCTGGGTAGCAGGAGGCAGGGTTGCTGGACTGGGAACAAAAGACTACAAGCTTATGCTTGACCCCAAACAAGGTAAAATTCGAACCTGCATTTTAGCCAAACGGCATCTTAGTACATTTCTGCTTCACAAATACAGCAACGGAGACAACACAGCAATAAGCCTGGAGCTGCAAAGCGGCTCTTTTAGGATGCTATCGGCCTACATGGCTTCCGAAAAGGTAGACCCCCAGACGCGCTAGTCAGAGGACTGGTACAGGAATGTGAAGAGCTTAAGAAAGGTTTGGTGATAGGATGCGACGCAAATGCCCACCATACTCAGTGGGGCTGCCCTATCAACAACGACAGAGGTGAGTCTTTATTCGACTTCATTCTTAAATCGAATTTATTTCTTTGCAATAGGGGCAATACCCCTACTTTTATAACAAAAACGTGCCAAACGATCATAGATCTAACCCTGGCATCAGATTCACTCATAAACACAGTCACAAACTGGGCTGTCTCCAATGAGCACTCATTTTCAGATCATAGGTTTATAGAGACAACTTTGTCCCTAATATCACCTGTGCCGGTCAGCTTTGCCAACCCCAGGCGGCCAAACTGGAATAAATACAAAGAAATTCTATCGAACTTCCTCCCCAGGAAGCCACCAGAAAGCACTCCTTGCACTCAGGAGCTAGATAATATAGTAAACAAATTCACAGAAGCATGCAACGCGGCATTCTCAGCTGCATGCCCGTTAGGGAAACCAAGGGAAGGAAGAAAACCTCCTTGGTGGACCCAGCAATTATCAATCCTCAGAGCCAAATGCAGAAACTTGTTCAACAGAGCGAAAGCTGCAAATGAGGACATAAACTGGCAAAGCTACAAAAAGGAACTAGCCACATACAAAAAGGCCATTAGAAAAGAGAAGAGAACTGCGTGGCAGAACTTCTGCTCGGACATTGAAAAGACAACTGATGCCGCAAGGCTCAGAAAAATACTTTCTAAGACAGCCGTATCACTAGGCTATCTCCAAAAGACTGACGGATCATGGTCGGATTCTAGTGAAGAATCCCTAAACCTACTCCTAGACGCTCACTTCCCAGGGAGCCTACAATCAGGACATCCCCCAGGAAGACACACCGGAGAAGGAATAAACTTAAATCTCCTACTATCAGACCGTAATATAAACTGGTCCATTCATAGTTTTAAGCCATACAAATCGCCGGGACCGGATAATATAACACCGGCACATATTCAACAAGCAGGAGAACTAGCTATAAACTGGCTGAGAAAAATATTCCAGACCATTCTTGCAGCATGGCGGGAAACGAAAGTCGTTTTCATCCCTAAAGCAGGGAAAGCCACCCATACTACAGCGAAGGATTTCAGACCGATAAGTCTGACATCATTCCTGCTAAAAATCTTAGAAAGACTGTTAGGTCTACATATTAGAGACATCATTGACCCGACGCAGATATCAGAGGCGCAACACGCATACACCAAAGGTAAGTCGACCCAATCGGCGCTACACTTGGTAGTAAGCTACATCGAGAAATCACTCAGTATACAAGAATACACCTTGATCGCCTTCCTTGACATAGAAGGAGCGTTCAACAACGTGCTCCCCACGGCAATAACAGAATCCCTCACTGAACTAGGGGTAGAGCCACCGCTGGTGGGGCTGATCCACAAATTGCTGATAAGCAGATTGGTCACGGCCACACTAGGGACCTCGACCCAGACTAGATTAGTGAACAGAGGCACTCCGCAAGGAGGTGTACTATCACCCCTTTTATGGAATATCGCGGTAAATAAACTACTACGGATTCTTGAAGGAGGAGGCTGTAAAATAGTGGCATACGCAGACGATGTCGCTATCATCTTTAATGGTAGATACCCACAAACGTTATGCGATCTTATGACCGCAAAACTAAAAACACTATCGGAATGGACTACAAAGAACGGACTTGGGGTAAATCCCTCAAAAACGGAACTAGTCCTTTTTACAAATAGATACAAAATCCCTAAACTTAACCCACCCACTTTAAACAACTGTAATCTCTCTTTTAGTGAGCACGCAAGATACTTGGGGTTAGTATTAGATAAGCGTCTTAAATGGGGACTAAACAACCAAGAGAGAACCAAGAAAGCGACCATTGCACTTTACTCTTGTAAAAAAGCAATTGGGCTAAGATGGGGTATGTCTCCTAAAATAGTCAATTGGATATACATAGCGGTAGTCAAGCCAATCCTACTATATGGAGTGGCTCTGTGGTGGACCGCTTTACACAAACAATGTATCTTAACTCCACTTAACAAAGTACAGCGCATGGCGGCCTTGTGTATGAGTGGAGCCCTTCGAACTACCCCAAACGAAGCGCTGAATGCGATCTTGAACCTCCAGAGCCTGGACTTAGCAGGAATGGAAAGGGCGAAATCGGCAGCCATTCGACTAAGGGATACAGGGCAATGGAAAGCCCAACTGTATGGTCACGCTAAGATTCTTCAGCATGACATATTGATCCCGCCAAAAACGGATCTATGTAAAACCCGTGAATACAATCACACGCCCTTCGAAGCTCTGATCCCAGGCAGGGAAGTTTGGGATCGTGGCCGACCGGGCTCAATAGACGCAATCTGTCTATATACAGACGGCTCCAAACTAGACGGACACGTAGGTGGAGGCATATACTCCGAGCAATTAGAGATCAGGCGGTCTTTCAGACTTCCTGACCACTGCAGTGTCTTCCAAGCGGAAGTGTACGCTATAATGGAAGCACTTGTCTGTTTAAGGGAGTTAAACACCCAGAACAGACACATAAACATATATAGTGATAGCCAAGCGGCTATTAAATCAATCTACTCGACAAACACAAACTCCCGAACAATAGCAGACTGTCGCAAATCTCTCCACGAGATGGCTAATCAGTTTACTGTCAGCCTTATATGGGTTCCGGGTCACCGGGATATCGTAGGCAACTGTATAGCAGACGAGCTAGCCAGGCAAGGCACCACCATACCTCTCCTTCCAGGAAAGGAGAATGTCGGCATGCCGATGGCTACTTGTAAGCTAATTATTAAAAACCACTTCAGCAAATTAGCCAACACTTATTGGCAAAACACACCGCAATGCCGAATCTCTCACCAGACATGGCCTGTAATAAACAATAAGAAAACATCAGAACTACTCAATTTCAGCCGCACTGAGTGCAGCATGCTAATTCGAGTACTCACAGGCCACTGGCTCGTTGGCGCACACGCCGGCAGGCTAAAAGCCCCAAAAACGATTTTTGCAGAAGCTGCAGGGATGAGGAAGAAGAGGAAACGGTGGAACACCTACTCTGTTCATGCCCAGCCCTTTGCAGGCTCAGACTGAAACACTTAGGATATCCTTTCATAAATGACCTGACCGAAATATCGCAGACTAACCTGAAGAGTCTAAGCTCTTTTATTAAATCCTCCGGATGGGGGACCTGCTGATCGACTAACTTACAGGCTGACTCTTAACGGATAGGGGACCCAAAAATAGAGATCATACGGTATCACAATGGACCCACAGAGGTCTAAGTGTACCAGGCTATAGCCTGGTAGCCGTCCTAACCTAACCTACCTCTAAAGACTTCTGATTCGATTCTCTAAAAATCTGCATTCAAATTTTTCAATTTAACGTTGATCAAATTTTTCACCCATTTTCATGTCAGTTATTTCTAATTGCATGACTTGTTTAACGTTGACCCAAAATTGGAATTCGAGAGTCCATATCTTTACCAAACTTAAGCGGATTCCAAAGTGGCATACCTCTAAAGACTTCTAATTCGAGTCTCTAAAAATCTGCATTCAACTTTTTATACCCTTGCAGAGGGTATTATAATTTTGGTCAAAAGTGTGCAACGCAGTGAAGGAGACATCTCCGACCCTATAAAGTATATATATTCTTGATCAGGATCACCTCCTGAGTTGATATAGCCATGTCCGTCTGTCCGTCTGTCCGTCTGTCCGTCTGTCTGTCCGTCTGTCTGTTTCTACGCGAACTAGTCTCTCAGTTTTAAAGATATCGAATTGAAACTTTGCACACACCCTTCTTTCCTTTGCACGCAGTATATAAGTCGGAACGGCCGGGATCGGCCGACTATATCCTATAGCTGCCATATAACTGAACGATTGGAAATGCCATAACTTTGGTGTTTGTAAAGTTAGGAAGTTGGGATTTTCTATGGGTTTTGTATTTGGCTAATCAATCCGACATGCCGAATTTCATAAGGATCGGCCGACTATATCCTATAGCTTCCATATAACTGATTGATCGGAAATGCCATAACTTTGGTGTTTGTAAAGTTAGAATGTTGGGATTTTCTATGGGTTTTATATTTGGCAATCAATCCGACATGCCGAATTTCATAAGGATCGGCCGACTATATCCTATAGCTGCCATATAACTGATTGATCGGAAATGCCATAACTTTGGTGTTTGTAAAGTTAGGAAGTTGGTATTTTCTATGGGTGTTATATTTGGCCAGCCAGTCCGACCTACCAAATTTCATAAGGATCGGCCGACTATATCCTATAGCTGCCATATAACTGAACGATTGGAAATGTCATAACTTTGGTGTTTTTAAAGTTAGGAAGTTGGGATTTTTTATGAGTATTAAGAATGCATCATATGAATAATTTTGGAGAATATAATTAACAGAGTATTCTGCAAGGGTATATCAACTTCGGCTCCGCCCGAAGTTAGCTTTCCTTTCTTGTTCAATTTAACGTTGATCAAATTTTTGACCCATTTTCATGTCAGTTATTTCTAATTGCATGACTTGTTTAACGTTGACCCAAAATTGGAATTCGAGAGTCCATATCTTAACCAAACTTAAGCGGATTCCAAAGTGGCATACCTCTAAAGACTTCTAATTCGAGTCTCTAAAAATCTGCATTCAACTTTTTCAATTTAACGTTGATCAAATTTTTGACCCATTTTCATGTCAGTTACTTAAAATTGGACTTGGAGAGTCCATAACTTTACCAAACTCAACCCAATTCCAAAGTGGCATACCTCTTAAGACTTCTGATTCGATTCTCTAAAAATCTGCATTCAAAGTTTTCAATTTAACGTTGATCAAATTGTTGACCCATTTTCATGTCAGTTAATTCTAATTTGACTTAACGTTGATCAAATTTCTGTCCCATTTTCATGTCAGTTATTTCTAATTCCATGACTTGTTTAACGTTGACCCAAAATTGGAGAGAGTCCATAACTTTACCAAACCCAACCCAATTCCAAAGTGGCATACCTTTAAAGACATCTGATTCGATTCTCAAAAATCTGCATTCAAATTTTTCAATTTAATGTTGATCAAATTTTTCATCCATTTTTATGTCAGTTATTTCTAGTTTTCCGATGACTTGTAAAAGATTGACTCAAAATTGGACTTAGAGAGTCCATAACTTTACCAAGCTTAAGCCGATTTCAAAGTGGCTTACCTCTAAAGACTTCTGATTTGATTCTCTAAAAATCTACATTCAAATTTTTCAATTTAACGTTGATCAAATTTTTGATCATTTTCATGTCAGTTATTTCTAATTTGACTTATTTTACGTTGACCCAAAATTGGACTTCGAGAGTCCATAACTTTACCGAACTTAAGCCGATTCCAAAGTGGCATACCTCTAAAGACTTCTGATTCGATTCTCTAAAAATCTGCATTAAAATTTTTCAATTGAACGTTGATCAAATTTTTCACCCATTTTCATGTCAGTTATTTCTAGTTTTCCGATGACTTGTAAAAGATTGACTCAAAATTGGACTTAAAGAGTCCATAACTTTACCAAGCTTAAGCCGATTTCAAAGTGGCTTACCTCTAAAGACTTCTGATTTGATTCTCTAAAAATCTACATTCAAGTTTTTCAATTTAACGTTGATCAAATTTTTGACCCATTTTCATGTCAGTTATTTCTAGTTTTCCGATGACTTGTAAAAGATTGACTCAAAATTGGACTTAAAGAGTCCATAACTTTACCAAACTCAACCCAATTCCAAAGTGGCATACCTTTAAAGACTTCTGATTCGATTCTCTAAAAATCTGCATTCAAATTTTTATACCCTTGCAGAGGGTATTATAATTTTGGTCAGAAGTTTGTAACGCAGTGAAGGAGACGTTTCCGACCCCATAAAGTATATATATTCTTGATCAGGATCAATAGGGGAGTCGATATAGCCATGTCCGTCTGTCCGTCTGTCCGTCTGTTTCAATACCGTTTGCGAGCTCAGTTTAAAAGCTAGCGATCTGAAACTTTCACAATCGTCCTAAAACATGTGTACGCAGATCAAGTTTGAAAATCGCCCCGATCGGACGTCTATATCCTATAGCTCCCATAGGAACAATTGGATATATCTTGCAAGAATTTATGATATTTCGCGCAGTGTAAAAGCTATTGACATTAATCTTTACAAATCGTATTTTTTTATGCATACCTTGATCAGGGTAAAAGCGCGTGGCGATCGGACGTCTATATCCTATAGCTCCCATAGGAACAATAGGGTAAAATCGGTTAAAATTTAATGATTTTTAGGATATTTCGCGCAGTGTAAAAGCTATTGACATAAATCTTTCCAAATCTTATTTTTTTATGCGTACCTTGATCAGGGTAAAAGCGCGTGACGATCGGACGTCTATATCCTATAGCTCCCATAGGAACAATAGGGTAAAATCGGTCCAAATTTGATGTTTTTCAGAATATTTCGCGATGTGTAAAAGCTATTGCTGTACATTTTTTCAAATCGTATTTTTTTATGCATTCCTTCATCAAGGTAAAAGCGCGTGCTGATCGGACGTCTATATCCTATAGCTCCCATAGGAACAATACGGTGAAATCGGTCAAAATTTCATGTTTTTTAGAATATTTCGCGCAGTGTATAAGCTATTGACATACATTTTTCCAAGTCTTATTTATTTACGCATACCTTGATCAGGGTAAAAGCGCTTGCCGATTGGACGTCTATATCGTATAGCTTCCGTAGGAAAAATTGTTAAAGGCTGCGAAAATATCCCTTTTTTCCCTATTTGTATATGACAATTTTGCAGTATAAAAGCTATTGGCATGAAACTATGCAATTTATCTAATTATACCCGTTACTCGTAGAGTAAAAGGGTATATTGTATTCGTGCAAAAGTATGTAACAGCTAGAAGGAAGCGTTTCCGACCCTATAAAGTATATATATTCTTGATCAGGGTCACTAGCCGAGTCGATATAGCCATGTCCGTCTGTCCGTCTGTCCGTCTGTCTGTCCGTCTGTCTGTCCGTATGAACGCTGAGATCTCGGAAACTATAAAAGCTAGAAGATTGGCATTTTGCATGCAGATTCTAGGAGTTCCTACGCAGCGCAAGTTTGTTTCAAAAAGGTGCCACGCCCCCTTTAACGCCCACAATCGCTTATATACGATTTTAAAAATTTGAATATTTCGGAAAAGTAAAAATGCAGTTTTATTGTGTTTATCAATATCTATCGAAATGTAGAAGAAATTTTTAAAATCGGACCATTCGTTAAAAAGTTATACGTGATCAAAGTTTCTATCTCCACCTCCCTCGCACTCCCTTTACCAGAGTAACGGGTATCTGATAGTCGGGGCACCCGACTATAGCGTTCTCTCTTGTTTATTTATGTACACCTTGCTCAGGGTAAAAGTTGCTGCCAATCAGACAAGTACATACTACATCCGCTATTTAAAAATTAAATTAATTACGTATAGCTAATCTTTTTTTTATGTATAATTACAGAAAACTTAATTTTTATACCCTTGCAGAGGGTATTATAAATTTGGTCAGAAGTTTGTAACGCAGTGAAGGAGACGTTTCCGACCCTATAAAGTATATATATTCTTGATCAGGATCAATAGGGGAGTCGATATAGCCATGTCCGTCTGTCCGTCTGTCCGTCTGTTTCAATACCGTTTGCGAGCTCAGTTTAAAAGCTAGCGATCTGAAACTTTCACAATCGTCCTAAAACATGTGTACGCAGATCAAGTTTGAAAATCGCCCCGATCGGACGTCTATATCCTATAGCTCCCATAGGAACTATTGGATATATCTTGCAAGAATTTATGATATTTCGCGCAGTGAAAAAGCTATTGACATGAATCTTTCCAAATCGTATTTTTTTATGCATACATTGATCAAGGTGAAAGCGCGTGCCGATCGGACGTCTTTATCATATAGCTCACATAGGAACAATAGGGTGAAATCGGTCCAAATTAGACGATTATCAGAATATTTCGAGCAGTGTGTAAGCTACCACCATAAATTTTTCCAATTCTTGTTTATTTACGCATATCTTGAGTAGGGTAAAAGCGCTTGCCGCTCGGTAGTCTATATCTTAAAGGAGATAGGAAAAATTGTTAAAGGCTGCGAAAGTATCCCTTTTTTTCTATTTGTATATGACATTTTTGCAGTATAAAAGCAATTGACTTGAAACGATGCAAATCTAGTTTACTTATGTATACCTTATTCCTTTCGCTACTTTTTCACTTTTAGCAATTTCGGCAAAGTCTGCAAGGGTATTAAAACTTCGGCTTGCCGAATTTAGCTTCCGTCCTCGTTCAATTTAACGTTGATCAAATTTTTGACCCATTTTCATGTCAATTATTTCTAATTTGACTTATTTAACGTTGACACAAAATTGGACTTCGAGAGTCCATAACTTTACCAAACTTAAGCCGATTACAAAGTGGCATACCTCTAAAGACTTTTGATTCGATTCTCTAAAAATCTGCATTCAATTTTTTTTTAATTTAACGTTGATCAAATTTTTGACCCATTTTCATGTCAGTTATTTCTAATTTGACTTATTTAACGTTGACGCAAAACTGGCCATCGAGAGTCCATAACTTTTCGAACTTAAGCCGATTCCAAAGTGGCTTACCTCTAAAGACTTCTGATTCGATTCTCTAAAAATCTGCATTCAAATTTTTCAATTTAACGTTGATCAAATTTCTGACCCATTTTCATCTCAGTTATTTCTAATTTGACTTATTTAACGTTGACCCGAAATTGGAATTCGAGAGTCCATAACTTTACCAAACTTAAGCCGATTCCAAAGTGGCATACCTCTAAAGACTTCTGATTCGATTCTCTAAAAATCTGCATTCAAATTTTTCAATTTAACGTTGATCAAATTTTTGATCATTTTCATGTCAGTTATTTCTAATTTGACTTATTTAACGTTGACCCAAAATTGGACTTCGAGAGTCCATAACTTTACCGAACTTAAGCCGATTCCAAAGTGGCATACCTCTAAAGACTTCTGATTCGATTCTCTAAAAATCTGCATTAAAATTTTTCAATTTAACGTTGATCAAATTTTTGTTCCATTTTCATGTCAGTTATTTCTAATTCCATGACTTGTTTAATGTTGACCAAAAATTGGACTTCGAGAGTCCATATCTTTACCGAACTTAAGCCGATTCCAAAGTGGCAAACCTCTAAAGACTTCTGATTCGATTCTCTAAAAATCTGCATTCAAATTTTTCAATATAACGTTGATCAAATTTTTGATCATTTTCATGTCAGTTATTTCTAATTTGACTTATTTTACGTTGACCCAAAATTGGACTTCGAGAGTCCATAACTTTACCGAACTTAAGCCGATTCCAAAGTGGCATACCTCTAAAGACTTCTGATTCGATTCTCTAAAAATCTGCATTAAAATTTTTCAATTTAACGTTGATCAAATTTTTGTTCCATTTTCATGTCAATTATTTCTAATTCCATGACTTGTTTAACGTTGACCCAAAATTGGACTTCGAGAGTCCTTAACTTTACCGAACTTAAGCCGATTACAAAGTGGCATACCTCTAAAGACTTCTGATTCGATTCTCTAAAAATCTGCATTAAAATTTTTCAATTTAACGTTGATCAAATTTTTGTTCCATTTTCATGTCAGTTATTTCTAATTCCATGACTTGTTTAACGTTGACCCAAAATTGGACTTCGAGAGTCCATAAGTTTACCGAACTTAATCCGATTCCAAAGTGGCATACCTCTAAAGACTTCTGATTCGATTCTCTAAAAATCTGCATTCAAATTTTTCAATTTAACGTTGATCAAATTTTTGTTCCATTTTCATGTCAGTTATTTCTAATTCCATGACTTGTTTAACGTTGACCAAAAATTGGACTTCGAGTCCATATCTTTACCGAACTTAAGCCGATTCCAAAGTGGCATACCTCTAAAGACTTCTGATTCGATTCTCTAAAAATCTGCATTAAAATTTTTCAATTTAACGTTGATCAAATTTTTGATCATTTTCATGTCAGTTATTTCTAGTTTTCCGATGACTTGTAAAAGATTGACTCAAAATTGGACTTAAAGAGTCCATAACTTTACCAAGCTTAAGCCGATTTCAAAGTGGCTTACCTCTAAAGACTTCTGATTTGATTCTCTAAAAATCTACATTCAAGTTTTTCAATTTAACGTTGATCAAATTTTTGACCCATTTTCATGTCAGTTATTTCTAGTTTTCCGATGACTTGTAAAAGATTGACTCAAAATTGGACTTAAAGAGTCCATAACTTTACCAAGCTTAAGCCGATTTCAAAGTGGCTTACCTCTAAAGACTTCTGATTTGATTCTCTAAAAATCTACATTCAAGTTTTTCAATTTAACGTTGATCAAATTTTTGACCCATTTTCATGTCAGTTATTTCTAGTTTTCCGATGACTTGTAAAAGATTGACTCAAAATTGGACTTAAAGAGTCCATAACTTTACCAAACTCAACCCAATTCCAAAGTGGCATACCTTTAAAGACTTCTGATTCGATTCTCTAAAAATGGACTCTCGAAGTCCAATTTTGGGTCAACGTTAAACAAGTCAAATTAGAAATAACTGACATGAAAATGGGTCAAAAATTTGATCAACGTTAAATTGAAAAATTTGAATGCAGATTTTTAGAGAATCGAATCAGAAGTTTTAAGAGGTATGCCACTTTGGAATTGGGTTGAGTTTGGTAAAGTTATGGACTCTCTAAGTCCAATTTTGAGTCACTCTTTTACAAGTCATCGGAAAACTAGAAATAACTGACATGGGAATGGGTCAAAAATTTGATTTTTAGAGGTATGCCACTTTAGAATCGGCTTAAGTTTGGTAAAGTTATGGACTCTCGAAGTCCAATTTTGGGTCAACGTTAAATAAGTCAAATTAGAAACAACTGACATGAAAATGGTGAAAAATTTGATCAACGTTAAATTGAAAAATTCCAATGCAAATTTTTAGAGAATCGAATCAAAAGTCTTTAGAGGTATGCCACTTTGGAATTGGGTTGAGTTTGGTGAAGTTATGGACTCCTAAGTCCAATTTTGAGTCACTTTTTTACAAGTCATCGGAAAATTGGAAATAACTGACATTGAAAAATTTAAATGCAGATTTTTAGAGAATCGAATCAGAAGTCTTTAGAGGTAAGCCACTTTGAAATCGGCTTAAGCTGGGTAAAGTTATGGACTCTCTAAGTCCAATTTTGAGTCACTCTTTTACCAGTCATCGGAAAACTAGAAATAACTGACATGAAAATGGGTCAAAAATTTGATCAACGTTAAATTGAAAAATTTGAATGCAGATTTTTGGAGAATCGAATCAGAAGTCTTTAGAGGTATGCCACTAAGGAATCGGCTTAAGCTTGGTAAAGTTATGGACTCTCTAAGTCCAATTTTGAGTCACTCTTTTACAAGTCATCGGAAAACTAGAAATAACTGACATGAAAATGGGTCAAAAATTTGATCAACGTTAAATTGAAAATTTTGAATGCAGATTTTTGGAGAATCGAATCAGAAGTCTTTAGAGGTATGCCACTAAGGAATCGGCTTAAGCTTGGTAAAGTTATGGACTCTCGAAGTCCAATTTTGGGTCAACGTTAAATAAGTCAAATTAGAAATAACTGACATGCAAATGGGTCAAAAATTTGATCAACGTTAAATTGAAAAATTTGAATGCAGATTTTTAGAGAATCGAATCAGAAGTCTTTAGAGGTAAGCCACATTGAAATCGGCTTAAGCTTGGTAAAGTTATGGACTCTCTAAGTCCAATTTTGAGTCACTCTTTTACCAGCCATCGGAAAACTAGAAATAACTGACATGAAAATGGGTCAAAAATTTGATCAACGTTAAATTGAAAAATTTGAATGCAGATTTTTGGAGAATCGAATCAGAAGTCTTTGGAGGTATGCCACTAAGGAATCGGCTTAAGCTTGGTAAAGTTATGGACTCTCGAAGTCCAATTTTGGGTCAACGTTAAATAAGTCAAATTAGAAATAACTGACATGAAAATGGGTCAAAAATTTGATCAACGTTAAATTGAAAAATTTGAATGCAGATTTTTAGAGAGTCGAATCAGAAGTCTCAGAAGTTATGGGCTCTCGAAGTTCAATTTTGGGTCAACGTTAAACAAGTCAAATTAGAAATATCTGACATGAAAATGGGTCAAAAATTTGATCAACGTTAAATTGAAAAAGTTGAATGCTGAAAAAGTTGAATGATTTTTAAAGAATCGAATTAGAAGTCTTTAGAAGTATGGCACTTTGGAAAAGGGTTAAGTTTGGTAAAGTTATGGACTCTCGAAGTCCAATTTTGGGTCAACGTTAAATAAGTCAAATTGGAAATAACTGACATGCAAATGGGTCAAAAATTTGATCAACGTTAAATTGAAAAATTTGAATGCAGATTTTTAGAGAATCGAATTAAAAGTCTTTAGAGGTATGCCACTTTGGAATTGGGTTGAGTTTGGTGAAGTTATGGAACCTCTAAGTCCAATTTTGAGTCACTCTTTTACAAGTCATCGGAAAACTAGAAATAACTGACATGAAAATGGGTCAAAAATTTGATCTTAAGAGGTATGCCACTTTGGAATCGGCTTAAGCTTGGTAAAGTTAAACAAGTCAAATTAGAAATAACTGACATGAAAATGGGTCAAAAATTTGATCAACGTTAAATTGAAAAATTTGAATGCAGATTTTTAGAGAATCGAATCAGAAGTCTTAAAGGTATGCCACTTTGGAATTGGGTTGAGTTTGGTGAAGTTATGGACTCTCGAAGTCCAATTTTGGGTCAACGTTAAACAAGTCGAATTAGAAATAACTGACATGAAAATGTGTCAAAAATTTGATCAACGTTAAAATGAAAAACTTGAATGTAGATTTTTAGAGAATCGAATCAGAAGTCTTTAGAGGTATGCCACTATGGAATCGGCTTTAGCTTGGTAAAGTTATGGACTCTCGAAATTCAATTTTGGGTCAACGTTAAACAAGTCAAATTAGAAATAACTGACATGAAAATGGGTGAAAAATTTGATCAACGTTAAATTGAAAAATTTGAATGCAGATTTTTAGGGAATCGAATCAGAAGTCTTTAGAAGTATGCCACTTTGGAATCGGCTTAAGTTGGGTAAAGTAATGGACTCTCGAAGTTCAATTTTGGGTCAACGTTAAACAAGTCAAATTAGAAATAACTGACATGAAAATGGGTGAAAAATTTGATCAACGTTAAATTGAAAAATTTGAATGCAGATTTTTACAGAATCGAATCAGAAGTCTTTAGAGGTATGCAATTACGGAATCGGCTTAAGCTTGGTAAAGTTATGGACTCTCGAAGTTCAATTTTGGGTCAACGTTAAACAAGTCAAATTAGAAATAACTGACATGAAAATGGGTCAAAAATTTGATCAACGTTAAATTGAAAAGTTTGAATGCAGATTTTTAGAGAATCGAATCAGAAGTCTTTAGAAGTATGCCACTTTGGAATCGGCTTAAGTTTGGTAAAGTTATGGACTCTCGAAGTCCAATTTTGGGTCAACGTTAAACAAGTCACATTAGAAATAACTGACATGAAAATGGGTGAAAAATTTGATCAACGTTAAATTGAAAAATTTGAATGCAGATTTTTAGAGAATCGAATCAGAAGTCTTTAGAAGTATGCCACTTTGGAATCGGCTTAAGTTGGGTAAAGTAATGGACTCTCGAAGTTCAATTTTGGGTCAACGTTAAACAAGTCAAATTAGAAATAACTGACATGAAAATGGGTGAAAAATTTGATGAACGTTAAATTAAAAAATTTGAATGCAGATTTTTAGAGAATCGAATCAGAAGGTATGCAATTACGAAATCGGCTTAAGCTTGGTAAAGTTTTGGACTCTCGAAGTTCAATTTTGGGTCAACGTTAAACAAGTCAAATTAGAAATAACTGACATGAAAATGGGTGAAAAATTTGATCAACGTTAATTTGAAAAATTTGAATGCAGATTTTTAGAGAATCGAAGCAGAAGTCTTAAGAGGTATGCCACTTTGGAATTGGGTTGAGTTTGGTGAAGTTATGGACTCTCGAAGTCCAATTTTGGGTCAACGTTAAACAAGTCAAATTAGAAATAACTGAAATGAAAATGGGTCAAAAATTTGATCAACGTTAAAATGAAAAACTTGAATGTAGATTTTTAGAGAATCGAATCAGAAGTCTTTAGAGGTATGCCACTATGGAATCGGCTTAAGCTTGGTAAAGTTATGGACTCTCGAAGTTCAATTTTGGGTCAACGTTAAACAAGTCAAATTAGAAATAACTGACATGAAAATGGGTCACAAAATTGATCAACGTTAAAACGAAAAACTTGAATGTAGATTTTTAGAGAATCGAATCAGAAGTCTTTAGAGGTATGCCACTTTGGAATCGGCTTAAGTTGGGTAAAGTAATGGACTCTCGAAGTTCAATTTTGGGTCAACGTTAAACAAGTCAAATTAGAAATAACTGACATGAAAATGGGTGAAAAATTTGATCAACGTTAAATTGAAAAATTTGAATGCAGATTTTTAGGGAATCGAATCAGAAGTTTTTAGAGGTATGCCACTATGGAATCGGCTTAAGCTTGGTAAAGTTATGGACTCTCGAAGTTCAATTTTGGGTCAACGTTAAACAAGTCAAATTAGAAATAACTGACATGAAAATGGGTGAAAAACTTGATCAACGTTAAATTGAAAAATTTGAGTGCAGATTTTTAGAGAATCGAATCAGAAGTCTTTAGAGGTATGCAATTACGGAATCGGCTTAAGCTTGGTAAAGTTATGGACTCTCGAAGTTCAATTTTGGGTCAACGTTAAACAAGTCAAATTAGAAATAACTGACATGAAAATGGGTCAAAAATTTGATCAACGTTAAATTGAAAAGTTTGAATGCAGATTTTTAGAGAATCGAATCAGAAGTCTTTAGAAGTATGCCACTTGGGAATCGGCTTAAGTTTGGTAAAGTTATGGACTCTCGAAGTCCAATTTTGGGTCAACGTTAAACAAGTCAAATTAGAAATAACTGACATGAAAATGTAGGGTATTACAAATTAAATATTATTTATTTTATTTCGGGTATTTTACAAGGTTTCTAATTAAACAATTAAAGACCACTATTCGGCTTTTACGACTTTCGCACTATGGACACTTCCACCTCCTTTGTCAATTGTTGGGCATCAACTCAACTTGCTTCAATATAGTGTCGCGAAATTCGGGTGGAAGAGTGTGATGGATATATAGATCACATTAATGGAAAAGGATGAAGAGTGGTTTGCGATGAGGATGATGAAATACTACGCATCGTTGTGAAATATAGTCTATCAATATATCCCTATCCCACAATCGGCCATCCTGAATCTTCATTCGCCCCTGAATGAACCCCACTTTTTCATATGTTCTGCAGCTGTTGTAGTTAGTTTCGGTCCCTCCTGGTTGCCTTCTTTCTGAACTTCATAGCGCCCATGATTCATTTTTTTGACTATTTTATACGGTCCGAAAAATTTAGGACGAAGTTTCATTCCAGTTCCATACTGTGTCTTTTTAATTGCTACTAATTCTCCTACAGTATAATCAATTTCAACTTTTCTTTTCTCATTAAAGTTCTTTCGGTTCTCTTGCTGCACTTTCTCAATATTTTCCTGAGCTTTTTCACGTATTTCTTCTCGCTCCTTACTTATCTCTTCTATACCTAAGTCTTCAAAAAGTTTTCTTAAATCATCGTCTTTCTTTCGCATATTTAATCCAGTCAAAATTTTAAACGGACTATACTTGGTAGTTCGAGGTGGAGTGCTGTTTATTATTTGTTGAACTCTGTCTACGTGCCGATACCAATTTGCTGGGTTTTCTTGGCAAATCTTGCTCAACATCGGGATCACAATTTTGTGGATTCTTTCCACCTGACCGTTGCCCCTAGGCATGCCTGTGGTGATGTGAAGTAGTTGAATTCCTTCGCGGCTGCAGTACTCCTTGAACAGTCCAGAAGTGAATGCATTTCCCCTGTCAGTAACTATTCGGCGAGGGTTTCCAAAGACTGCTGCTTGCTTCTCTAGCTTTTCTAGGACTTCCTCTGATCCCGTCGATTTTGTAGGATAAAGCCAAACAAATTTTGAAAATCCATCAATGACCGCCAGAATGTGGTTATATTTCTTCTTCGTATCTGTCAGAGGTCCAACGTGGTCGATATGATAGGTTCCAAGGGGTTCTTGAGCCTTATCAATGGGACTGAGTAAACCCTCCTTCTTTCCTCGCTTGGACTCAATGATCAGACATTCAACGCATCCTTTGACTACTCTTTCGACTTTTTGCTGGATTCCTGGGATGAAATAACTTTTTTCTAAAATGTCACGAGTCTTTTGATACCGAAATGGCCCTCCCTGTGTGCAATGCTTATGATTTCCTCTTCCATTGAGTCAGGAACGACCAGTAGTTCGTTAACTTCGTCTTTATAAAGGATATTATTCTTCAGAAAGAAGTCTTCATATACGTCATTGCTGGTCAATACGGATTTAACAGCCTTGATCCAGTTGTCATTGTTTTGTGCCTCTAATAATCTTGACTTTGTGGAATCTGCGATCATAAAGCATGACAATCGGCTTAGTGCATCCACGTGCCTCATCTTGGTTCCAGCTCTGTGCTCCACCTTAAACTCAAACTCTTGCAGAGCCATGGCCCATCTTGCAACTCGCGGTGGTAGGTCGTCCTTTTTCATCGTCATTGCAAATGCGTTGCAGTCGGTTACCACTGTAAATCGCTTTCCAAGCAGGTAAACTCTCCACTTTTTCAGCGCGTTTACGATCGCTAGAACCTCAAGTTCGTAAGAACTATATTTCTCTTCACAAGTGTTTGTCTTCCGACTCATAAACTCTACAGGGTGAAACTGTTGATCTTCGGAGTCCATCTGCATTAAAACGCCACCAAAGCCATACTTGCTTGCATCTGTATGCACTTCAGTTTCAGCCAACGGATCGAAAAGTTTGAGTACTGGTGCTGATACTAGCAGTTGCTTCAGACAGTTGAAGGAAACTATGCCTTCCTCAGTCAACGTTAAATTTCTGTCGTCCTTTCTATTATTTTTCTCTCGCAGCAAGTCGCTCAATGGTTTTGCTGCTAAAGCGTAATCTTTAATAAATCGTCGCATGTATGACGTCAGACCCAAGTAACGCTGCAAAGCTTGCCTGCTTTGAGGAATAGGAAAGTTAACGACTGCTTTAATTTTCTCGTTCGTTGGTGCTATGGTTCCGTTCTCGATGGTGTAGCCTAGAAAATTGATTTTGCTCATCAAAAATTGTGCTTTTTCCCATTTGATGCGTAGGCCTGCCTTCGAAGCTACTTTTAAAACTTTTTCCAGCGCCTGCAGTCCCTCGTTTTCGTCCTTACTTGGAACGATAATATCGTCCATATAAACTACGATCGTTTGATTTTGAATGAGATCCCTCAACGTAGCGGTAAGATACCTACAGAAGACAGCTGGGGAGTTTGAGATACCAAATGGTACATGCGTGAATTCATACTGCCCGTTATGTGTCACAAATGCTGTAAACTTCCTGGATTGTTCGTCAATCGGTACATGAAAGAATCCGTTCATCATGTCAAGAGTTGTAAATATTTTCGATCCTTGCAACCTGTCGAGAACGTCGTCAATTAAGCTCATCGGAAAATTGTCCTTCTTGATTTTTTGATTAAGCCGTCGGTAGTCACAGCAAAATCTTCTTGATCCGTCCTTTTTTGCAACTAGTACAACTGGTGATGCGTACTCTGAGGAGCTGGGTACAATAATTCCTTCTGCCAGCCATTCCTGCACTTGTTTCTCAATAAAACACTTGTTCTCATAAGAGGTTCGTCTTGGGCGTTGATAAACTGGAATATCGTCTTCCAATACAATTTTCATACTCACAGGTGAGTCAATTGATTTTTCTGGTTTATAGCTTGTAACAAGCTGCTCTATCTCTAGCTTGTGATTCTTATTCAGGTGAGACAAGTCAACTTTATCCAAAACAGAGATTTCCTCGACGATCTCCGTGACACACATACCCTTCAATGTTGACGCAAAATCGCTCTCTCTCGCAATGAATTTGACTCCATCTGAGGTGAACATAAGGTCGACGAATTGCAGCACATCATTTCCAACAATCGCAGCATACTCCAGTTCGTGTTGCTTAGCCACATGAAAAGTCACAGAGAAACATATATTATCTGCTTCGATATCAACTTCAAAAGATCCAATTGTTACCAATTCGCCTTTGCCAATGCCTCTTAGGTGTTTAACTACTGGTCTAAGCCTTAGGCCATCAAAACTTCTGAAAATGTCCTCTCGCATCAAGCACAAATCGCATCCTGAGTCAATCATGGCTACAAACGCCACGTCATTAACTTTCAGCATCTTGTAAATTAGCCCTTTCGCAGCTTTAGCTTCCAGCAGATTAGCAGACTCGTTCTTAACGGAAATTTTGGTTTTCTTCTCATTACAGTGCTTCGAGATGTGTCCTTTATTGTTGCAGTTGTAGCAAACTACTTCACCTTTGCAATATTTTGCGATGTGGCCCTCACTATTACATTTGAAGCACTTTCTTTGTAAATTACCTTGATTCTGTTTACCTGTCACTTCCTTATTAAAACTTTCCTTTATATTTCCTTTGCCCTTCATCTTCTCGTAAATATAAATTTCGTCTTTGAGTTCCCTAACGGATTTGGCGCGATACAGTCCTGCCTTATTTACTTTGCTATCTGGTATGCCATCTACAAAATATGAAACTAAGCTTTCTTCGTCGAGATTAATCGGCTTGCTTATCTCCATTAAACTATAGAGAAATTCAATGCATGACTCCTTTGGCTGCTTCTGCCTCTGCCGCAAAATCTTATGTATTTCTGCCGAACATAATTTTTTTCCAAACTCTTGTTTCAATGCTTCTTTAAGCTCGATCCAACCCCTAACTCCTTTAACACTTCTGATGTAAAGCTTGGCTGCTCCAATCAGAAGCTGTTTAGCATAAATAAATTTCTGCAAGTTATCCCAGCCCACCGTAACAGCAACGTCATCGAATTCGGACAGCCAGTGATTGACGTCCTCTTGTTCGGAGCCCGAAAACGAAGATACACTGTCTTGAATATCGCGTAAAGTAAATCTTGAGCTTACAGGTGCATTCGCTTCTTGGTAGTTTGATGAACCACTGACGCTTACAGAATCTTCACCCGCATCGCCACCCACATCCAGCCCAAAATGATCGAACAGCCGATCCTGTAAAACACTCTTTCTTCCATTTGTTTCCAATCCCAACTCGGAACACTTTGACCGCAGCAAAGGAACTGTCATATCAAGAATCGATCTAGCATCCATGTTAATGCGTCTAAGCCGTTTACAAATGGTTTTACAATTCAATTTGATACAAAACAAATGCAATTACAAATTTTCAAATAAGAAAGTTATATGACTTCCCCTTGTCGCTCACCACACCCAATTGGATTTGACTATCCAACAACTCCGACAACTCCTCCAGTCCAGTCCGCTCTTTTCTGTTGCAACTCGTTCTCGTCGACGTCGTCACAGCACTGCTTTCTCGTCGTTGCAGACCTTTGCGAAATTCGTCATTTATTTAGCAAACTCGTGTCTCTAGTTGCCAAAATTTGCCAGATCGTTGTCCCTCTCTCGCTGTTCTTCGTACAGTGAGTACTACGCCTTCCTTTGAGTACTGCTTAGCCTTGGTTTGAGTACTGCTTGACCTTCGTTGAAATACTTTGCAAAATTTTTCGCTTCTTTTGCAAACCTCTGCTCTTCGTCGTAGTTTTTTTTTGATTTAGTGTTTCTTGCGTCTTCGTAGCAAGGATCACTTCTTCGTTTTTCTGCTCGGAGGTAAACTCTTCGTTGTCACCTGCGATCGCCTCATCAGAAAAAAATTCACTGGCTCTGCATCAAATCATCGTCGAAATTTTGGTCGGATTTATTGTTTCTCTATCTAGTGCGTCGATTTCATCATCTTTTTGTGATTGTGATTGTGTTTTTTTTTTCTGCACACGCACCCAATAATTTGTAGGGTATTACAAATTAAATATTATTTATTTTATTTCGGGTATTTTACAAGGTTTCTAATTAAACAATTAAAGACCACTATTCGGCTTTTACGACTTTCGCACTATGGACACTTCGACCTCCTTTGTCAATTGTTCGGCATCAACTCAACTTGCTTCAATATAGTGTCGCGAAATTCGGGTGGAAGAGTGTGATGGATATATAGATCACATTAATGGAAAAGGATGAAGAGTGGTTTGCGATGAGGATGATGAAATACTACGCATCGTTGTGAAATATAGTCTATCAATATATCCCTATCCCCCAAAAATGGGTGAAAAATTTGATCAACGTTAAATTGAAAAATTTGAATGCAGATTTTTAGAGAATCGAATCAGAAGTCTTTAGAAGTATGCCACTTTGGAATCGGCTTAAGTTGGGTAAAGTAATGGACTCTCGAAGTTCAATTTTGGGTCAACGTTAAACAAGTCAAATTAGAAAAAACTGACATGAAAATGGGTGAAAAATTTGATCAACGTTAAATTGAAAATTTTGAATGCACATTTTTAGAGAATCGAATCAGAAGTCTTTAGAGGTATGCAATTACGGAATCGGCTTAAGCTTGGTAAAGTTATGGACTCTCGAAGTTCAATTTTGGGTCAACGTTAAACAAGTCAAATTAGAAATAACTTTTTTTTTTTTTTTTTGGTTTAACAAGTAGATTTAATTAACGTCGATCAACCAACTAAATGGTTATAATACGTTGGGAATAATAAAGAACAAATAACGTGTAAACATAACAGAAGTGATTAACAAATTTTATAACAAATTAACAGTAAATGGTTAATGCTTAAGGACTTGAGTCATCCTCTTGTCCAGAGATCGGCGGGGTGTCTTCGCTTCAGTCTTCGTCTACACATCGGGTTGGCCAGGGAAGCTGCTAGGTGGTTGGTGTAGACAGCGAGTCGATCGTTGTACCGACTCGAGTGGCGGTTTATCTGTTCCCTGACAGAAGGAATGTGGAGGTCATTTCCTAGGGCGTCGTTCCTGATGTACCAGGGCGCATTTGCAATCCTGCGCAGCGCCCGGTTTTGGACTCTTTGAACTTTAGCCACATTAGAGTCTGAAGCCTTGCCCCATAATTGGATGCAGTAGGTCATTGAGGGCACCACAATTGATTTATAGAGCAACACTTTGTTGCCAAGGCTGAGCTTGCTCGTAGGCTTAAGCATCCAATTCAGCTTCCTGAGTTTAGTGCGACAGGTGGCTGCAATTTTTTGGATGTGCCCTTTCTAGGTGAGCCACATGTCCAGAATCAGACCCAATATGGTGGAGCTCAACTTTAGGAAGCACCTTCCCTCATTAATAGCAATATTCCACCTGTTTGTCCACTTGCCGTACAGATCCAGAAAGTCCTGGGTGATCCTTGATGCCTCGACTCGGCAGGAGGAGTTCACAAGAAAGGCAGTGTCGTCAGCGTAGGTGGCCAGAAGTGTGCCCGGTTGTGTAGGACATGGCAGATCCGAAGTGTACAGAGTGTACATAATGGGACCCAGGACGCTTCCCTGTGGAACGACAGCTCGAGCAGTTCTAATGCTTGACCTTTCCCCTCTTACCTCGACCATAAAACTTCGATCAAGCAAGTATGATTTTAATAAGAGGAATTGGCCGGTCGGAAGCAGGGACTTCAACTTATGGAGTAATTCAGCATGCCAAACGCGGTCAAAGGCTTCCTTGGCGTCGAGGAAAATAGCAGAACTGTATTGCTTATTTTCAAAAGCATTTAAAATGTGTTGAACGACTCTATGTGCTTGTTCTGGTGTCCCATGATGATGCCTAAAACCAAACTGGTGGTCGGGAATGGCGTCCTGCACGCTTCTTACGCCCATAATTCTACTAAGAAATATCCTCTCGAATATTTTAGAGAAAGTGGGCAGTAAGCTTATCGGTCGGTATGACTCGACAAGGATCTCCGGTTTTCCTGGCTTTGGTATCATCGTTATCATAGCACACTGCCATTGGGATGGAAAGTGGTAGATACGTAGCATCGAATTATAGAGGAGAACAAGGATTCCCTTTTTAGGCAAAGCCTTGGCAATTCTGCTATCAATGCCATCGAATTCAGGCGCCTTACTGGGATGTAACTTTCGAATATGAAGGCGGACTTCTTCTGGGCTAACATGTTGGATCGGTAGTGCATCCGGGGAAGGAGAATTAAGAGACGCCAGTGTTTCTTCAACATCCTCGGGACTCGCGAGGTCAAATGGCTGAAGGCGTTTCTCTAGTTCGTCCGCAAAAGCTCTCTGAGTCAAATCAGCACCATGTGTCGTCAGCTTTCTTTATCCCCATATATCTTTCGAAGAGGCTGCCGTACAATTTGGTGGGATCCGCGTTGAGGAGCATTTCATAAAAATATTCGCGTTTGGCTTGGTACAGAGGTTTTTTAAAATCATCTTCGGCACGACGATATGAACTTTTGTCGACTGGATCTTGAGATCTCATATATCTGCGACGTAGGGATCTTTTCAATTTTACCTGTTCCATGGTGGGTTGGAAGGGTTTGAGACTTGTCCACAGGTTGAGGACTCGGCAACGATATGGATATTCCGGACAAACATCACCACAGCGTCGTTGATGTCCTCAGGAGAGTTTAACACCTTATTGAGGTTAACAAGCCGGTTGACTGCTGCTTGAAAGCGAGGAAGGCTCGCATTTCGAGAAGGATGCGAGGCCTGGAGCAGATTTTTTGCGCAGCGACTCTGAATTTGATGATCAATGGGATGTGATCAGAGCTAAGCTCAAGACTTTCTGTAAATGAAAGACACTCAGACCGTATCCCGCCGTAGACAGCAAGGTCAATGGCGGTTGGTGTTCTTCGTCTATATGGATAATGCGTAGGCCCTCCGGTTGCAAGGACCTGGACATTGGATCTTTGAACAAGGTCTACGAGAGCTCTTCCGCGGGTGGTTGAGTTTCGAGACCCCCATAAACGGTGGTGAGCATTCCAGTCCCCTGCGATTATGAAATTTGATCCCAGATCGTCAAAGAGCTTTTCAAAGTCGTCAGCAGAACATTGAAAGTTTATTGGACAATAGATATGCGCAATAGCTGTCTCGCCAAGGTCGGTTTTGACTTTGACTGAGACACATTGAACATTTTGACTTTGTAGACTATAGAACTGGTAACATTGTAGACAGGATTTTATTATAATTGCAGAGCCACCGCGTTTTCTATCGGCAGGATGAGTTGCTTGATAAATATCGTACCCGTGCAATTTGTAGTATGACCTTGAGCAAAAGTGTGTTTCACTAACCAGCATAATATCAATATTATGACTATGAACAAAGAGCTCCAGCTCAAGGCCTTTGTTGGCAAGTCCGTCGGCGTTCCACACACCAATGTTAAGGCCGATTTGACTCATGGTTGTGTTACATTAACTGGGAGAGATCCAGCTAATGATTGAGCTGTTCCTGGAGTCTTGTGACGAATCCCATCATCGACACCATCATTTGGAATAAATTGTCGATCTGAGCAACAAGGACCGACATTCTATCGTTGGATTGCACGAATATTCACTCTTGACGTTGCCATTGCTGGTCGTTGATCAATTGCTGCGGGTTGCGTCGGTGTTGTTTTTTTTTTTTGCTGCAGGTGATCTGGCTGTTGTTGTTGTTGAGGTGCCAGTTGTTGCTGTGATGGCTGCTGCTGCTGTCGAGGCGGTGCTTTTTGATGCTGACTCTGCATCCTGTTGTTGTTGCACAGTGGGGGAAACTGTTGACTCTTTGGAAGAGTCATAGGAACTTGTTGGAGCTGGGGACTGCTAACATGACCACGGACAGCGTTAGCATAGGAGATTGGATTAGCAAGTTTGACCGACCATTTTTAGGAGTTAGCTGTTTGGGAACGGTGCTGCGATGGGATGTGACATTTTTCCGTCGATTAGCAATCTGTTGATATACGACACAGCCTTCATAGCCAGCTGTATGGTTTCCGCCACAGTTAACGCATTTGACAGGGTGGATATCTTTTAAGCAGGCCTCCACACCGTGTTGCAGGCCACATCTGACGCAGTTGAAGAGTTTTTGGCAATGATTTTTTGTGTGTCCAAATGCTTGGCACCGGTGACATTGAACGACATCATCCTTTTTCTAGGGGAGTTCAACTTGAACCCTTTGCCGACAAAGTGTCTTAATCTCATGGATGTCTTTGTTATTTGCCGCCGGTTCTAGTTCAACAAAAACCAGGTTGACGAACTTGGTTTTGTCAAAGCGGCTTCTAGGTCTATTGACAAATCGAACCGTGTGTTCAGCCGAGATAATGATGGACACCACGGATGACTACGCGATAGGATCTATCTTCTTTCAACTGCCAGGAATGGTATGGCACTTTTTTAAGGGTAAGGGATTTTGTTATAGCTCTGTACGCATCTGAATCTGCAGCTATAATGGAAACAGTGTTGTTGGGATGGCATTTGAGGGAGTATTTGGTCAACGATCTTGTCTGTGGATCTAATAAGTCCGTTCAGGTTCTCACAATGATCAACCACAATTGGGGGTGGTTTGTGGGAGGGAATTTGTTCCTGGCTGCCAGATGCACGACTGAGATTCTTGTTGTTGCTTCCGGTTTTGTTACCAACTTTGGTGTGGACAACGTTGTTGTTGCTAGGGTTGTTGGTAGAGCTGTTGCCGTTGCTGATGTTGCTGCTGATCTGTCTTAAGCCGGCGGAAGTACTGGCATTTTCAGAATCATTGGGGCTGACCGTATGAGGAACAAGGACATGTCCCATGTCCTTGTCCATGTCCGACAGTTCTGAGAATCGGTTGGCCGAAACATTCGTTTTTGGGGAATTGGAAATTCTCAGAATTTTGGTTATGCTGTTTTAGATGATTCAAGATCAAGACGGCGTTTGTTAATAGCCGATCTTGGGGTCCACCAGTCCTCATCGTCGCCATTTATGGCTGCTAGTTCCGGTTCCGGCTCATTGTCTGACGATGGTGCAATGTTGTACGAGAGGGAGGTATATGGAAGTCTAGCATGCCTTAGTATCTCTTTCGTTTTTTGTTGATTTCGTGCCACAATCTTACTAATGTTTAATTCATCTTCGGAGTCCGAAAGACTAGACATTATAGATATTATGTACTGCTTTGTACTGCTTTACCGACTTCTTTAATACTCAGGCCCTTTGCCCGGATTCCGAAAAGTGTGATCGTATCCTAGTGGACAAGGCGTAGCCCCCCCAGTTGGGCGGAACCCAGCTCAAACCCTCCAAGAGGCGAATGAAATTCAAATTTATTTTTTTCTTTTATTGGGAGAAAGTTAAGATCAAAATAAAATTCGAATTCGAATTTGAACAAACTATCGGAGTTTTGGACTTGCTTTGGCTTTCTGTTCCACTTGTTCTCACGAGAAGCACAACTAACTGAGCGTAGGGGCACTGCCACTGGGACTTTAGAAGTCAGTTTCACAAAAATAATGAATTTTGCCACGGAGGTGGACTTGTCCATAGACTCTTCACAATGAAATTCGCAGCGATAGAGAAACGCGTCTGCACTCCACGAAAGCATGATCGAGACTGAGAAATAACTGACATAAAAATGGGTGAAAAATTTGATCAACGTTAAATTGAAAAATTTGAGTGCAGATTTTTAGAGAATCGAATCAGAAGTCTTTAGAGGTATGCAATTACGAAATCGGCTTAAGCTTGGTAAAGTTATGGACTCTCGAAGTTCAATTTTGGGTCAACGTTAAACAAGTCAAATTAGAAATAACTGACATGAAAATGGGTGAAAAATTTGATCAACGTTAATTTGAAAAATTTGAATGCAGATTTTTAGAGAATCGAATCAGAAGTCTTAAGAGGTATGCCACTTTGGAATTGGGTTCAGTTTGGTGAAGTTATGGACTCTCGAAGTCCAATTTTGGGTCAACGTTAAACAAGTCAAATTAGAAATAACTGAAATGAAAATGGGTAAAAAATTTGATCAACGTTAAATTGAAAAAGTTGAATGCAGATTTTTAGAGAATCGAATTGGAAGTCTTTAGAGGTATGCCACTTTAAATTACGAAATCGGCTTAAGCTTGGTAAAGTTATGGACTCTCGAATTCCAATTTTGGGTCAACGTTAAATAAGTCGAATTAGAAATAACTGACATGAAAATGGGTCAAAAATTTGATCAACGTTAAAATGAAAAACTTGAATGTAGATTTTTAGAGAATCGAATCAGAAGTCTTTAGAGGTATGCCACTATGGAATCGGCTTAAGCTTGGTAAAGTAATGGACTCCCGAAGTTAAATTTTGGGTCAACGTTAAACAAGTCAAATTAGAAATAACTGACATGAAAATGGGTGAAAAATTTGATCAACGTTAAATTGAAAAATTTGAATGCACATTTTTAGAGAATCGAATCAGAAGTCTTTAGAGGTATGCAATTACGGAATCGGCTTAAGCTTGGTAAAGTTATGGACTCTCGAAGTTCAATTTTGGGTCAACGTTAAACAAGTCAAATTAGAAATAACTGACATAAAAATGGGTGAAAAATTTGATCAACGTTAAATTGAAAAATTTGAGTGCAGATTTTTAGAGAATCGAATCAGAAGTCTTTAGAGGTAAGCAATTACGAAATCGGCTTAAGCTTGGTAAAGTTATGGACTCTCGAAGTTCAATTTTGGGTCAACGTTAAACAAGTCAAATTAGAAATAACTGACATGAAAATGGGTCAAAAATTTGATCAACGTTAAATTGAAAAAGTTGAAGGCAGATTTTTAGAGAATCGAATTGGAAGTCTTTAGAGGTATGCCACTATGGATTCGGCTTAAGTTTGGTAAAGTTATGGACTCTCGAATTCCAATTTTGGGTCAACGTTAAATAAGTCAAATTAGAAATAACTGACATGAAAATGGGTCAAAAATTTGATCAACGTTAAATTGAAAAACTTGAATGTAGATTTTTAGAGAATCGCCTCAGAAGTCTTTAGAGGTATGCCAATATGGAATCGGCTTAAGCTTGGTAAAGTTATGGACTCTCGAAGTTCAATTTTGGGTCAACGTTAAACAAGTCAAATTAGAAATAACTGACATGAAAATGGGTGAAAATTTTGATGAACATTAAATTGAAAAATTTGAATGCAGATTTTTAGAGAATCGAATCGGAAGTCTTTAGAGGTATGCAATTACGGAATCGGCTTAAGCTTGGTAAAGTTATGGACTCTCGAAGTTCAATTTTGGGTCAACGTTAAACAAGTCAAATTAGAAATAACTGACATGAAAATGGGTCAAAAATTTGATCAACGTTAAATTGAAAAGTTTGAATGCAGATTTTTAGAGAATCGAATCAGAAGTCTTTAGAAGTATGCCCCTTTGGAATAGGCTTAAGTTTGGTAAAAATATGGACTCTCGAAGTCCAATTTTGGGTCAACGTTAAACAAGTCAAATTAGAAATAACTGACATGAAAATGGGTCAAAAATTTGATCAACGTTAAATTGAAAAAGTTGAAGGCAGATTTTTAGAGAATCGAATTGGAAGTCTTTAGAGGTATGCCACTATGGATTCGGCTTAAGTTTGGTAAAGTTATGGACTCTTGAATTCCAATTTTGGGTCAACGTTAAATAAGTCAAATTAGAAATAACTGACATGAAAATGGGTCAAAAATTTGATCAACGTTAAATTGAAAAACTTGAATGTAGATTTTTAGAGAATCGCCTCAGAAGTCTTTAGAGGTATGCCAATATGGAATCGGCTTAAGCTTGGTAAAGTTATGGACTCTCGAAGTTCAATTTTTGGTCAACGTTAAACAAGTCAAATTAGAAATAACTGACATGAATATGGGTGAAAAATTTGATCAACGTTAAATTGAAAAATTTGAATGCAGATTTTTAGAGAATCGAATCAGAAGTCTTTAGAAGTATGCCACTTTGGAATCGGCTTAAGTTGGGTTAAGTAATGGACTCTCGAAGTTCAATTTTGGGTTAACGTTAAACAAGTCAAATTAGAAATAACTGACATGAAAATGGGTGAAAAATTTGATCAACGTTAAATTGAAAAATTTGAATGCAGATTTTTACAGAATCGAATCAGAAGTCTTTAGAGGTATGCAATTACGGAATCGGCTTAAGCTTGGTAAAGTTATGGACTCTCGAAGTTCAATTTTGGGTCAACGTTAAACAAGTCAAATTAGAAATAACTGACATGAAAATGGGTGAAAAATTTGATCAACGTTAAATTGAAAAATTTGAATGCAGATTTTTAGAGAATCGAATCAGAAGTCTTTAGATGTATGCAATTACGGAATCGGCTTAAGCTTGGTAAAGTTATGGACTCTCGAAGTTCAATTTTGGGTCAACGTTAAACAAGTCAAATTAGAAATAACTGACATGAAAATGGGTGAAAAATTTGATCAACGTTAAATTGAAAAATTTGAATGCAGATTTTTAGAGAATCGAATCAGAAGTCTTTAGAGGTATGCCACTTTGGAATCGGCTTAAGTTTGGTAAAGTTATGGACTCTCGAAGTCCAATTTTGGGTCAACGTTAAACAAGTCAAATTAGAAATAACTGACATGAAAATGGGTCAAAAATTTGATCAACGTTAAATTGAAAAATTTGAATGCAGATTTTTAGAGAATCGAATCAGAAGTCTTAAGAGGTATGCCACTTTGGAATTGGGTTGAGTTTTGTGACGTTATGGACTCTCGAAGACCAATTTTGGGTCAACGTTAAACAAGTCAAATTAGAAATAACTGACATGAAAATGGGTCCAAAATTTGATCAACGTTAAATTGAAAAAGTTGAATGCAGATTTTTAGAGAATCGAATTGGAAGTCTTTAGAGGTATGCCACTTTGGATTCGGCTTAAATTTGGTAAAGTTATGGACTCTCGAATTCCAATTTTGGGTCAACGTTAAATAAATGGGTCAAAAATTTGATCAACGTTAAATTGAACAAGAGAGAACGCTATAGTCGGGTGCCCCGACTATCAGATACCCGTTACTCAGGTAAAGGGAGTGCGAGGGAGATGGAGATAGAAACTTTGATCACGCATAACTTTTTAACGAATGGTCCGATTTGAAAAATTTCATTTTACATTTCGATAGGTATTGATAAACATAATAAAACTGCATTTTTACTTTTCCGAAATATTTAAATTTTAAAAATCGTATATAAGCGATTGTGGGCGTTAAAGGGGGCGAGGCACCTTTTTGAAACAAACTTGCGCTGCGTAGGAACTCCTAGAATCTGCATGCAAAATGCCAATCTTCTAGCTTTTATAGTTTCCGAGATCTCAGCGTTCATATGGACGGACAGACAGACGGACAGACGGACATGGCTATATCGACTCGGCTAGTGACCCTGATCAAGAATATATATACTTTATAGGGTCGGAAACGCTTCCTTCTAGCTGTTACATACTTTTGCACGAATACAATATACCCTTTTACTCTACGAGTAACGGGTATAAAAACTTGAATGTAGATTTTTAGAGAATCGAATCAAAAGTCTTTAGAGGTATGCAATTACGGAATCGGCTTAAGCTTGGTAAGGTTATGGACGCTCGAAGTTCAATTTTGGGTCAACGTTAAACAAGTCAAATTAGAAATAACTGACATGAAAATGGGTGAAAAATTTGATCAACGTTAAATTGAAAAATTTGAATGCAGATTTTTAGAGAATCGAATCAGAAGTCTTTAGAGGTATGCAATTACGGAATCGGCTTAAGCTTGGTAAAGTTATGGACTCTCGAAGTTCAATTTTGGGTCAACGTTAAACAAGTCAAATTAGAAATAACTGACATGAAAATGGGTGAAAAATTTGATCAACGTTAAATTGAAAAATTTTAATGCAGATTTTTAGAGAATCGAATCAGAAGTCTTTAGAGGTATGCCACTTTGGAATCGGCTTAAGTTTGGTAAAGTTATGGACTCTCGAAGTCCAATTTTGGGTCAACGTTAAACAAGTCAAATTAGAAATAACTGACATGAAAATGGGTGAAAAATTTGATCAACGTTAAATTGAAAAATTTGAATGCAGATTTTTAGAGAATCAGAAGTCTTTAGAAGTATGCCACTTTGGAATCGGCTTAAGTTGGGTTAAGTAATGGACTCTCGAAGTTCAATTTTGGGTCAACGTTAAACAAGTCAAATTAGAAATAACTGACATGAAAATGGGTGAAAAATTTGATCAACGTTAAATTGAAAAATTTGAATGCAGATTTTTACAGAATCGAATCAGAAGTCTTTAGAGGTATGCAATTACGGAATCGGCTTAAGCTTGGTAAAGTTATGGACTCTCGAAGTTCAATTTTGGGTCAACGTTAAACAAGTCAAATTAGAAATAACTGACATGAAAATGGGTGAAAAATTTGATCAACGTTAAATTGAAAAATTTTAATGCAGATTTTTAGAGAATCGAATCAGAAGTCTTTAGAGGTACGCAATTACGGAATCGGTTTAAGCTGGTAAAGTTATGGACTCTCGAAGTTCAATTTTGGGTCAACGTTAAACAAGTCAAATTAGAAATAACTGACATGAAAATGGGTCAAAAATTTGATCAACGTTAAATTGAAAAGTTTGAATGCAGATTTTTAGAGAATCGAATCAGAAGTCTTTAGAAGTATGCCACTTTGGAATAGGCTTAAGTTTTGTAAAAATATGGACTCTCGAAGTCCAATGTTGGGTCAACGTTAAACAAGTCAAATTAGAAATAACTGACATGAAAATGGGTCAAAAATTTGATCAACGTTAAATTGAAAAAGTTGAATGCAGATTTTTAGAGAATCGAATCAGAAGTCTTTAGAAGTATGCCACTTTGGAATCGGCTTAAGTTTGGTAAAGTTATGGACTCTCGAAGTCCAATTTTGGGTCAACGTTAAACAAGTCAAATTAGAAATAACTGACATGAAAATGGGTCAAAAATTTGATCAACGTTAAATTGAAAAAGTTGAATGCAGATTTTTAGAGAATCGAATTGGAAGTCTTTAGAGGTATGCCACTTTGGAATCGGCTTAAGTTTGGTAAAGTTATGGACTCTCGAAGTCCAATTTTGGGTCAAAGTTAAATAAGTCAAATTAGAAATAACTGACATGAAAATGGGTGAAAAATTTGATCAACGTTAAATTGAAAAATTTGAATGCAGATTTTTAGAGAATCGAATCAGAAGTCTTTAGAGGTATGCAATTACGGAATCGGCTTAAGCTTGGTAAAGTTATGGACTCTCGAAGTTCAATTTTGGGTCAACGTTAAACAAGTCAAATTAGAAATAACTGACATGAAAATGGGTGAAAAATTTGATCAACGTTAAATTGAAAAATTTGAATGCAGATTTTTATAGAATCGAATCAGAAGTCTTTAGAGGTATGCAATTACGGAATCGGCTTAAGCTTGGTAAAGTTATGGACTCTCGAAGTTCAATTTTGGGTCAACGTTAAACAAGTCAAATTAGAAATAACTGACATGAAAATGGGTGAAAAATTTGATCAACGTTAAATTGAAAAATTTGAATGCAGATTTTTAGATAATCGAATCAGAAGTCTTTAGAGGTATGCAATTACAGAATCGGCTTAAGCTGGTAAAGTTATAGACTCTCGAAGTTCAATTTTGGGTCAACGTTAAACAAGTCAAATTAGAAATAACTGACATAAAAATGGGTCAAAAATTTGATCAACGTTAAATTGAAAAGTTTGAATGCAGATTTTTAGAGAATCGAATTGGAAGTCTTTAGAGGTATGCCATTTTGGATTCGGCTTAAGTTTGGTAAAGTTATGGACTCTCGAATTCCAATTTTGGGTCAAAGCTAAATAAGTCAAATTAGAAATAACTGACATGAAAATGGGTGAAAAATTTGATCAACGTTAAATTGAAAAATTTGAATGCAGATTTTTAGAGAATCGAATCAGAAGTCTTTAGAGGTATGCCATTTTGGATTCGGCTTAAGTTTGGTAAAGTTATGGACTCTCGAATTCCAATTTTGGGTCAACGTTAAACAAGTCAAATTAGAAATAACTGACATGAAAATGGGTCAAAAATTTGATCAACGTTAAATTGAAAAAGTTGAATGCAGATTTTTAGAGAATCGAATTGGAAGTCTTTAGAGGTATGCCACTTTGGATTCGGCTTAAGTTTGGTAAAGTTATGGACTCTCGAATTCCAATTTTGGGTCAAAGTTAAATAAGTCAAATTAGAAATAACTGACATGAAAATGGGTGAAAAATTTGATCAACGTTAAATTGAAAAATTTGAATGCAGATTTTTAGAGAATCGAATCAGAAGTCTTTAGAGGTATGCAATTACGGAATCGGCTTAAGCTTGGTAAAGTTATGGACTCTCGAAGTTCAATTTTGGGTCAACGTTAAACAAGTCAAATTAGAAATAACTGACATGAAAATGGGTGAAAAATTTGATCAACGTTAAATTGACAAATTTGAATGCAGATTTTTATAGAATCGAATCAGAAGTCTTTAGAGGTATGCAATTACGGAATCGGCTTAAGCTTGGTAAAGTTATGGACTCTCGAAGTTCAATTTTGGGTCAACGTTAAACAAGTCAAATTAGAAATAACTGACATGAAAATGGGTGAAAAATTTGATCAACGTTAAATTGAAAAATTTGAATGCAGATTTTTAGATAATCGAATCAGAAGTCTTTAGAGGTATGCAATTACAGAATCGGCTTAAGCTGGTAAAGTTATAGACTCTCGAAGTTCAATTTTGGGTCAACGTTAAACAAGTCAAATTAGAAATAACTGACATAAAAATGGGTCAAAAATTTGATCAACGTTAAATTGAAAAGTTTGAATGCAGATTTTTAGAGAATCGAATCAGAAGTCTTTAGAAGTATGCCACTTTGGAATAGGCTTAAGTTTGGCAAAAATATGGACTCTCGAAGTCCAATTTTGGGTCAACGTTAAACAAGTCAAATTAGAAATAACTGACATGAAAATGGGTCAAAAATTTGATCAACGTTAAATTGAAAAAGTTGAATGCAGATTTTTAGAGAATCGAATTGGAAGTCTTTAGAGGTATGCCATTTTGGATTCGGCTTAAGTTTGGTAAAGTTATGGACTCTCGAATTCCAATTTTGGGTCAAAGCTAAATAAGTCAAATTAGAAATAACTGACATGAAAATGGGTGAAAAATTTGATCAACGTTAAATTGAAAAATTTGAATGCAGATTTTTAGAGAATCGAATCAGAAGTCTTTAGAGGTATGCAATTACGGAATCGGCTTAAGCTTGGTAAAGTTATGGACTCTCGAAGTTCAATTTTTGGTCAACGTTAAACAAGTCAAATTAGAAATAACTGACATGAAAATGGGTGAAAAATTTGATCAACGTTAAATTGAAAAATTTTAATGCAGATTTTTAGAGAATCGAATCAGAAGTCTTTAGAGGTACGCAATTACGGAATCGGGTTAAGCTGGTAAAGTTATGGACTCTCGAAGTTCAATTTTGGGTCAACGTTAAATAAGTCAAATTAGAAATAACTGACATGAAAATGGGTCAAAAATTTGATCAACGATAAATTGAAAAGTTTGAATGCAGATTTTTAGAGAATCGAATCAGAAGTCTTTAGAAGTATGCCACTTTGGAATAGGCTTAAGTTTTGTAAAAATATGGACTCTCGAAGTCCAATGTTGGGTCAACGTTAAACAAGTCAAATTAGAAATAACTGACATGAAAATGGGTCAAAAATTTGATCAACGTTAAATTGAAAAAGTTGAATGCAGATTTTTAGAGAATCGAATTGGAAGTCTTTAGAAGTATGCCACTTTGGAATCGGCTTAAGTTGGGTTAAGTAATGGACTCTCGAAGTTCAATTTTTGGTCAACGTTAAACAAGTCAAATTAGAAATAACTGACATGAAAATGGGTGAAAAATTTGATCAACGTTAAATTGACAAATTTGAATGCAGATTTTTAGAGAATCGAATCAGAAGTCTTTAGAAGTATGCCACTATGGAATCGGCTTAAGCTTGGTAAAGTTATGGACTCTGGAAGTTCAATTTTGGGTCAACGTTAAACAAGTCAAATTAGAAATAACTGACATGAAAATGGGTGAAAAATTTGATCAACGTTAAATTGAAAAATTTGAATGCAGATTTTTAGAGAATCGAATTAGAAGTCTTTAGAGGTATGCAATTACGGAATCCGCTTAAGCTTGGTAAAGTTATGGACTCTCGAAGTTCAATTTTGGGTCAACGTTAAACAAGTCAAATTAGAAATAACTGACATGAAAATGGGTGAAAAATTTGATCAACGTTAAATTGAAAAATTTGAATGCAGATTTTTACAGAATCGAATTAGAAGTCTTTAGAGGTATGCAATTACGGAATCGGCTTAAGCTTGGTAAAGTTATGGACTCTCGAAGTTCAATTTTGGGTCAACGTTAAACAAGTCAAATTAGAAATAACTGACATGAAAATGGGTGAAAAATTTGATCAACGTTAAATTGAAAAATTTGAATGCAGATTTTTATTGAATCGAATCAGAAGTCTTTAGAAGTATGCCACTTTGGAATAGGCTTAAGTTTTGTAAAAATATGGACTCTCGAAGTCCAATGTTGGGTCAACGTTAAACAAGTCAAATTAGAAATAACTGACATGAAAATGGGTCAAAAATTTGATCAACGTTAAATTGAAAAAGTTGAATGCAGATTTTTAGAGAATCGAATTGGAAGTCTTTAGAAGTATGCCACTTTGGAATCGGCTTAAGTTGGGTTAAGTAATGGACTCTCGAAGTTCAATTTTTGGTCAACGTTAAACAAGTCAAATTAGAAATAACTGACATGAAAATGGGTGAAAAATTTGATCAACGTTAAATTGAAAAATTTGAATGCAGATTTTTACAGAATCGAATCAAAAGTCTTTAGAGGTATGCAATTACGGAATCGGCTTTAGCTTGGTAAAGTTATGGACTCTCGAAGTTCAATTTTGGGTCAACGTTAAACAAGTCAAATTAGAAATAACTGACATGAAAATGGGTGAAAAATTTGATCAACGTTAAATTGAAAAATTTGAATGCAGATTTTTAGAGAATCGAATCAGAAGTCTTTAGAAGTATGCCACTTTGGAATCGGCTTAAGTTTGGTAAAGTTATGGACTCTCGAAGTCCAATTTTGGGTCAACGTTAAATAAATGGGTCCAAAATTTGATCAACGTTAAATTGAAAAGGTTGAATGCAGATTTTTAGAGAATCGAATTGGAAGTCTTTAGAGGTATGCCACTTTGGATTCGGCTTAAGTTTGGTAAAGTTATGGACTCTCGAATTCCAATTTTGGGTCAACGTTAAATAAATGGGTCAAAAATTTGATCAACGTTAAATTGAACAAGAGAGAACGCTATAGTCGGGTGCCCCGACTATCAGATACCCGTTACTCAGGTAAAGGGAGTGCGAGGGAGATGGAGATAGAAACTTTGATCACGCATAACTTTTTAACGAATGGTCCGATTTGAAAAATTTCATTTTACATTTCGATAGGTATTGATAAACATAATAAAACTGCATTTTTACTCTTCCGAAATATTTAAATTTTAAAAATCGTATATAAGCGATTGTGGGCGTTAAAAGGGGCGAGGCACCTTTTTGAAACAAACTTGCGCTGCGTAGGAACTCCTAGAATCTGCATGCAAAATGCCAATCTTCTAGCTTTTATAGTTTCCGAGATCTCAGCGTTCATACGGACGGACAGACAGACGGACAGACGGACATGGCTATATCGACTCGGCTAGTGACCTTGATCAAGAATATATATACTTCCTTCTAGCTGTTACATACTTTTGCACGAATACAATATACCCTTTTACTCTACGAGTAACGGGTATAAAAACTTGAATGTAGATTTTTAGAGAATCGAATCAAAAGTCTTTAGAGGTATGCAATTACGGAATCGGCTTAAGCTTGGTAAAGTTATGGACTCTCGAAGTTCAATTTTGGGTCAACGTTAAACAAGTCAAATTAGAAATAACTGACATGAAAATGGGTGAAAAATTTGATCAACGTTAAATTGAAAAATTTGAATGCAGATTTTTAGAGAATCAGAAGTCTTTAGAAGTATGCCACTTTGGAATCGGCTTAAGTTGGGTTAAGTAATGGACTCTCGAAGTTCAATTTTGGGTCAACGTTAAACAAGTCAAATTAGAAATAACTGACATGAAAATGGGTGAAAAATTTGATCAACGTTAAATTGAAAAATTTGAATGCAGATTTTTAGAGAATCGAATCAGAAGTCTTTAGAGGTATGCAATTACGGAATCGGCTTAAGCTTGGTAAAGTTATGGACTCTCGAAGTTCAATTTTGGGTCAACGTTAAACAAGTCAAATTAGAAATAACTGACATGAAAATGGGTGAAAAATTTGATCAACGTTAAATTGAAAAATTTTAATGCAGATTTTTAGAGAATCGAATCAGAAGTCTTTAGAGGTATGCCACTTTGGAATCGGCTTAAGTTTGAAATGGCTAAGTTTGGTAAAGTTATGGACTCTCGAAGTCCAATTTTGGGTCAACGTTAAACAAGTCAAATTAGAAATAACTGACATGAAAATGGGTCAAAAATTTGATCAACGTTAAATTGAAAAATTTGAATGCAGATTTTTAGAGAATCGAATCAGAAGTCTTAAGAGGTATGCCACTTTGGAATTGGGTTGAGTTTTGTGACGTTATGGACTCTCGAAGTTCAATTTTGGGTCAACGTTAAACAAGTCAAATTAGAAATAACTGACATGAAAATGGGTGAAAAATTTGATCAACGTTAAATTGAAAAAGTTGAATGCAGATTTTTAGAGAATCGAATTGGAAGTCTTTAGAGGTATGCCACTTTGGATTCGGCTTAAGTTTGGTAAAGTTATGGACTCTCGAATTCCAATTTTGGGTCAAAGTTAAATAAGTCAAATTAGAAATAACTGACATGAAAATGGGTGAAAAATTTGATCAACGTTAAATTGAAAAATTTGAATGCAGATTTTTAGAGAATCGAATCAGAAGTCTTTAGAGGTATGCAATTACGGAATCGGCTTAAGCTTGGTAAAGTTATGGACTCTCGAAGTTCAATTTTGGGTCAACGTTAAACAAGTCAAATTAGAAATAACTGACATGAAAATGGGTGAAAAATTTGATCAACGTTAAATTGAAAAATTTTAATGCAGATTTTTAGAGAATCGAATCAGAAGTCTTTAGAGGTACGCAATTACGGAATCGGTTTAAGCTGGTAAAGTTATGGACTCTCGAAGTTCAATTTTGGGTCAACGTTAAACAAGTCAAATTAGAAATAACTGACATGAAAATGGGTCAAAAATTTGATCAACGTTAAATTGAAAAGTTTGAATGCAGATTTTTAGAGAATCGAATCAGAAGTCTTTAGAAGTATGCCACTTTGGAATAGGCTTAAGTTTTGTAAAAATATGGACTCTCGAAGTCCAATGTTGGGTCAACGTTAAACAAGTCAAATTAGAAATAACTGACATGAAAATGGGTCAAAAATTTGATCAACGTTAAATTGAAAAAGTTGAATGCAGATTTTTAGAGAATCGAATCAGAAGTCTTTAGAAGTATGCCACTTTGGAATCGGCTTAAGTTGGGTTAAGTAATGGACTCTCGAAGTTCAATTTTTGGTCAACGTTAAACAAGTCAAATTAGAAATAACTGACATGAAAATGGGTGAAAAAATTTGATCAACGTTAAATTGACAAATTTGAATGCAGATTTTTAGAGAATCGAATCAGAAGTCTTTAGAGGTATGCCACTTTGGAATCGGCTTAAGCTTGGTAAAGTTATGGACTCTCGAAGTTCAATTTTGGGTCAAAGTTAAACAAGTCAAATTAGAAATAACTGACATGAAAATGGGTGAAAAATTTGATCAACGTTAAATTGAAAAATTTGAATGCAGATTTTTAGAGAATCGAATCAGAAGTCTTTAGAGGTATGCCATTTCGGAATCGGCTTAAGCTTGGTAAAGTTATGGACTATTATGGACTCTCGAAGTTCAATTTTGGGTCAAAGTTAAACAAGTCAAATTAGAAATAACTGACATGAAAATGGGTGAAAAATTTGATCAACGTTAAATTGAAAAATTTGAATGCAGATTTTTAGAGAATCGAATCAGAAGTCTTTAGAGGTATGCCACTTTGGAGTCGGCTTAAGTTTGGTAAAGTTATGGACTCTCGAAGTCCAATTTTGGGTCAACGTTAAACAAGTCAAATTAGAAATAACTGACATGAAAATGGGTCAAAAATTTGATCAACGTTAAATTGAAAAATTTGAATGCAGATTTTTAGAGAATCGAATCAGAAGTCTTAAGAGGTATGCCACTTTGGAATTGGGTTGAGTTTTGTGACGTTATGGACTCTCGAAGACCAATTTTGGGTCAACGTTAAACAAGTCAAATTAGAAATAACTGACATGAAAATGGGTCCAAAATTTGATCAACGTTAAATTGAAAAAGTTGAATGCAGATTTTTAGAGAATCGAATTGGAAGTCTTTAGAGGTATGCCACGTTGGATTCGGCTTAAGTTTGGTAAAGTTATGGACTCTCGAATTCCAATTTTGGGTCAACGTTAAATAAATGGGTCAAAAATTTGATCAACGTTAAATTGAACAAGAGAGAACGCTATAGTCGGGTGCCCCGACTATCAGATACCCGTTACTCAGGTAAAGGGAGTGCGAGGGAGATGGAGATAGAAACTTTGATCACGCATAACTTTTTAACGAATGGTCCGATTTGAAAAATTTCATTTTACATTTCGATAGGTATTGATAAACATAATAAAACTGCATTTTTACTTTTCCGAAATATTTAAATTTTAAAAATCGTATATAAGCGATTGTGGGCGTTAAAGGGGGCGTGGCACCTTTTTGAAACAAACTTGCGCTCCGTAGGAACTCCTAGAATCTGCATGCAAAATGCCAATCTTCTAGCTTTTATAGTTTCCGAGATCTCAGCGTTCATACGGACGGACGACAGACGGACAGACGGACAGACGGACAGACGGACATGGCTATATCGACTCGGCTAGTGACCCTGATCAAGAATATATATACTTTATAGGGTCGGAAACGCTTCCTTCTAGCTGTTACATACTTTTGCACGAATATAATATACCCTTTTACTCTACGAGTAACGGGTATAAAAACTTGAATGTAGATTTTTAGAGAATCGAATCAAAAGTCTTTAGAGGTATGCAATTACGGAATCGGCTTAAGCTTGGTAAAGTTATGGACTCTCGAAGTTCAATTTTGGGTCAACGTTAAACAAGTCAAATTAGAAATAACTGACATGAAAATGGGTGAAAAATTTGATCAACGTTAAATTGAAAAATTTGAATGCAGATTTTTAGAGAATCAGAAGTCTTTAGAAGTATGCCACTTTGGAATCGGCTTAAGTTGGGTTAAGTAATGGACTCTCGAAGTTCAATTTTGGGTCAACGTTAAACAAGTCAAATTAGAAATAACTGACATGAAAATGGGTGAAAAATTTGATCAACGTTAAATTGAAAAATTTGAATGCAGATTTTTAGAGAATCGAATCAGAAGTCTTTAGAGGTATGCAATTACGGAATCGGCTAAAGCTTGGTAAAGTTATGGACTCTCGAAGTTCAATTTTGGGTCAACGTTAAACAAGTCAAATTAGAAATAACTGACATGAAAATGGGTGAAAAATTTGATCAACGTTAAATTGAAAAATTTGAATGCAGATTTTTAGAGAATCGAATCAGAAGTCTTTAGAGGTATGCCACTTTGGAATCGGCTTAAGTTTGGTAAAGTTATGGACTCTCGAAGTCCAATTTTGGGTCAACGTTAAACAAGTCAAATTAGAAATAACTGACATGAAAATGGGTCAAAAATTTGATCAACGTTAAATTGAAAAATTTGAATGCAGATTTTTAGAGAATCGAATCAGAAGTCTTAAGAGGTATGCCACTTTGGAATTGGGTTGAGTTTTGTGACGTTATGGACTCTCGAAGACCAATTTTGGGTCAACGTTAAACAAGTCAAATTAGAAATAACTGACATGAAAATGGGTCCAAAATTTGATCAACGTTAAATTGAAAAAGTTGAATGCAGATTTTTAGAGAATCGAATTGGAAGTCTTTAGAGGTATGCCACGTTGGATTCGGCTTAAGTTTGGTAAAGTTATTGACTCTCGAATTCCAATTTTGGGTCAACGTTAAATAAATGGGTCAAAAATTTGATCAACGTTAAATTGAACAAGAGAGAACGCTATAGTCGGGTGCCCCGACTATCAGATACCCGTTACTCAGGTAAAGGGAGTGCGAGGGAGATGGAGATAGAAACTTTGATCACGCATAACTTTTTAACGAATGGTCCGATTTGAAAAATTTCATTTTACATTTCGATAGGTATTGATAAACATAATAAAACTGCATTTTTACTTTTCCGAAATATTTAAATTTTAAAAATCGTATATAAGCGATTGTGGGCGTTAAAGGGGGCGTGGCACCTTTTTGAAACAAACTTGCGCTGCGTAGGAACTCCTAGAATCTGCATGCAAAATGCCAATCTTCTAGCTTTTATAGTTTCCGAGATCTCAGCGTTCATACGGACGGACAAACAGACGGACAGACGGACAGACGGACATGGCTATATCGACTCGGCTAGTGACCCTGATCAAGAATATATATACTTTATAGGGTCGGAAACGCTTCCTTCTAGCTGTTACATACTTTTGCACGAATATAATATACCCTTTTACTCTACGAGTAACGGGTATAAAAACTTGAATGTAGATTTTTAGAGAATCGAATCAAAAGTCTTTAGAGGTATGCAATTACGGAATCGGCTTAAGCTTGGTAAAGTTATGGACTCTCGAAGTTCAATTTTGGGTCAACGTTAAACAAGTCAAATTAGAAATAACTGACATGAAAATGGGTGAAAAATTTGATCAACGTTAAATTGAAAAATTTGAATGCAGATTTTTAAATAATCGAATCAGAAGTCTTTAGAGGTATGCCACTTTGGAATAGGCTTAAGTTTGGCAAAAATATGGACTCTCGAAGTCCAATTTTGGGTCAACGTTAAACAAGTCAAATTAGAAATAACTGACATGAAAATGGGTCAAAAATTTGATCAACGTTAAATTGAAAAATTTGAATGCAGATTTTTAGAGAATCGAATTGGAAGTCTTTAGAGGTATGCCACTTTGGATTCGGCTTAAGTTTGGTAAAGTTATGGACTCTCGAATTCCAATTTTGGGTCAAAGTTAAATAAGTCAAATTAGAAATAACTGACATGAAAATGGGTGAAAAATTTGATCAACGTTAAATTGAAAAATTTGAATGCAGATTTTTAGAGAATCGAATCAGAAGTCTTTAGTGGTATGCAATTACGGAATCGGCTTAAGCTTGGTAAAGTTATGGACTCCCGAAGTTCAATTTTGGGTCAACGTTAAACAAGTCAAATTAGAAATAACTGACATGAAAATGGGTGAAAAATTTGATCAACGTTAAATTGAAAAATTTGAATGCAGATTTTTACAGAATCGAATCAGAAGTCTTTAGAGGTATGCAATTACGGAATCGGCTTAAGCTTGGTAAAGTTATGGACTCTCGAAGTTCAATTTTGGGTCAACGTTAAACAAGTCAAATTAGAAATAACTGACATGAAAATGGGTGAAAAATTTGATCAACGTTAAATTGACAAATTTGAATGCAGATTTTTAGAGAATCGAATCAGAAGTCTTTAGAAGTATGCCACTATGGAATCGGCTTAAGCTTGGTAAAGTTATGGACTCTGGAAGTTCAATTTTTGGTCAACGTTAAACAAGTCAAATTAGAAATAACTGACATGAAAATGGGTGAAAAATTTGGTCAACATTAAATTGAAAAATTTGAATGCAGATTTTTAGAGAATCGAATCAGAAGTCTTTAGAGGTATGCCATTACGGAATCGGCTTGGTAAAGTTATGGACTCTCGATGTTCAATTTTGGGTCAACGTTAAACAAGTCAAATTAGAAATAACTGACATGAAAATGGGTGAAAAATTTGATCAACGTTAAATTGAATAATTTGAATGCAGATTTTTAGAGAATCGAATCAGAAGTCTTTAGAAGTATGCCACTTTGGAATCGGCTTAAGCTTGGTAAAGTTATAGACTCTCGAAGTCAAATTAGAATTAACTGACATGAAAATGGGTCAAAAATTTGATCAACGTTAAATTGAAAAACTTGAATGTAGATTTTTAGAGAATCGAATCAGAAGTCTTTAGAGGTATGCCACTATGGAATCGGCTTAAGCTTGGTAAAGTTATGGACTCTCGAAGTTCAATTTTGGGTCAACGTTAAACAAGTCAAATTAGAAATAACTGACATGAAAATGGGTGAAAAATTTGATCAACGTTAAATTGAAAAATTTGAATGCAGATTTTTAGAGAATCGAATCAGAGGTCTTTAGAAGTATGCCACTTTGGAATCGGCTTAAGTTTGGTAAAGTTATGGACTCTCGAAGTCCAATTTTGGGTCAACGTTAAACAAGTCAAATTAGAAATAACTGACATGAAAATGGGTCAAAAATTTGATCAACGTTAAATTGAAAAAGTTGAATGCAGATTTTTAGAGAATCGAATTGGAAGTCTTTAGAGGTATGCCACTTTGGATTCAGCTTAAGTTTGGTAAAGTTATGGACTCTCGAATTCCAATTTTGGGTCAACGTTAAACAAGTAAAATTAGAAATAACTGACATGAAAATGGGTGAAAAATTTGATCAACGTTAAATTGAATAATTTGAATGCAGATTTTTAGAGAATCGAATCAGAAGTCTTTAGAAGTATGCCACTTTGGAATCGGCTTAAGCTTGGTAAAGTTATGGACTCTCGAAGTAAATTTTGGGTCAACGTTAAAAAAGTCAAATTAGAAATACCTGACATGAAAATGGGTGAAAAATTTGATCAACATTAAATTGAAAAATTTGAATGCAGATTTTTAGAGAATCGAATCAGAAGTCTTTAGAGGAATGCCACTTTGGAATTGGGTTGAGTTTGGTAAAGTTATGGACTCTCTCCAATTTTGGGTCAACGTTAAACAAGTCATGGAATTAGAAATAACTGACATGAAAAGGACAGAAATTTGGTCTACGTTAAGTCAAATTAGAAATAACTGACATGAAAATGGGTCAAAAATTTTATCAACGTTAAATTGAAAAATTTGAATGCAGATTTTTAGAGAATCGAATCAGAAGTCTTTAGAGGTATGCCACTATGGAATCGGCTTAAGCTTGGTAAAGTTATGGACTCTCGAAGTTCAATTTTGGGTCAACGTTAAACAAGTCAAATTAGAAATAACTGACATGAAAATGGGTGAAAAATTTGATCAACGTTAAATTGAAAAATTTGAATGCAGATTTTTAGAGAATCGAATCAGAGGTCTTTAGAAGTATGCCACTTTGGAATCGGCTTAAGTTTGGTAAAGTTATGGACTCTCGAAGTCCAATTTTGGGTCAACGTTAAACAAGTCAAATTAGAAATAACTGACATGAAAATGGGTCAAAAATTTGATCAACGTTAAATTGAAAAAGTTGAATGCAGATTTTTAGAGAATCGAATTGGAAGTCTTTAGAGGTATGCCACTTTGGATTCAGCTTAAGTTTGGTAAAGTTATGGACTCTCGAATTCCAATTTTGGGTCAACGTTAAACAAGTCAAATTAGAAATAACTGACATGAAAATGGGTCAAAAATTTTATCAACGTTAAATTGAAAAATTTGAATGCAGATTTTTAGAGAATCGAATCAGAAGTCTTTAGAGGTATGCCACTATGGAATCGGCTTAAGCTTGGTAAAGTTATGGACTCTCGAAGTTCAATTTTGGGTCAACGTTAAACAAGTCAAATTAGAAATAACTGACATGAAAATGGGTGAAAAATTTGATCAACGTTAAATTGAAAAAATTTGAATGCAGATTTTTAGAGAATCGAATCAGAGGTCTTTAGAAGTATGCCACTTTGGAATCGGCTTAAGTTTGGTAAAGTTATGGACTCTCGAAGTCCAATTTTGGGTCAACGTTAAACAAGTCAAATTAGAAATAACTGACATGAAAATGGGTCAAAAATTTGATCAACGTTAAATTGAAAAAGTTGAATGCAGATTTTTAGAGAATCGAATTGGAAGTCTTTAGAGGTATGCCACTTTGGATTCAGCTTAAGTTTGGTAAAGTTATGGACTCTCGAATTCCAATTTTGGGTCAACGTTAAACAAGTCAAATTAGAAATAACTGACATGAAAATGGGTCAAAAATTTGATCAACGTTAAATTGAAAAATTTGAATGCAGATTTTTAGAGAATCGAATCAGAAGTCTTTATAGGTATGCAATTACGGAATCGGCTTAAGCTTTTTAAAGTTATGGACTCTCGAAGTTCAATTTTGGGTCAACGTTAAACAAGTCAAATTAGAAATAACTGACATGAAAATGGGCGAAAAATTTGATCAACGTTAAATTGAAAAATTTGAATGCAGATTTTTAGAGAATCGAATCAGAAGTCTTTAGAAGTATGCCACTTTGGAATCGGCTTAAGTTTGGTAAAGTTATGGACTCTCGAAGTAGAATTTTGGGTCAACGTTAAACAAGTCAAATTAGAAATAACTGACATGAAAATGGGTCAAAAATTTGATCAACGTTAAATTGAAAAATTTGAATGCAGATTTTTAGAGAATCGAATCAGAAGTCTTTAGAGGTATGCCATTACGGAATCGGCTTGGTAACGTTATGGACTCTCGATGTTCAATTTTGGGTCAACGTTAAACAAGTCAAATTAGAAATAACTGACATGAAAATGGGTGAAAAATTTGATCAACGTTAAATTGAATAATTTGAATGCAGATTTTTAGAGAATCGAATCAGAAGTCTTTAGAAGTATGCCACTTTGGAATCGGCTTAAGCTTGGTAAAGTTATGGACTCTCGAAGTAGAATTTTGGGTCAACGTTAAAAAAGTCAAATTAGAAATACCTGACATGAAAATGGGTGAAAAATTTTATCAACATTAAATTGAAAAATTTGAATGCAGATTTTTAGAGAATCGAATCAGAAGTCTTTAGAGGAATGCCACTTTGGAATTGGGTTGAGTTTGGTAAAGTTATGGACTCTCTCCAATTTTGGGTCAACGTTAAACAAGTCATGGAATTAGAAATAACTGACATGAAAATGGGACAGAAATTTGGTCTACGTTAAGTCAAATTAGAAATAACTGACATGAAAATGGGTCAAAAATTTTATCAACGTTAAATTGAAAAATTTGAATGCAGATTTTTAGAGAATCGAATCAGAAGTCTTTAGAGGTATGCCACTATGGAATCGGCTTAAGCTTGGTAAAGTTATGGACTCTCGAAGTTCAATTTTGGGTCAACGTTAAACAAGTCAAATTAGAAATAACTGACATGAAAATGGGTGAAAAATTTGATCAACGTTAAATTGAAAAATTTGAATGCAGATTTTTAGAGAATCGAATCAGAGGTCTTTAGAAGTATGCCACTTTGGAATCGGCTTAAGTTTGGTAAAGTTATGGACTCTCGAAGTCCAATTTTGGGTCAACGTTAAACAAGTCAAATTAGAAATAACTGACATGAAAATGGGTCAAAAATTTGATCAACGTTAAATTGAAAAAGTTGAATGCAGATTTTTAGAGAATCGAATTGGAAGTCTTTAGAGGTATGCCACTTTGGATTCAGCTTAAGTTTGGTAAAGTTATGGACTCTCGAATTCCAATTTTGGGTCAACGTTAAACAAGTCAAATTAGAAATAACTGACATGAAAATGGGTCAAAAATTTGATCAACGTTAAATTGAAAAATTTGAATGCAGATTTTTAGAGAATCGAATCAGAAGTCTTTATAGGTATGCAATTACGGAATCGGCTTAAGCTTTTTAAAGTTATGGATTCTCGAAGTTCAATTTTGGGTCAACGTTAAACAAGTCAAATTAGAAATAACTGACATGAAAATGGGCGAAAAATTTGATCAACGTTAAATTGAAAAATTTGAATGCAGATTTTTAGAGAATCGAATCAGAAGTCTTTAGAAGTATGCCACTTTGGAATCGGCTTAAGCTTGGTAAAGTTATGGACTCTCGAAGTAGAATTTTGGGTCAACGTTAAACAAGTCAAATTAGAAATAACTGACATGAAAATGGGTCAAAAATTTGATCAACGTTAAATTGAAAAATTTGAATGCAGATTTTTAGAGAATCGAATCAGAAGTCTTTAGAGGTATGCCATTACGGAATCGGCTTGGTAACGTTATGGACTCTCGATGTTCAATTTTGGGTCAACGTTAAACAAGTCAAATTAGAAATAACTGACATGAAAATGGGTGAAAAATTTGATCAACGTTAAATTGAATAATTTGAATGCAGATTTTTAGAGAATCGAATCAGAAGTCTTTAGAAGTATGCCACTTTGGAATCGGCTTAAGCTTGGTAAAGTTATGGACTCTCGAAGTAGAATTTTGGGTCAACGTTAAACAAGTCAAATTAGAAATAACTGACATGAAAATGGGTCAAAAATTTGATCAACGTTAAATTGAAAAATTTGAATGCAGATTTTTAGAGAATCGAATCAGAAATCTTTAGAAGTATGCCACTTTGGAATCGGCTTAAGCTTGGTAAAGTTATAGACTCTCGAAGTCAAATTAGAATTCACTGACATGAAAATGGGTCAAAAATTTGATCAACGTTACATTGAAAAATTTGAATGCAGATTTTTAGAGAATCGAATCAGAAATCTTTAGAAGTATGCCACTTTGGAATCGGCTTAAGCTTGGTAAAGTTATAGACTCTCGAAGTCAAATTAGAATTCACTGACATGAAAATGGGTCAAAAATTTGATCAACGTTAAATTGAAAAACTTGAATGTAGATTTTTAGAGAATCGAATCAGAAGTCTTTAGAGGTATGCCACTATGAAATCGGCTTAAGCTTGGTAAAGTTATGGACTCTCGAAGTTCAATTTTGGGTCAACGTTAAACAAGTCAAATTAGAAATAACTGACATGAAAATGGGTGAAAAATTTGATCAACGTTAAATTGAAAAATTTGAATGCAGATTTTTAGAGAATCGAATCAGAAGTCTTTAGAGGTAAGCCACTATGGAATCGGCTTAAGCTTGGTAAAGTTATGGACTCTCGAAGTTCAATTTTGGGTCAACGTTAAACAAGTCAAATTAGAAATAACTGACATGAAAATGGGTCAGTCTCGATCATGCTTTCGTGGAGTGCAGACGTGTTATTGCATTGTTACGAAATTCTTTGTGCAGAGCCTATGGACAAGTCCACTTTCGTGGCAAAACTTACTGTTTTTGTGAGCTCAGTGGCTGGAGTCGCGGTGTCAGTGATCTTACATCCCGTTGGTCGTGCCTTTTCGCGAAAACAAGTGAAGTAGGAACTGATAGACTGACATTTGCAGCTTGTTGTAGTTGCAAATCACCCCTCTGAGATCAACAGATCAATTATATTTTTATTTAAAAAATTAAAAAAACAAATTCAAATATTTCCTCGAGTGGGGCTCGAACCGGGTACAAGTCTCCCGATGGTAACAGAAAAGTTCAAAGGAGTTCTAAAAGCCCAAAACCAACTGAATCTGTTAATCGGTTCTCGGAACTGTCAGACATGGACGCTGAAGATGACCTCCCCCTCGCTTCTCTTGTTGTCAGCCACAACAGCTCCGACGGAGCCAATATTACCAACACAAGTAACATCAATGACAACCACGAGAACAGTATCAACATCATTGAAAACAGCAACATCATAAGCAACAACATCAGTAGCAGCAACAATGGCAACAACAACACCACCAGCACTAGTAACAGCGGCAATCGTAATCCGAACCAGCTCACAGGCAACAACGAAACCTCACGGAATCAGAAACCACCCCCAATTGTTATCAAAAATTGTGAAAGCCTAAACGGACTTATCAGATCCACTGATAAGATCGTCCACCCAACAAAATACTCAATAAAATGCCACCCAGATAACTCAGTTTCGATCCTCGCTGCAGACTCCGATGCGTACAGAGCCATCACTAAATCGCTCACCATAAAAAAGGTGCCATTTCATACCTGGCAGCTTAAAGAGGAAAGATCCTTCCGGATAGTCATTCGAGGTGTACATCACTCCATCCCGGATGAGGACATTAAGGAAAGTCTGACTTCGCTTGGACACAATGTGCGCTTTGTTAACAGGCCGAGAAGCCGTTTTGACAAATCAAAGCTTGTCAACCTTGTTTTTGTCGAGTTAGAACAAGCCGCGAACAACAAAGAAGTTCATGAGCTTAAGGTGCTCTGTCGTCAACGAGTTCAAGTTGAACTTCCTCACAAAAAGGACGATATCGTACAGTGTTTTCGATGCCAATCTTTTAATCACACAAAAAACAATTGCCATAAGGAATTTAATTGTGTCCGATGTGGTCAACAACATGCGATTGACGAATGCGAACGAGAAATTCACCCCGTTAAATGCGTAAACTGTGGAGGTAGTCACACAGCTAGTTACAAGGGCTGTATTGTTTACCAGCAAACAGTAAGTCGTCGTAGAGGTGCTACAACCCATCGTAGCCTCCCACAACAACCAGCCGTTGTACGACCAACTGAGAGAAGAGGTGTTGTGGCATCGATTTCATACGCGAATGCCGCTAGGGGATCTGTACAACAACAAACCCAACAGGCTAGCCGACAGCAGTGGACAAACGATCAGCAGCATCAACAGTTCCCTCCACTAGGAAGTAGAAACCGGAAACTTCATCAGCAAAGTAACGGACTCAATCAACATCAGCAGCATCCAACGCAAGACTCTTTAAGCCGACTTCAAAAACCAGCTCCCAAACAACAGCAGGACCAACAACAACAGTCATCGCAACAGCACCGAAATGTCCAAAATGATCGTCAATGGCAGCGACAATGTTTATGCGATCCGATGAAAAGATGTCAGTCCTCGTAGCTCAACTCGACAAGATGTTCCAGATGATGATGTCAATGATGACTCTCATTACAGGCCTTATATCACAAATGGCGCCAGGAACTGCACAAGCAATCTCTGGCCTTCTCCCAGCTCATCCAACACAACCATGAGTCAAATTGGGCTCAAAATCGGTGTATGGAACGCCGACGGGCTGGCCAACAAGGCGCTGGAGCTAGAGCTCTTCGTGCGGAAGCATCACATTGACATCATGTTGGTCAGCGAAACACATTTCTCCTCTCGGTCATATTACAAGCTACAGGGGTATGACATTCACCAATCTAATCATCCGGTAGATCGCCATCGTGGAGGCTCTGCTATTATTATAAAGTCCTGTCTCCAATACCACCAGTTCGCAACAATGGAACATCAAAGTGCTCAATGGGTCGCAGTTAAAGTCAAAACGGACCACGGTGAAATTGTCATTGCGTCTATTTATTGCCCACCTAACTTTCTGCGTACCGCCGTTGACTTCAGAGTACTATTTGAGGAACTAGGACCCAATTTCCTTATTGCTGGAGACTGGAATACACACCATCGACTTTGGGGCTCACGAAACTGCACAGCCAGCGGAAGAGCATTGGCTGACTGTATTTATAGTGCTAATATCCAGGTCCTTGCAACCGGAGGGCCCACGCATTACCCGTACAGTCAACGTACACCATCAGCAATCGACTTTGCCATATATGGAGGTATTCGCTCTGAGCTTGTCACCATATCAGAAAGCTTGGAACTAAGTTCTGACCACATCCCCTTGGTGATTGAACTAAGAACAGCTGCTCACAAGCTTTCCCGGAAAATGCACATACTTCCTCAAAACGCAAGCGTTCCGCGGTTCCAGGCAGCTGTAAATCAGCTTGTTAACCTCAACATGGTCCTAAACACCCCTGAAGATATTGACGACGCGACTGAGCTTTTTGTTTAAAATATGCTGCTAACTCCTCAACCTGTAGGCAAGGTTCAATAAACGCATCGGATCCAACTCATGCCCTTTTAAAACCTGAGGTTCTGGATCTGGTGAGGTTGAAAAGAGCCTTGCGTCGCAGATTTATGCGGTCGAGGGATCCAGCCGACAAAAGGGCATATCGTCGCGCTGAGGGCGATCTCAAAAAGTTGTTGCACAAAACAAAAAATGACTACTTCGCTGATCTGCTACGTAATGCTGATCCTACAAAACCATATGGATTTAGCATCTGGAAAGCAGCAAGAGTTATAAAAAGGCAGCCCCCTCGCAGAATACCTATTAAGCGAACTGACAACACTTGGTGCAGATCGGATTCCGAAATTTCTCTGGCTTTTGCTGACGAACTGGAAAATCGCTTTCAGCCATTTAACTTTGCGAAGCGTGATGACGTTGAAAACACACTGCAATTTCTTAATGCTCCCTGCCCAGAAGCAGAGCCTATTCGTCATATAAGTCCGGAAGAAGTTTGTCACCAAATAAAAAAGCTGCACCCCAGCAAAGCTCCAGGATTTGACGGTATTGACACCAGGGTTGCCAAGGCACTTCCGAAAAAGGGCATTCTGTTTTAGTCCTCCTGTTCAACTCCATGTTACGTATCCACCACTTCCCCACACAATGGAAGTGCGCTGTGATATCGATGATACCGAAGCCAGGTAAGCCGGAGAACCTTGTTGCGTCATACCGACCAATAAGCTTGCTGCCCACATTCTCTAAAATATTCGAGAGAATATTTCTTAGCAGAATGATGGCAGTAAGAAGGGTTCAGGATGCAATTCCAGACCACCAGTTCGGCTTCAGGAATCACCATGGAACCCCGGAGCAAGTGCACCGAGTTACTCAACATATTTTGGATGCCTTCGAGAATAGACAGTACAGCTCTGCTATCTTCTTGGACGTAAAAGAAGCTTTCGATAGAGTGTGGCACGATGGCTTGCTATTTAAGCTGAAGACTCTCTTGCCAACTGCACAGTATCTCCTTCTTAAAACATATCTGCTGGATAGAAGCTTTATGGTTGAAGTGAGAGGCGAAAGATCACCTATCCGATGCATACGAGCTGGCGTACCACAAGGTAGTGTTTTGGGTCCTGTGCTGTACACCCTTTACACCTCTGACTTGCCAAATCCTAGAGACCCGGGTACCCTCTTGGCAACGTATGCTGACGACACAGCCTTCATCGCAAACTCTCCGTGTCGAATCGAGGCGTCCAGAATTACCCAGAGCTTCTTGGACCTGTACAGCGAGTGGACGAGCAGGTGGAATATAAGTATAAACGGAAATAAGTCGCAACATTGCAACTTCTCCTTAAGGCATCAAACCCTCCCTAGGGTGAAATTCCAAGACACGCTCATCCCGCAATCCCCTCAGGCGCAATATCTTGGATTGATCCTCGACAAGCGGCTCACATGGAGGCAACACACCGTCAAAATAGCAGCAACATGCCGTAGTAAGCTTAGGAAGCTTAATTGGATGCTTAGAGCAGCGAGTCATCTGAGCCTCAGAAATAAAATTCTGATCTACAAGGCAATAGTAGTCCCTTCCATGACGTATTGCATGCAAATTTGTGGTACGGCATCCGACTCAAACATCATGCGAGTACAACGGCTGCAAAACCGAGCACTGCGAACCATTGTAAATGCGCCGTGGTATGTGAGAAATGACGACATAACAAAAGACCTTCACATCCCCACCGTGACTGAACAAATCAATCCACTATGGGGAATTTGCCCGATTTTTTGGAATAAATTAATAACTCGCGAACTATGTAACATATTTCAGTGAGGTTTTTTTATAGTGTTCTACATACCTATACACACCTGTTGGAAAAGTAAAAGTATACCCAAATTTTTTTTTATTTTTTATAACAAATTTAGCTCTATATGCTCTTAATTTTCAATTTCAATGTTGTACAAAAAAACATAGTCGTTTTCTTCTTCATAATTATCAACATCTAGAGACTCGTCTCCAGGCTCATATTCGCATAATAACAATTGAATGACTTCTGGTGGAAGAGCAAGTAGCTTACATATGTTTTCGGTCGCGCTTCTTCAAATTCATTGATGAAATGATGGGGTCTTAAGTAACCATGGCTCTCTGAAAAACATCTGTAAAGTTGGAGATTCTACTGTGGGATCAACTAGCTTGCTAACAAAAGTGAATTCGCCATCTTCTTTTTCTCGAAGACCCTTTTGCTTATGCAAAACATCCAGCAGGGCTGCGTTTTTGATCAAGAGATTAGTTTCTAAAAAATGAAATTACGCGAAAAGTCGCACGAAGCGCACGATGAGACAATATTTTCTGAATTCGCAATTAATGACTCTACAACATGGATATAGTCACTCACTGAACAAAGTTAAACATTTTTTTAAAACTCTATTGAAAGTTTAACTTTCTTTCCAACACCCAAACGAAAACATCACCAGCTACATTTACAAATTGTTAAAATTGGACGCACATATTAAGCAACATATAAGTATTTTCATAAAGAACAAACTTGGAGAATTGGTAATCATTTCAAATTTGACTGTCTTACGTCATTTTATTGCAGAGATAATGATTTGAAAGTGAACTTCAAAGTTAAGCAAAATGTAAACAAACCATGTGCGCTTGCAACAGCTGACTTTAACAGTTAGTATTTAAATACTAGACTTTTAAGTTAACATTTGCGGTATGTTACCAAACAGCTTGATGTTTTCTTAATACATTAAAAAAAAAAAATACAAAATCGGCATACTTTTAAAAAATACATTTATTCCAAAAAATCGGGCAATTTCCCCATAGTGCAATCGTCACTCAAGTTGCTACAATGTACGGATTCGAGCCCACTCGAACCACCTAGCTGCAGCATTGGCAACCCCTATGATTAGAAGAAGGCTAAAGAGAAGGCATCAAGCAGACCTATGAATAGGAGGGCGGCATAGAACGAGAGTCCTTCCCCAATAAATAAAATATTATCGTGATCGTCACCAAAATCTCCAATTATTTTTAAAGTCAAAAACATATTGATATTTATCGCTGCTGTTATGTTTTTCCATGTTATGTTTGTTACTCTTTCTAGTCCCTATGTTTTATAGCCATTTAATTGGCTGATTAACGTATAAATAAAATATATGTTATATTAAAAAAAAAAAAATGAAAATGGGTGAAAAATTTGATCAACGTTAAATTGAAAAATTTGAATGCAGATGTTTAGAGAATCGAACCAGAAGTCTTTAGAAGTATGCCACTTTGGAATCGGCTTAAGTTTGGTAAAGTTATGGACTCTCGAAGTTCAATTTTGGGTCAACGTTAAACAAGTCAAATTAGAAATAACTGACATAAAAATGGGTCTAAAATTTGATCAACGTTAAATTGAAAAACTTGAATGTAGATTTTTAGAGAATCGAATCAGAAGTCTTTAGAAGTATGCCACTTTGGAATCGGCTTAAGTTTGGTAAAGTTATGGACTCTCGAAGTTCAATTTTGGGTCAACGTTAAACAAGTCAAATTAGAAATAACTGACATGAAAATGGGTCAAAAATTTGATCAACGTTAAATTGAAAAATTTGAATGCAGATTTTTAGAGAATTGAATCAGAAGTCTTTGAAGGAATGCCACTTTGGAATTGGGTTGAGTTTGGTAAAGTTATGGACTCTCTCCAATTTTGGGTCAACGTTAAACAAGTCATGGAATTAGAAATAACTGACATGAAAATGGGACAGAAATTTGGTCTACGTTAAGTCAAATTAGAAATAACTGACATGAAAATGGGTGAAAAATTTTATCAACGTTAAATTGAAAAATTTGAATGCAGATTTTTAGAGAATTGAATCAGAAGTCTTTGGAGGAATGCCACTTTGGAATTGGGTTGAGTTTGGTAAAGTTATGGACTCTCTCCAATTTTGGGTCAACGTTAAACAAGTCATGGAATTAGAAATAACTGACATGAAAATGGGAAAATGGGTCAAAAATTTTATCAACGTTAAATTGAAAAATTTGAATGCAGATTTTTATAAAATCGAATCAGAAGTCTTTAGAGGTATGCCACTGTGGAATCGGCTTAAGCTTGGTAAAGTTATGGACTCTCGAAGTCCAATTTTGGGTCAACGTTAAACAAGTCAAATTAGAAATAACTGACATGAAAATGGGTCAAAAATTTGATCAAGGTTAAATTGAAAAACTTGAGTGTAGATTTTTAGAGAATCGAATCAGAAGTCTTTAGAGGTATGCCACTATGGAATCGGCTTAAGCTTGGTAAAGTTATGGACTCTCGAAGTTCAATTTTGGGTCAACGTTAAACAAGTCAAATTAGAAATAACTGACATGAAAATGGGTGAAAAATTTGATCAACGTTAAATTGAAAAATTTGAATGCAGATTTTTAGAGAATCGAATCAGAAGTCTTTAGAGGTATGCCACTATGGAATCGGCTTAAGCTTGGTAAAGTTATGGACTCTCGAAGTCCAATTTTGGGTCAACGTTAAACAAGTCAAATTAGAAATAACTGACATGAAAATGGGTCAAAAATTTGATCAAGGTTAAATTGAAAAACTTGAATGTAGATTTTTAGAGAATCGAATCAGAAGTCTTTAGAGGTATGCCACTATGGAATCGGCTTAAGCTTGGTAAAGTTATGGACTCTCGAAGTTCAATTTTGGGTCAACGTTAAACAAGTCAAATTAGAAATAACTCACATGAAAATGGGTGAAAAATTTGATCAACGTTAAATTGAAAAATTTGAATGCAGATTTTTAGAGAATCGAATCAGAAGTCTTTAGAAGTATGCCACTTTGGAATCGGCTTAAGTTTGGTAAAGTTATGGACTCTCGAAGTCCAATTTTGGGTCAACGTTAAATAAGTCAAATTAGAAATAACTGACATGAAAATGGGTCAAAAATTTGATCAACGTTAAATTGAAAAACTTGAATGTAGATTTTTAGAGAATCGAATCAGAAGTCTTTAGATGTATGCTACTATGGAATCGGCTTAAGCTTGGTAAAGTTATGGACTCTCGAAGTTCAATTTTGGGTCAACGTTAAACAAGTCAAATAAGAAATAACTGTCAGTCTTTAGAGGAATGCCACTTTGGAATTGGGTTGAGTTTGGTAAAGTTATGGACTCTCTCCAATTTCGGGTCAACGTTAAACAAGTCATGGAATTAGTAATAACTGACATGAAAATGGGACAGAAATTTGGTCTACGTTAAGTCAAATTAGAAATAACTGACATGAAAATGGGTGAAAAATTTGATCAACGTTAAATTGAAAAATTTGAATGCAGATTTTTAGAGAATCGAATCAGAAGTCTTTAGAGGTATGCCACTATGGAATCGGCTTAAGCTTGGTAAAGTTATGGACTCTCGAAGTCCAATTTTGGGTCAACGTTAAACAAGTCAAATTAGAAATAACTGACATGAAAATGGGTCAAAAATTTGATCAAGGTTAAATTGAAAAACTTGAATGTAGATTTTTAGAGAATCGAATCAGAAGTCTTTAGAGGTATGGCACTATGGAATCGGCTTAAGCTTGGTAAAGTTATGGACTCTCGAAGTTCAATTTTGGGTCAACGTTAAACAAGTCAAATTAGAAATAACTCACATGAAAATGGGTGAAAAATTTGATCAACGTTAAATTGAAAAATTTGAATGCAGATTTTTAGAGAATCGAATCAGAAGTCTTTAGAAGTATGCCACTTTGGAATCGGCTTAAGTTTGGTAAAGTTATGGACTCTCGAAGTCCAATTTTGGGTCAACGTTAAATAAGTCAAATTAGAAATAACTGACATGAAAATGGGTCAAAAATTTGATCAACGTTAAATTGAAAAACTTGAATGTAGATTTTTAGAGAATCGAATCAGAAGTCTTTAGATGTATGCTACTATGGAATCGGCTTAAGCTTGGTAAAGTTATGGACTCTCGAAGTTCAATTTTGGGTCAACGTTAAACAAGTCAAATAAGAAATAACTGACATGAAAATGGTGAAAAATTTGATCAACGTTAAATTGAAAAATTTGAATGCAGATTTTTAGAGAATCGAATCAGAAGTCTTTAGAAGTATGCCACTTTGGAATCGGCTTAAGTTTGGCAAAGTTATGGACTCTCGAAGTCCAATTTTGGGTCGACGTTAAACAAGTCAAATTAGAAATAACTGACATGAAAATGGGTGAAAAATTTGATCAACGTTAAATTGAAAAATTTGAATGCAGATTTTTAGAGAATCAAATCAGAAGTCTTTAGAGGAATGCCACTTTGGAATTGGGTTGAGTTTGGTAAAGTTATGGACTCTCTCCAATTTCGGGTCAACGTTAAACAAGTCATGGAATTAGTAATAACTGACATGAAAATGGGACAGAAATTTGGTCTACGTTAAGTCAAATTAGAAATAACTGACATGAAAATGGGTCAAAAATTTTATCAACGTTAAATTGAAAAATTTGAATGCAGATTTTTAGAGAATCGAATCAGAAGTCTTTAGATGTATGCCACTTTGGAATCGGCTTAAGCTTGGCTAAAGTTATGGACTCTCGAAGTTAACAATTTTGAACGGTCAACTAGATTAAACAAGTCAAATTAGACAATAACTGACATGAAAATGGGTAGAAAAATTATGATCAACGTTAAAAATTGTAAAAATTTGAATGCAGATTTTTAGAGAATCGAATCAGAAGTCTTTAGAAGTATGCCACTTTGGAATCGGCTTAAGTTTGGTAAAGTTATGGACTCTCGAAGTCCAATTTTGGGTCAACGTTAAATAAGTCAAATTAGAAATAACTGACATGAAAATGGGTCAAAAATTTGATCAACGTTAAATTCAAAAACTTGAATGTAGGATTTTGGGTATCGAATCAGAAGTCTTTAAATGTATGCCACTATGGAATCAGCTTAAGCTTGGCAAGTTATGGACTCTCAATTTAAATTTTGGGTCAAAAGATTTAAACAAGTCAAATAAGTAAATAACTGACAGAAAATGCGAAAAATAATTGATCAACGTTAAATTGTAAAATTTCAACTGCTAGATTTTACAATTCGAATCAAGTCTATATTGAAGTATGCCACTTTGGAATCGGCTTAAGTTTGGTAAAGTTATGGACTCTCGAAGTCCAATTTTGGGTCGACGTTAAACAAGTCAAATTAGAAATAACTGACATGAAAATGGGTGAAAAATTTGATCAACGTTAAATTGAAAAATTTGAATGCAGATTTTTAGAGAATCAAATTTTTAAAGAGGACTCGTTGAGTCCTACCACTCAGATAACTTGAGATCCATGTTAGAAGATCACATGGAAACCCTAATAAGTCTAGCTTTAATACAAGTAGCGAGTGATTTACTGAATCAAACGCTTTACTAAAGTCAGTGTAAACTGCGTCAGTCTGCATGTTCTTTCTAAAGCCATTTATTACAAAAGACGTTAGCTCCAAGAGGTTTGTCGTCGTAGATCTTCGCTTATAAATCCATGTTGACATGGAGATATAATCGATCTACAAAAGATGTTGCAAATGGGTGTAATAGTGTTTTCAAAAAGCTTTGGGATGGCGGATAATTTGGATATGCCTCTGTAATTACTTGTATTGCATTTATTTCCTTTCTTAAAGGGAATGACAAATGACTCCTTCCAAATAAGTGGGAAATGAGATGTTTTTAAAGACAAGGTAAACAATTTGTACAGAGGTCTACACAGAGTTTCAGCACAGTACCTCAGCACGCAGCCTGGAACTCCGTCCGGACCCGGTGAATAGAAACAGGCTTAACTTTATGAAGATCCAAAAGAAGGGAGCTTTCGCTTAACCTCGGACAAAAATCAAGTTCGACTTGGGTATGGCATTTGAATAAGACGGATTTGGACGGGATGAAACAGAATATGTTGTCTGGAAAAACTGGGCAAATAGATCGGCAATTGCCTGATTTTGGAATTTGCCGTAGAGTTTTCGAATGATAGTGATGCAGGGTAACAGGCTGATTTACGCTTAGTGTTAACAAAATTATAAAACTGTTTTGGATCTTGTGAAAATTGGACCCTACAACGAGTCAAATAGCTTTTATAACACCGGGCGTTAAGCACGAATAAAAATTTGACCAGGCCCTTAGGTACCGAGAGAAAGCAGATTGTGAACCGCACATTTTAAATTTATTGAAAAGTCTGGACTTTATATTTTTAGGTGTGACAACTCTTTATTAAACCATGGAGGTTTATTTGAAATTGACGGATAGTATAACGGAACACACAGATAAAAGAAGGAATTCAATGCATTATAAAAGATATTAACGGCCTTAGCCACGTTAGTGCATGAATAAAATTCGGACCAGTCATAGCCGGATATAAAAGTATTTAAAAGATGAAAGTTTGCCTTACGAAAGCAGCGATTCGTTTAACCGACTTTTCGGATTTTTTATTCAGCTCTGTTCTTGCGTCTACAGTCAGCTCTAGAGTTGGATGATAAGGATCTTCTGGTTGTGTAATTGGTGACGTTCTTGATAGGCAAACGCCTTCTGAATTTGAAACAAAACACAAGTCCAGTAAACGTCCTAAGGAGTTCTTAACATGGTTCACTTGGGATAGCGCAATGTCAAGCAAGCCGTCAATAAAGTCATGCTGCGCTAAAGGAAGTAAAATATTAGAGTTTTCGTCAGGGGACCATGTCGCACTAGGTATATTAAAATCACCTAATACAATTAACTGATCTCGATCCGACAGTTTTTGAAATGGACTGAATAACGGAAAGGTGATTTGCGTAAATAGGGAACTCAGATGATGGTGGGATATATGAACAAGTAATATATACAAAACTACCGGGAAACGATAATTTTATACCTAGGAATTCGATGTCATAAAATTCTTCGAAAGTTAGTAATTCAGACGAAAAGGTGGAGTCGACAGCAATCAGGACTCCACCTCCCCGTCTGGACTGACGATCAAGCCTATAAATTGTGTACTTACCCGAAAGAATTTCGGAGCTAAGAATATCCGGCCTTAACCAGGTCTCTGTACATACCATAATATTGTATGGAAAAGAAAAACTATCCGAATACAATTTAGTCAGCTTACTAAGTAAGCCTCTTGTATTCTGATAGCAAAGAAGAAAAAGGAGGCTAGTTTTTGGTGACAGAAGAGGATGTGGAGGGCGCTGGGGATGGTTCTTTAATGGTGTTTTCCATTTCCCTGAACTATTCTTTTTTCTCTTAGCTTCGTACTCTTTTACAAATATGCCCTCGGGCCAGAAACTGGTTGAACACACAGATGCAAAAAGAGCACAAGGAATACCAATCTTAAATGATGATACTTTCCTAGCATAAGAAAATTTAAATTGTTCGACCTTCAAATCATCAACTTGGATTTTGTTACGGATATAAGCCGTAATATCCAATGATGAGAGGTCTGGGGCGAGCCGTGAAACAAACACATGTTTTAGCTGGGGCACCCGAACACAAGTAACCGTTTTTGGTACAACACATGCAACCCTTTTTGGTACTACAGAATTTGTATCTGTACTACCAGTATCGGCCGGTAATCCGGACGTTAAGTCTACATGAGGTGTTGGGGCCACTACTTTATTTTGATCGGACAGAGCGGAAGTACCTAGCGGAGCCACATCGATTCCAGCAACTTCGGATACCGAATCACTTTTTGCCCCCGATCTTAGTACCATTTGAGTGGCGCCTAAGATTGGCAGCTGAGCTGGAGTCGAATCGCGGGCAGCAGGTTGCACAGCACCTGCCGTAGAATGCCCACCGACCGCGACTTTTTTGCGCTTTGGGAATCGGGCTCAGCTAGCATGCGGCTAGTGAGCTGAGATTCAAGCGCCACGAGCAGGTCCGTATTTTTACGGCAGTTCCGGATTAATTCCGTAACACTGCTTTTTGTGAGCCGCCTAATAGTTATTGCCTGGTTCTCGTATACAATGCATTCATCGCAGGTAGCGAGGCGCACTCCTCTTATCGATGGCATCACGAACCAGGCCAGAATAGCCAAGACACTTTGCGTGATAAATTTTATCACATGTATGGCAGGGAATACTTTGCTGTCCCGCCGAGATAACTTTCTTGCAATTTTTTAATGAACAGAAAGCCATTTTCGCTGACCACGGACCACTGTGCACTATAGCGGACAAAAAAATCGAAAGCGCTCAAGAACTTTTTAATGAGAGATCAAGCAGAGCGACAGAGCGGGAGCGGGAGCGAAACACCGAATAACTTTGATGTTAGGCACCACGAAACGATATAGAAACGAAAAGAGAGAGAGCGGGATTATTAACCGATTAACTCCGGTATAAAAACCTCAGAGAGATTTGACCGTTGGAGTGCGTTAAATTGAAAAATTTGAATGCAGATTTTTAGAGAATCGAATCAGAAGTCTTTAGAGGAATGCCACTTTGGAATTGGGTTGAGTTTGGTAAAGTTATGGACTCTCTCCAATTTTGGGTCATGGAATTAAAAATAACTGACATGAAAATGGGACAGAAATTTGGTCTACGTTAAGTCAAATTAGAAATAACTGACATGAAAATGGGTCAAAAATTTTATCAACGTTAAATTGAAAAATTTTAATGCAGATTTTTAGAGAATCGAATCAGAAGTCTTTAGAGGTATGCCACTATGGAATCGGCTTAAGCTTGATAAAGTTATCGACCCTCGAAGTTCAATTTTGGGTCAACGTTAAACAAGTCAAATTAGAAATAACTGACATGAAAATGGGTGAAAAATTTGATCAACATTAAATTGAAAAATTTGAATGCAGATTTTTAGAGAATCGAATCAGAAGTCTTTAGAGGAATGCCACTTTGGAATTGGGTTGAGTTTGGTAAAGTTATGGACTCTCTCCAATTTTGGGTCAACGTTAAACAAGTCATGGAATTAGTAATAACTGACATGAAAATGGGACAGAAATTTGGTCTACGTTAAGTCAAATTAGAAATAACTGACATGAAAATGGGTAAAAAATTTTATCAACGTTAAATTGAAAAATTTGAATGCAGATTTTTAGAGAATCGAATCAGAAGTCTTTAGAGGTATGCCACTATGGATTCGGCTTAAGCTTGGTAAAGTTATGGACTCTCGAAGTTCAATTTTGGGTCAACGTTAAACAAGTCAAATTAGAAATAAATGACATGAAAATGGGTCAAAAATTTGATCAACGTTAAATTGAAAAATTTGAATGCAGATTTTTAGAGAATCGAATCAGAAGTCTTTAGAAGTATGCCACTTTGGAATCGGCTTAAGTTTGGTAAAGTTATGGACCCTCGAAGACCAATTGTGGGTCAACGTTAAATAAGTCAAATTAGAAATAACTGGCATGAAAATGGGTCAAAAATTTGATCAACGTTAAATTGAAAAACTTGAATGTAGATTTTTAGAGAATCGAATCAGAAGTCTTTAGATGTATGCCACTATGGAATCGGCTTAAGCTTGGTAAAGTTATGGACTCTCGAAGTCCAATTTTGGGTCAACGTTAAACAAGTCAAATTAGAAATAACTGACATGGAAATGGGTCAAAAATTTGATCAACGGTAAATTGAAAAACTTGAATGCAGAATTTTAGAGAATCGAATCAGAAGTCTTTAGATGTATGCCACTATGGAATCGGCTTAAGCTTGGTAAAGTTATGGACTCTCGAAGTTCAATTTTGGGTCAACGTTAAACAAGTCAAATTATAAATAAATGACATGAAAATGGGTGAAAAATTTGATCAACGTTAAATTGAAAAATTTGAATGCAGATTTTTAGAGAATCGAATCAGAAGTCTTTAGAAGTATGCCACTTTGGAATCGGCTTAAGTTTGGTAAAGTTATGGACTCTCGAAGTCCAATTTTGGGTCAACGTTAAAAAAGTCAAATTAGAAATAACTGACATGAAAATGGGTAAAAAATTTGAGAATCGAATCAGAAGTCTTTAGGTGTATGCCACTTTGGAATTGGCTTAAGTTATGGACTCTCGAAGTTCAATTTTGGGTCAACGTTAAAAAAGTCAAATTAGAAATAACTGACATGAAAATGGGTGAAAAATTTGATCAACGTTAAATTGAAAAATTTGAATTCAGATTTTTAGAGAATCGAATCAGAAGTCTTTAAAACTATGCCACTTTGGAATCGGCTTAAGTTGGGTAAAGTAATGGACTCTCGAAGTCCATTTTTGGGTCAACGTTAAATAAGTCAAATTAAAAATAACTGACATGAAAATGGGTCAAAAATTTGATTAACGTTAAATTGAAAAGTTGGAATGCAGATTTTTAGAGAATCGAATCAGAAGTCTTTAGAAGTATGCCACTTTCGAATCGGCTTAAGTTTGGTAAAGTTATGGACTCTCGAAGTCCAATTTTGGGTCAACGTTAAGTAAGTCAAATTAGAAATAACTGACATGAAAATGGGTAAAAAATTTTATCTACGTTAAATTGAAAAATTTGAATGCAGATTTTTAGAGAATCGAATCAGAAGTCTTTAGAGGTATGCCACTATGGAATCGGCTTAAGCTTGGTAAAGTTATGGACTCTCGAAGTTCAATTTTGGGTCAACGTTAAACAAGTCAAATTAGAAATAACTGACATGAAAATGTGAAAAATTTGATCAACGTTAAATTGAAAAATTTGAATGCAGATTTTTAGAGAATCGAATCAGAAGTCTTTAGAAGTATGCCACTTTGGAATCGGCTTAAGTTTGGTAAAGTTATGGACTCTCGAAGTCCAATTTTGGGTCAACGTTAAATAAGTCAAATTAGAAATAACTGACATGAAAATGGGTGAAAAATTTGATCAACGTTAAATTAAAAATTTGAACGCAGATTTTTAGAGAATCGAATCAGAAGTCTTTAGAAGTATGCCACTTTGGAATCGGCTTAAGTTTGGTAAAGTTATGGACTCTCGAAGTCCAATTTTGGGTCAACGTTAAATAAGTCAAATTAGAAATAACTGACATGAAAATGGGTCAAAAATTTGATCAACGTTAAATTGAAAAACTTGAATGTAGATTTTTAGAGAATCGAATCAGAAGTCTTTAGATGTATGCCACTATGGAATCGGCTTAAGCTTGGTAAAGTTATGGACTCTCGAAGTTCAATTTTGGGTCAACGTTAAACAAGTCAAATTAGAAATAACTGACATGAAAATGGGTGAAAAATTTGATCAACGTTAAATTGAAAAATTTGAATGCAGATTTTTAGAGAATCGAATCAGAAGTCTTTAGAAGTATGCCACTTTGGAATCGGCTTAAGTTTGGTAAAGTTATGGACTCTCGAAGTCCAATTAGAATTAACTGACATGAAAATGGGTCAAAAATTTGATCAACGTTAAATTGAAAAACTTGAATGTAGATTTTTAGAGAATCGAATCAGAAGTCTTTAGATGTATGCCACTATGGAATCGGCTTAAGCTTGGTAAAGTTATGGACTCTTGAAGTTCAATTTTGGGTCAACGTTAAAAAGTCAAATTAGAAATAACTGACATGAAAATGGGTGAAAAATTTGATCAACGTTAAATTGAAAAATTTGAATGCAGATTTTTAGAGAATCGAATCAGAAGTCTTTAGAAGTATGCCACTTTGCAATCGGCTTAAGTTTGGTAAGTTATGGACTCCCGAAGTTAAATTTTGGGCCAACGTTAAACAAGTCAAATTAGAAATAACTGACATGAAAATGGTTGAAAAATTTGATCAACGTTAAATTGAAAAATTTGAATGCAGATTTTTAGAGAATCGAATCAGAAGTCTTTAGAAGTATGCCACTTTGGAATCGGCTTAAGTTTGGTAAAGTTATGGACTCTCGAAGTCCAATTAGAATTAACTGACATGAAAATGGGTCAAAAATTTGATCAACGTTAAATTGAAAAACTTGAGTGTAGATTTTTAGAGAATCGAATCAGAAGTCTTTAGATGTATGCCACTATGGAATCGGCTTAAGCTTGGTAAAGTTATGGACTCTCGAAGTTCAATTTTGGGTCAACGTTAAACAAGTCAAATTAGAAATAACTGACATGAAAATGGGTGAAAAATTTGATCAACGTTAAATTGAAAAATTTGAATGCAGATTTTTAGAGAATCGAATCAGAAGTCTTTAGAAGTATGCCACTTTGGAATCGGCTTAAGTTTGGTAAAGTTATGGACTCTCGAAGTCCAATTAGAATTAACTGACATGAAAATGGGTCAAAAATTTGATCAACGTTAAATTGAAAAACTTGAATGTAGATTTTTAGAGAATCGAATCAGAAGTCTTTAGATGTATGCCACTATGGAATCGGCTTAAGCTTGGTAAAGTTATGGACTCTTGAAGTTCAATTTTGGGTCAACGTTAAAAAGTCAAATTAGAAATAACTGACATGAAAATGGGTCAAAAATTTGATTAACGTTAAATTGAAAAGTTTGAATGCAGATTTTTAGAGAATCGAATCAGAAGTCTTTAGAAGTATGCCACTTTCGAATCGGCTTAAGTTTGGTAAAGTTATGGACTCCCGAAGTTAAATTTTGGGCCAACGTTAAACAAGTCAAATTAGAAATAACTGACATGAAAATGGTTGAAAAATTTGATCAACGTTAAATTGAAAAATTTGAATGCAGATTTTTAGAGAATCGAATCAGAAGTCTTTAGAAGTATGCCACTTTGGAATCGGCTTAAGTTTGGTAAAGTTATGGACTCTCGAAGTCCAATTAGAATTAACTGACATGAAAATGGGTCAAAAATTTGATCAACGTTAAATTGAAAAACTTGAGTGTAGATTTTTAGAGAATCGAATCAGAAGTCTTTAGAGGTATGCCACTATGGAATCGGCTTAAGCTTGGTAAAGTTATGGACTCTCGAAGTTCAATTTTGGGTCAACGTTAAACAAGTCAAATTAGAAATAACTGACATGAAAATGGGTCAAAAATTTGATCAACGTTAAATTGAAAAATTTGAATGTAGATTTTTAGAGAATCGAATCAGAAGTCTTTAGATGTATGCCACTATAAAATCGGCTTAAGCTTGGTAAAGTTATGGACTCTCGAAGTTCAATTTTGGGTCAACGTTAAAAAAGTCAAATTAGAAATAACTGACATGAAAATGGGTCAAAAATTTGATCAACGTTAAATTTAAAAATTTGAATTCAGATTTTTAGAGAATTGAACCAGAAGTCTTTAAAACTATGCCACTTTGGAATCGGCTTAAGTTGGGTAAAGTAATGGACTCTCGAAGTCCAATTTTGGGTCAACGTTAAATAAGTCAAATTAGAAATAACTGACATGAAAATGGGTCAAAAATTTGATTAACGTTAAATTGAAAAGTTTGAATGCAGATTTTTAGAGAATCGAATCAGAAGTCTTTAGAAGTATGCCACTTTCGAATCGGCTTAAGTTTGGTAAAGTTATGGACTCTCGAAGTCCAATTTTGGGTCAACGTTAAATAAGTCAAATTAGAAATAACTGACATGAAAATGGGTCAAAAATTTGATTAACGTTAAATTGAAAAGTTTGAATGCAGATTTTTAGAGAATTGAATCAGAAGTCTTTAGAGGTATGCCACAAGCTTAAGCCGGTAAAGTTATGGACTCTCGAAGTTCAATTTTGGGTCAACGTTAAACAAGTCAAATTAGAAATAACTGACATGAAAATGGGTGAAAAATTTGATCAACGTTAAATTGAAAAATTTGAATCAGATTTTTAGAGAATCGAATCAGAAGTCTTTAGAAGTATGCCACTTTGGAATCGGCTTAAGTTTGGTAAAGTTATGGACTCTCGAAGTCCAATTTTGGGTCAACGTTAAATAAGTCAAATTAGAAATAACTGACATGAAAATGGGTCAAAAATTTGATCAACGTTAAATTGAAAAACTTGAATGTAGATTTTTAGAGAATCGAATTAGAAGTCTTTAGAGGAATGCCACTTTGGAATTGGGTTGAGTTTGGTGAAGTTATGGACTCTCTCCAATTTTGGGTCATGGAATTAGAAATAACTGACATGAAAATGGGACAGAAATTTGGTCTACGTTAAGTCAAATTAGAAATAACTGACATGAAAATGGGTCAAAAATTTTATCAACGTTGTATTGAAAAACTTGAATGTAGATTTTTAGAGAATCAAATCAGAAGTCTTTAGATGTATGCCACTATGGACTCGGCTTAAGCTTGGTAAAGTTATGGACTCTCGAAGTTCAATTTTGGGTCAACATTAAACAAGTCAAATTAGAAATAAGTGACATGAACATGGGTGAAAAATTTGATCAACGTTTAATTGAAAAATTTGAATTCAGATTTTTAGAGCATCGAATCAGAAGTCTTTAGAACTATGCCACTTTGGAATCGGCTTAAGTTGGGTAAAGTAATGGACTCTCGAAGTCCAATTTTGGGGCAACGTTAAACAAGTCAAATTAGAAATAACTGACATAAAAATGGGTCAAAAATTTGATCAACGTTAAATTGAAAAACTTGAATGTAGATTTTTAGAGAATCGAATCAGAAGTCTTTAGAGGTATGCCACTATGGAATCGGCTTAAGCTTGGTAAAGTTATGGACTCTCGAAGTTCAATTTTGGGTCAACGTTAAACAAGTCAAATTAGAAATAACTGACATGAAAATGGGTGAAAAATTTGATCAACGTTAAATTGAAAAATTTGAATGCAGATTTTTAGAGAATCGAATCAGAAGTCTTTAGAAGTATGCCACTTTGGAATCGGCTTAAGTTTGGTAAAGTTATGGACTCTCGAAGTTCAATTTTGGGTCAACGTTAAATAAGTCAAATTAGAAATAACTGACATGAAAATGGGTCAAAAATTTGATCAACGTTAAATTGAAAAACTTGAATGTAGATTTTTAGAGAATCGAATCAGAAGTCTTTAGATGTATGCCACTTTGGAATCGGCTTAAGCTTGGTAAAGTTATGGACTCTCGAAGTTCAATTTTGGGTCAACGTTAAACAAGTCAAATTAGAAATAACTGACATGAAAATGGGTGAAAAATTTGATCAACGTTAAATTGAAAAATTTGAATGCAGATTTTTAGAGAATCGAATCAGAAGTCTTTAGAAGTATGCCACTTTGGAATCGGCTTAAGTTTGGTAAAGTTATGGACTCTCGAAGTCCAATTTTGGGTCAACGTTAAATAAGTCAAATTAGAAATAACTGACATGAAAATGGGTCAAAAATTTGATCAACGTTAAATTGAAAAACTTGAATGTAGATTTTTAGAGAATCGAATCAGAAGTCTTTAGATGTATGCCACTATGGAATCGGCTTAAGCTTGGTAAAGTTATGGACTCTCGAAGTTCAATTTTGGGTCAACGTTAAACAAGTCAAATTAGAAATAACTGACATGAAAATGGGTGAAAAATTTGATCAACGTTAAATTGAAAAATTTGAATGCAGATTGTTAGAGAATCGAATCAGAAGTCTTTAGAAGTATGCCACTTTGGAATCGGCTTAAGTTTGGTAAAGTTATGGACTCTCGAAGTCCAATTAGAATTAACTGACATGAAAATGGGTCAAAAATTTGATCAACGTTAAATTGAAAAACTTGAATGTAGACTTTTAGAGAATCGAATCAGAAGTCTTTAGATGTATGCCACTATGGAATCGGCTTAAGCTTGGTAAAGTTATGGACTCTTGAAGTTCAATTTTGGGTCAACGTTAAAAAAGTCAAATTAGAAATAACTGACATGAAAATGGGTGAAAAATTTGATCAACGTTAAATTGAAAAATTTGAATGCAGATTTTTAGAGAATCGAATCAGAAGTCTTTAGAAGTATGCCACTTTGCAATCGGCTTAAGTTTGGTAAAGTTATGGACTCCCGAAGTTAAATTTTGGGCCAACGTTAAACAAGTCAAATTAGAAATAACTGACATGAAAATGGTTGAAAAATTTGATCAACGTTAAATTGAAAAATTTGAATGCAGATTTTTAGAGAATCGAATCAGAAGTCTTTAGAAGTATGCCACTTTGGAATCGGCTTAAGTTTGGTAAAGTTATGGACTCTCGAAGTCCAATTAGAATTAACTGACATGAAAATGGGTCAAAAATTTGATCAACGTTAAATTGAAAAACTTGAGTGTAGATTTTTAGAGAATCGAATCAGAAGTCTTTAGATGTATGCCACTATGGAATCGGCTTAAGCTTGGTAAAGTTATGGACTCTCGAAGTTCAATTTTGGGTCAACGTTAAACAAGTCAAATTAGAAATAACTGACATGAAAATGGGTGAAAAATTTGATCAACGTTAAATTGAAAAATTTGAATGCAGATTTTTAGAGAATCGAATCAGAAGTCTTTAGAAGTATGCCACTTTGGAATCGGCTTAAGTTTGGTAAAGTTATGGACTCTCGAAGTCCAATTAGAATTAACTGACATGAAAATGGGTCAAAAATTTGATCAACGTTAAATTGAAAAACTTGAATGTAGATTTTTAGAGAATCGAATCAGAAGTCTTTAGATGTATGCCACTATGGAATCGGCTTAAGCTTGGTAAAGTTATGGACTCTTGAAGTTCAATTTTGGGTCAACGTTAAAAAAGTCAAATTAGAAATAACTGACATGAAAATGGGTCAAAAATTTGATTAACGTTAAATTGAAAAGTTTGAATGCAGATTTTTAGAGAATCGAATCAGAAGTCTTTAGAAGTATGCCACTTTCGAATCGGCTTAAGTTTGGTAAAGTTATGGACTCCCGAAGTTAAATTTTGGGCCAACGTTAAACAAGTCAAATTAGAAATAACTGACATGAAAATGGTTGAAAAATTTGATCAACGTTAAATTGAAAAATTTGAATGCAGATTTTTAGAGAATCGAATCAGAAGTCTTTAGAAGTATGCCACTTTGGAATCGGCTTAAGTTTGGTAAAGTTATGGACTCTCGAAGTCCAATTAGAATTAACTGACATGAAAATGGGTCAAAAATTTGATCAACGTTAAATTGAAAAACTTGAGTGTAGATTTTTAGAGAATCGAATCAGAAGTCTTTAGAGGTATGCCACTATGGAATCGGCTTAAGCTTGGTAAAGTTATGGACTCTCGAAGTTCAATTTTGGGTCAACGTTAAACAAGTCAAATTAGAAATAACTGACATGAAAATGGGTCAAAAATTTGATCAACGTTAAATTGAAAAACTTGAATGTAGATTTTTAGAGAATCGAATCAGAAGTCTTTAGATGTATGCCACTATAAAATCGGCTTAAGCTTGGTAAAGTTATGGACTCTCGAAGTTCAATTTTGGGTCAACGTTAAAAAAAGTCAAATTAGAAATAACTGACATGAAAATGGGTCAAAAATTTGATCAACGTTAAATTTAAAAATTTGAATTCAGATTTTTAGAGAATTGAACCAGAAGTCTTTAGAACTATGCCACTTTGGAATCGGCTTAAGTTGGGTAAAGTAATGGACTCTCGAAGTCCAATTTTGGGTCAACGTTAAATAAGTCAAATTAGAAATAACTGACATGAAAATGGGTCAAAAATTTGATTAACGTTAAATTGAAAAGTTTGAATGCAGATTTTTAGAGAATCGAATCAGAAGTCTTTAGAAGTATGCCACTTTCGAATCGGCTTAAGTTTGGTAAAGTTATGGACTCTCGAAGTCCAATTTTGGGTCAACGTTAAATAAGTCAAATTAGAAATAACTGACATGAAAATGGGTCAAAAATTTGATTAACGTTAAATTGAAAAGTTTGAATGCAGATTTTTAGAGAATCGAATCAGAAGTCTTTAGAGGTATGCCACAAGCTTAAGCCGGTAAAGTTATGGACTCTCGAAGTTCAATTTTGGGTCAACGTTAAACAAGTCAAATTAGAAATAACTGACATGAAAATGGGTGAAAAATTTGATCAACGTTAAATTGAAAAATTTGAATCAGATTTTTAGAGAATCGAATCAGAAGTCTTTAGAAGTATGCCACTTTGGAATCGGCTTAAGTTTGGTAAAGTTATGGACTCTCGAAGTCCAATTTTGGGTCAACGTTAAATAAGTCAAATTAGAAATAACTGACATGAAAATGGGTCAAAAATTTGATCAACGTTAAATTGAAAAACTTGAATGTAGATTTTTAGAGAATCGAATTAGAAGTCTTTAGAGGAATGCCACTTTGGAATTGGGTTGAGTTTGGTGAAGTTATGGACTCTCTCCAATTTTGGGTCATGGAATTAGAAATAACTGACATGAAAATGGGACAGAAATTTGGTCTACGTTAAGTCAAATTAGAAATAACTGACATGAAAATGGGTCAAAAATTTTATCAACGTTGTATTGAAAAACTTGAATGTAGATTTTTAGAGAATCAAATCAGAAGTCTTTAGATGTATGCCACTATGGACTCGGCTTAAGCTTGGTAAAGTTATGGACTCTCGAAGTTCAATTTTGGGTCAACATTAAACAAGTCAAATTAGAAATAAGTGACATGAACATGGGTGAAAAATTTGATCAACGTTTAATTGAAAAATTTGAATTCAGATTTTTAGAGCATCGAATCAGAAGTCTTTAGAACTATGCCACTTTGGAATCGGCTTAAGTTGGGTAAAGTAATGGACTCTCGAAGTCCAATTTTGGGGCAACGTTAAACAAGTCAAATTAGAAATAACTGACATAAAAATGGGTCAAAAATTTGATCAACGTTAAATTGAAAAACTTGAATGTAGATTTTTAGAGAATCGAATCAGAAGTCTTTAGAGGTATGCCACTATGGAATCGGCTTAAGCTTGGTAAAGTTATGGACTCTCGAAGTTCAATTTTGGGTCAACGTTAAACAAGTCAAATTAGAAATAACTGACATGAAAATGGGTGAAAAATTTGATCAACGTTAAATTGAAAAATTTGAATGCAGATTTTTAGAGAATCGAATCAGAAGTCTTTAGAAGTATGCCACTTTGGAATCGGCTTAAGTTTGGTAAAGTTATGGACTCTCGAAGTTCAATTTTGGGTCAACGTTAAATAAGTCAAATTAGAAATAACTGACATGAAAATGGGTCAAAAATTTGATCAACGTTAAATTGAAAAACTTGAATGTAGATTTTTAGAGAATCGAATCAGAAGTCTTTAGATGTATGCCACTTTGGAATCGGCTTAAGCTTGGTAAAGTTATGGACTCTCGAAGTTCAATTTTGGGTCAACGTTAAACAAGTCAAATTAGAAATAACTGACATGAAAATGGGTGAAAAATTTGATCAACGTTAAATTGAAAAATTTGAATGCAGATTTTTAGAGAATCGAATCAGAAGTCTTTAGAAGTATGCCACTTTGGAATCGGCTTAAGTTTGGTAAAGTTATGGACTCTCGAAGTCCAATTTTGGGTCAACGTTAAATAAGTCAAATTAGAAATAACTGACATGAAAATGGGTCAAAAATTTGATCAACGTTAAATTGAAAAACTTGAATGTAGATTTTTAGAGAATCGAATCAGAAGTCTTTAGATGTATGCCACTATGGAATCGGCTTAAGCTTGGTAAAGTTATGGACTCTCGAAGTTCAATTTTGGGTCAACGTTAAACAAGTCAAATTAGAAATAACTGACATGAAAATGGGTGAAAAATTTGATCAACGTTAAATTGAAAAATTTGAATGCAGATTGTTAGAGAATCGAATCAGAAGTCTTTAGAAGTATGCCACTTTGGAATCGGCTTAAGTTTGGTAAAGTTATGGACTCTCGAAGTCCAATTAGAATTAACTGACATGAAAATGGGTCAAAAATTTGATCAACGTTAAATTGAAAAACTTGAATGTAGACTTTTAGAGAATCGAATCAGAAGTCTTTAGAGGTATGCCACTATGGAGTCGGCTTAAGCTTGGTAAAGTTATGGACTCTCGAAGTTCAATTTTGGGTTAACGTTAAACAAGTCAAATTAGAAATAACTGACATGAAAATGGGTGAAAAATTTGATCAACGTTAAATTGAAAAATTTCAATGCAGATTTTTAGAGAATCGAATCAGAAGTCTTTAGAAGTATGCCACTTTGGAATCGGCTTAAGTTTGGTAAAGTTATGGACTCTCGAAGTCCAATTTTGGGTCAACGTTAAACAAGTCAAATTAGAAATAACTGACATGAAAATGGGTGAAAAATTTGATCAACAGTAAATTGAAAAATTTGAATGCAGATTTTTAGAGAATCGAATCAGCAGTCTTTAGAGGAATGCCACTTTGGAATTGGGTTGAGTTTGGTAAAGGTACGGACTCTCTCCAATTTTGGGTCATGGAATTAGAAATAACTGACATGAAAATCTGACAGAAAATGGGACAGAAATTTGGTCTACGTTAAGTCAAATTAGAAATAACTGACATGAAAATGGGTCAAAAATTTTATCAACGTTGTATTGAAAAACTTGAATGTAGATTTTTAGAGAATCAAATCAGAAGTCTTTAGATGTATGCCACTATGGACTCGGCTTAAGCTTGGTAAAGTTATGGACTCTCGAAGTTCAATTTTGGGTCAACATTAAACAAGTCAAATTAGAAATAAGTGACATGAACATGGGTGAAAAATTTGATCAACGTTTAATTGAAAAATTTGAATTCAGATTTTTAGAGCATCGAATCAGAAGTCTTTAGAACTATGCCACTTTGGAATCGGCTTAAGTTGGGTAAAGTAATGGACTCTCGAAGTCCAATTTTGGGGCAACGTTAAACAAGTCAAATTAGAAATAACTGACATAAAAATGGGTCAAAAAATTTGATCAACGTTAAATTGAAAAACTTGAATGTAGATTTTTAGAGAATCGAATCAGAAGTCTTTAGAGGTATGCCACTATGGAATCGGCTTAAGCTTGGTAAAGTTATGGACTCTCGAAGTTCAATTTTGGGTCAACGTTAAACAAGTCAAATTAGAAATAACTGACATGAAAATGGGTGAAAAATTTGATCAACGTTAAATTGAAAAATTTGAATGCAGATTTTTAGAGAATCGAATCAGAAGTCTTTAGAAGTATGCCACTTTGGAATCGGCTTAAGTTTGGTAAAGTTATGGACTCTCGAAGTCCAATTAGAATTAACTGACATGAAAATGGGTCAAAAATTTGATCAACGTTAAATTGAAAAACTTGAATGTAGACTTTTAGAGAATCGAATCAGAAGTCTTTAGAGGTATGCCACTATGGAGTCGGCTTAAGCTTGGTAAAGTTATGGACTCTCGAAGTTCAATTTTGGGTTAACGTTAAACAAGTCAAATTAGAAATAACTGACATGAAAATGGGTGAAAAATTTGATCAACGTTAAATTGAAAAATTTCAATGCAGATTTTTAGAGAATCGAATCAGAAGTCTTTAGAAGTATGCCACTTTGGAATCGGCTTAAGTTTGGTAAAGTTATGGACTCTCGAAGTCCAATTTTGGGTCAACGTTAAACAAGTCAAATTAGAAATAACTGACATGAAAATGGCTGAAAAATTTGATCAACAGTAAATTGAAAAATTTGAATGCAGATTTTTAGAGAATCGAATCAGAAGTCTTTAGAGGAATGCCACTTTGGAATTGGGTTGAGTTTGGTAAAGGTACGGACTCTCTCCAATTTTGGGTCATGGAATTAGAAATAACTGACATGAAAATCTGACAGAAATTTGGTCTACGTTAAGTCAAATTAGAAATAACTGACATGAAAATGGGTAAAAAATTTTATCAACGTTAAATTGAAAAATTTGAATGCAGATTTTTAGAGAATCGAATCAGAAGTCTTTAGAGGTATGCCACTATGGAATCGGCTTAAGCTTGGTAAAGTTATGGACTCTCGAAGTTCAATTTTGGGTCAACGTTAAACAAGTCAAATTAGAAATAACTGACATGAAAATGGGTGAAAAATTTGATCAACGTTAAATTGAAAAATTTGAATGCAGATTTTTAGAGAATCGAATCAGAAGTCTTTAGAAGTATGCCACTTTGGAATCGGCTTAAGTTTGGTAAAGTTATGGACTCTCGAAGTCCAATTTTGGGTCAACGTTAAATAAGTCAAATTAGAAATAACTGACATGAAAATGGGTCAAAAATTTGATCAACGTTAAATTGAAAAACTTGAATGTAGATTTTTAGAGAATCGAATCAGAAGTCTTTAGATGTATGCCACTATGGAATCGGCTTAAGCTTGGTAAAGTTATGGACTCTCGAAGTTCAATTTTGGGTCAACGTTAAAAAAGTCAAATTAGAAATAACTGACATGAAAATGGGTGAAAAATTTGATCAACGTTAAATTGAAAAATTTGAATGCAGATTTTTAGAGAATCGAATCAGAAGTCTTTAGAAGTATGCCACTTTGCAATCGGCTTAAGTTTGGTAAAGTTATGGACTCTCGAAGTCCAATTTTGGGTCAACGTTAAACAAGTCAAATTAGAAATAACTGACATGAAAATGGGTCAAAAATTTGATCAACGGTAAATTGAAAAACTTGAATGTAGAATTTTAGAGAATCGAATCAGAAGTCTTTAGATGTATGCCACTATGGAATCGGCTTAAGCTTGGTAAAGTTATGGACTCTCGAAGTTCAATTTTGGGTCAACATTAAACAAGTCAAATTAGAAATAAGTGACATGAAAATGGGTGAAAAATTTGATCAACGTTAAATTGAAAAATTTGAATGCAGATTTTTAGATAATCGAATCAGAAGTCTTTAGAGGATGCCACTATGGAATCGGCTTAAGCTTGGTAAAGTTATGGACCCTCGAAGTCCAATTTTGGGTCAACGTTAAACAAGTCAAATTAGAAATAACTGACATGAAAATGGCTGAAAAATTTGATCAACAGTAAATTGAAAAATTTGAATGCAGATTTTTAGAGAATCGAATCAGAAGTCTTTAGAGGAATGCCACTTTGGAATTGGGTTGAGTTTGGTAAAGGTACGGACTCTCTCCAATTTTGGGTCATGGAATTAGAAATAACTGACATGAAAATCTGACAGAAATTTGGTCTACGTTAAGTCAAATTAGAAATAACTGACATGAAAATGGGTAAAAAATTTTATCAACGTTAAATTGAAAAATTTGAATGCAGATTTTTAGAGAATCGAATCAGAAGTCTTTAGAGGTATGCCACTATGGAATCGGCTTAAGCTTGGTAAAGTTATGGACTCTCGAAGTTCAATTTTGGGTCAACGTTAAACAAGTCAAATTAGAAATAACTGACATGAAAATGGGTGAAAAATTTGATCAACGTTAAATTGAAAAATTTGAATGCAGATTTTTAGAGAATCGAATCAGAAGTCTTTAGAAGTATGCCACTTTGGAATCGGCTTAAGTTTGGTAAAGTTATGGACTCTCGAAGTCCAATTTTGGGTCAACGTTAAATAAGTCAAATTAGAAATAACTGACATGAAAATGGGTCAAAAATTTGATCAACGTTAAATTGAAAAACTTGAATGTAGATTTTTAGAGAATCGAATCAGAAGTCTTTAGATGTATGCCACTATGGAATCGGCTTAAGCTTGGTAAAGTTATGGACTCTCGAAGTTCAATTTTGGGTCAACGTTAAAAAAGTCAAATTAGAAATAACTGACATGAAAATGGGTGAAAAATTTGATCAACGTTAAATTGAAAAATTTGAATGCAGATTTTTAGAGAATCGAATCAGAAGTCTTTAGAAGTATGCCACTTTGCAATCGGCTTAAGTTTGGTAAAGTTATGGACTCTCGAAGTCCAATTTTGGGTCAACGTTAAACAAGTCAAATTAGAAATAACTGACATGAAAATGGGTCAAAAATTTGATCAACGGTAAATTGAAAAACTTGAATGTAGAATTTTAGAGAATCGAATCAGAAGTCTTTAGATGTATGCCACTATGGAATCGGCTTAAGCTTGGTAAAGTTATGGACTCTCGAAGTTCAATTTTGGGTCAACATTAAACAAGTCAAATTAGAAATAAGTGACATGAAAATGGGTGAAAAATTTGATCAACGTTAAATTGAAAAATTTGAATGCAGATTTTTAGATAATCGAATCAGAAGTCTTTAGAGGATGCCACTATGGAATCGGCTTAAGCTTGGTAAAGTTATGGACCCTCGAAGTCCAATTTTGGGTCAACGTTAAACAAGTCAAATTAGAAATAACTGACATGAAAATGGGTGAAAAATTTGATCAACATTAAATTGAAAAATTTGAATGCAGATTTTTAGAGAATCGAATCAGAAGTCTTTAGAGGAATGCCACTTTGGAATTGGGTTGAGTTTGGTAAAGTTATGGACTCTCGAAGTCCAATTTTGGGTCAACGTTAAACAAGTCAAATTAGAAATAACTGACATGAAAATGGGTGAAAAATTTGATCAACAGTAAATTGAAAAATTTGAATGCAGATTTTTAGAGAATCGAATCAGAAGTCTTTAGAGGAATGCCACTTTGGAATTGGGTTGAGTTTGGTAAAGGTACGGACTCTCTCCAATTTTGGGTCATGGAATTAGAAATAACTGACATGAAAATCTGACAGAAATTTGGTCTACGTTAAGTCAAATTAGAAATAACTGACATGAAAATGGGTAAAAAATTTTATCAACGTTAAATTGAAAAATTTGAATGCAGATTTTTAGAGAATCGAATCAGAAGTCTTTAGAGGTATGCCACTATGGAATCGGCTTAAGCTTGGTAAAGTTATGGACTCTCGAAGTCCAATTTTGGGTCAACGTTAAATAAGTCAAATTAGAAATAACTGACATGAAAATGGGTCAAAAATTTGATCAACGTTAAATTGAAAAACTTGAATGTAGATTTTTAGAGAATCGAATCAGAAGTCTTTAGAGGAATGCCACTTTGGAATTGGGTTGAGTTTGGTAAAGTTACGGACTCTCTCCAATTTTGGGTCATGGAATTAGAAATAACTGTCATGAAAATCTGACAGAAATTTGGTCTACGTTAAGTCAAATTAGAAATAACTGACATGAAAATGGGTAAAAAATTTTATCAACGTTAAATTGAAAAATTTGAATGCAGATTTTTAGAGAATCGAATCAGAAGTCTTTAGAGGTATGCCACTATGGAATCGGCTTAAGCTTGGTAAAGTTATGGACTCTCGAAGTTCAATTTTGGGTCAACGTTAAACAAGTCAAATTAGAAATAACTGACATGAAAATGGGTGAAAAATTTGATCAACGTTAAATTGAAAAATTTGAATGCAGATTTTTAGAGAATCGAATCAGAAGTCTTTAGAAGTATGCCACTTTGGAATCGGCTTAAGTTTGGTAAAGTTATGGACTCTCGAAGTCCAATTTTGGGTCAACGTTAAATAAGTCAAATTAGAAATAACTGACATGAAAATGGGTCAAAAATTTGATCAACGTTAAATTGAAAAACTTGAATGTAGATTTTTAGAGAATCGAATCAGATGTCTTTAGATGTATGCCACTATGGAATCGGCTTAAGCTTGGTAAAGTTATGGACTCTCGAAGTTCAATTTTGGGTCAACGTTAAAAAAGTCAAATTAGAAATAACTGACATGAAAATGGGTGAAAAATTTGATCAACGTTAAATTGAAAAATTTGAATGCAGATTTTTAGAGAATCGAATCAGAAGTCTTTAGAAGTATGCCACTTTGCAATCGGCTTAAGTTTGGTAAAGTTATGGACTCTCGAAGTCCAATTTTGGGTCAACGTTAAACAAGTCAAATTAGAAATAACTGACATGAAAATGGGTCAAAAATTTGATCAACGGTAAATTGAAAAACTTGAATGTAGAATTTTAGAGAATCGAATCAGAAGTCTTTAGATGTATGCCACTATGGAATCGGCTTAAGCTTGGTAAAGTTATGGACTCTCGAAGTTCAATTTTGGGTCAACATTAAACAAGTCAAATTAGAAATAAGTGACATGAAAATGGGTGAAAAATTTGATCAACGTTAAATTGAAAAATTTGAATGCAGATTTTTAGATAATCGAATCAGAAGTCTTTAGAGGATGCCACTATGGAATCGGCTTAAGCTTGGTAAAGTTATGGACCCTCGAAGTCCAATTTTGGGTCAACGTTAAACAAGTCAAATTAGAAATAACTGACATGAAAATGGGTGAAAAATTTGATCAACATTAAATTAAAAAATTTGAATGCAGATTTTTAGAGAATCGAATCAGAAGTCTTTAGAGGAATGCCACTTTGGAATTGGGTTGAGTTTGGTAAAGTTACGGACTCTCTCCAATTTTGGGTCATGGAATTAGAAATAACTGACATGAAAATCTGACAGAAATTTGGTCTACGTTAAGTCAAATTAGAAATAACTGACATGAAAATGGGTAAAAAATTTTATCAACGTTAAATTGAAAAATTTGAATGCAGATTTTTAGAGAATCGAATCAGAAGTCTTTAGAGGTATGCCACTTTGGAATCGGCTTAAGCTTGGTAAGGTTATGGACTCTCGAAGTTCAATTTTGGGTCAACGTTAAACAAGTCAAAGTAGAAATAACTGACATGAAAATGGGTGAAAAATTTGATCAACGTTAAATTGAAAAATTTGAATGCAGATTTTTAGAGAATCGAATCAGAAGACTTTAGAAGTATGCCACTTTGGAATCGGCTTAAGTTTGGTAAAGTTATGGACTCTCGAAGTCCAATTTTGGGTCAAAGTTAAATAAGTCAAATTAGAAATAACTGACATGAAAATGGGTCAAAAATTTGATCAACGTTAAATTGAAAAACTTGAATGTAGACTTTTAGAGAATCGAATCAGAAGTCTTTAGATGTATGCCACTATGGAATCGGCTTAAGCTTGGTAAAGTTATGGACTCTCGAAGTTCAATTTTGGGTCAACGTTAAACAAGTCAAATTAGAAATAACTGACATGAAAATGGGTGAAAAATTTGATCAACGTTAAATTGAAAAATTTGAATGCAGATTTTTAGAGAATCGAATCAGAAGTCTTTAGAAGTATGCCACTTTGGAATCGGCTTAAGTTTGGTAAAGTTATGGACTCTCGAAGTCCAATTTTGGGTCAACGTTAAACAAGTCAAATTAGAAATAACTGACATGAAAATGGGTGAAAAATTTGATCAACATTAAATTGAAAAATTTGAATGCAGATTTTTAGAGAATCGAATCAGAAGTCTTTAGAGGAATGCCACTTTGGAATTGGGTTGAGTTTGGTAAAGTTACGGACTCTCTCCAATTTTGGGTCATGGAATTAGAAATAACTGACATGAAAATCTGACAGAAATTTGGTCTACGTTAAGTCAAATTAGAAATAACTGACATGAAAATGGGTAAAAAATTTTATCAACGTTAAATTGAAAAATTTGAATGCAGATTTTTAGAGAATCGAATCAGAAGTCTTTAGAGGTATGCCACTATGGAATCGGCTTAAGCTTGGTAAAGTTATGGACTCTCGAAGTTCAATTTTGGGTCAACGTTAAACAAGTCAAATTAGAAATAACTGACATGAAAATGGGTGAAAAATTTGATCAACGTTAAATTGAAAAATTTGAATGCAGATTTTTAGAGAATCGAATCAGAAGTCTTTAGAAGTATGCCACTTTGGAATCGGCTTAAGTTTGGTAAAGTTATGGACTCTCGAAGTCCAATTTTGGGTCAACGTTAAATAAGTCAAATTAGAAATAACTGACATGAAAATGGGTCAAAAATTTGATCAACGTTAAATTGAAAAACTTGAATGTTGATTTTTAGAGAATCGAATCGGAAGTCTTTAGAGGAATGCCACTTTGGAATTGGGTTGAGTTTGGTAAAGTTACGGACTCTCTCCAATTTTGGGTCATGGAATTAGAAATAACTGTCATGAAAATCTGACAGAAATTTGGTCTACGTTAAGTCAAATTAGAAATAACTGACATGAAAATGGGTAAAAAATTTTATCAACGTTAAATTGAAAAATTTGAATGCAGATTTTTAGAGAATCGAATCAGAAGTCTTTAGAGGTATGCCACTATGGAATCGGCTTAAGCTTGGTAAAGTTATGGACTCTCGAAGTTCAATTTTGGGTCAACGTTAAACAAGTCAAATTAGAAATAACTGACATGAAAATGGGTGAAAAATTTGATCAACGTTAAATTGAAAAATTTGAATGCAGATTTTTAGAGAATCGAATCAGAAGTCTTTAGAAGTATGCCACTTTGGAATCGGCTTAAGTTTGGTAAAGTTATGGACTCTCGAAGTCCAATTTTGGGTCAACGTTAAATAAGTCAAATTAGAAATAACTGACATGAAAATGGGTCAAAAATTTGATCAACGTTAAATTGAAAAACTTGAATGTAGATTTTTAGAGAATCGAATCAGAAGTCTTTAGATGTATGCCACTATGGAATCGGCTTAAGCTTGGTAAAGTTATGGACTCTCGAAGTTCAATTTTGGGTCAACGTTAAAAAGTCAAATTAGAAATAACTGACATGAAAATGGGTGAAAAATTTGATCAACGTTAAATTGAAAAATTTGAATGCAGATTTTTAGAGAATCGAATCAGAAGTCTTTAGAAGTATGCCACTTTGCAATCGGCTTAAGTTTGGTAAAGTTATGGACTCTCGAAGTCCAATTTTGGGTCAACGTTAAACAAGTCAAATTAGAAATAACAGACATGAAAATGGGTCAAAAATTTGATCAACGGTAAATTGAAAAACTTGAATGTAGAATTTTAGAGAATCGAATCAGAAGTCTTTAGATGTATGCCTCTATGGAATCGGCTTAAGCTTGGTAAAGTTATGGACTCTCGAAGTTCAATTTTGGGTCAACATTAAACAAGTCAAATTAGAAATAACTGACATGAAAATGGGTGAAAAATTTGATCAACGTAAATTGAAAAATTTGAATGCAGATTTTTAGAGAATCGAATCAGAAGTCTTTAGAAGTATGCCACTTTGGAATCGGCTTAAGTTTGATAAAGTTATGGACTCTCGAAGTCCAATTTTGGGTCAACGTTAAATAAGTCAAATTAGAAATAACTGACATGAAAATGGGTCAAAAATTTGATCAACGTTAAATTGAAAAATTTGAATGCAGATTTTTAGAGAATCGAATCAGAAGTCTTTAGAAGTATGCCACTTTGGAATCGGCTTAAGTTTGGTAAAGTTATGGACTCTCGAAGTCCAATTTTGGGTCAACGTTAAATAAGTCAAATTAGAAATAACTGACATGAAAATGGGTCAAAAATTTGATCAACGTTAAATTGAAAAACTTGAATGCAGATTTTTAGAGAATCGAATCAGAAGTCTTTAGATGTATGCCACTATGGAATCGGCTTAAGCTTGGTAAAGTTATGGACTCTCGAAGTTCAATTTTGGGTCAACGTTAAAAAGTCAAATTAGAAATAACTGACATGAAAATGGGTGAAAAATTTGATCAACGTTAAATTGAAAAATTTGAATGCAGATTTTTAGAGAATCGAATCAGAAGTCTTTAGAAGTATGCCACTTTGCAATCGGCTTAAGTTTGGTAAAGTTATGGACTCTCGAAGTCCAATTTTGGGTCAACGTTAAACAAGTCAAATTAGAAATAACTGACATGAAAATGGGTCAAAAATTTGATCAACGGTAAATTGAAAAACTTGAATGTAGAATTTTAGAGAATCGAATCAGAAGTCTTTAGATGTATGCCACTATGGAATCGGCTTAAGCTTGGTAAAGTTATGGACTCTCGAAGTTCAATTTTGGGTCAACATTAAACAAGTCAAATTAGAAATAAGTGACATGAAAATGGGTGAAAAATTTGATCAACGTTAAATTGAAAAATTTGAATGCAGATTTTTAGATAATCGAATCAGAAGTCTTTAGAGGATGCCACTATGGAATCGGCTTAAGCTTGGTAAAGTTATGGACCCTCGAAGTCCAATTTTGGGTCAACGTTAAACAAGTCAAATTAGAAATAACTGACATGAAAATGGGTGAAAAATTTGATCAACATTAAATTGAAAAATTTGAATGCAGATTTTTAGAGAATCGAATCAGAAGTCTTTAGAGGAATGCCACTTTGGAATTGGGTTGAGTTTGGTAAAGTTACGGACTCTCTCCAATTTTGGGTCATGGAATTAGAAATAACTGACATGAAAATCTGACAGAAATTTGGTCTACGTTAAGTCAAATTAGAAATAACTGACATGAAAATGGGTAAAAAATTTTATCAACGTTAAATTGAAAAATTTGAATGCAGATTTTTAGAGAATCGAATCAGAAGTCTTTAGAGGTATGCCACTATGGAATCGGCTTAAGCTTGGTAAAGTTATGGACTCTCGAAGTTCAATTTTGGGTCAACGTTAAACAAGTCAAATTAGAAATAACTGACATGAAAATGGGTGAAAAATTTGATCAACGTTAAATTGAAAAATTTGAATGCAGATTTTTAGAGAATCGAATCAGAAGTCTTTAGAAGTATGCCACTTTGGAATCGGCTTAAGTTTGGTAAAGTTATGGACTCTCGAAGTCCAATTTTGGGTCAACGTTAAATAAGTCAAATTAGAAATAACTGACATGAAAATGGGTCAAAAATTTGATCAACGTTAAATTGAAAAACTTGAATGTAGATTTTTAGAGAATCGAATCAGAAGTCTTTAGAGGAATGCCACTTTGGAATTGGGTTGAGTTTGGTAAAGTTACGGACTCTCTCCAATTTTGGGTCATGGAATTAGAAATAACTGTCATGAAAATCTGACAGAAATTTGGTCTACGTTAAGTCAAATTAGAAATAACTGACATGAAAATGGGTAAAAAATTTTATCAACGTTAAATTGAAAAATTTGAATGCAGATTTTTAGAGAATCGAATCAGAAGTCTTTAGAGGTATGCCACTATGGAATCGGCTTAAGCTTGGTAAAGTTATGGACTCTCGAAGTTCAATTTTGGGTCAACGTTAAACAAGTCAAATTAGAAATAACTGACATGAAAATGGGTGAAAAATTTGATCAACGTTAAATTGAAAAATTTGAATGCAGATTTTTAGAGAATCGAATCAGAAGTCTTTAGAAGTATGCCACTTTGGAATCGGCTTAAGTTTGGTAAAGTTATGGACTCTCGAAGTCCAATTTTGGGTCAACGTTAAATAAGTCAAATTAGAAATAACTGACATGAAAATGGGTCAAAAATTTGATCAACGTTAAATTGAAAAATTTGAATGCAGATTTTTAGAGAATCGAATCAGAAGTCTTTAGAAGTATGCCACTTTGGAATCGGCTTAAGTTTGGTAAAGTTATGGACTCTCGAAGTCCAATTTTGGGTCAACGTTAAATAAGTCAAATTAGAAATAACTGACATGAAAATGGGTCAAAAATTTGATCAACGTTAAATTGAAAAACTTGAATGTAGATTTTTAGAGAATCGAATCAGAAGTCTTTAGATGTATGCCACTATGGAATCGGCTTAAGCTTGGTAAAGTTATGGACTCTCGAAGTTCAATTTTGGGTCAACGTTAAAAAAGTCAAATTAGAAATAACTGACATGAAAATGGGTGAAAAATTTGATCAACGTTAAATTGAAAAATTTGAATGCAGATTTTTAGAGAATCGAATCAGAAGTCTTTAGAAGTATGCCACTTTGCAATCGGCTTAAGTTTGGTAAAGTTATGGACTCTCGAAGTCCAATTTTGGGTCAACGTTAAACAAGTCAAATTAGAAATAACTGACATGAAAATGGGTCAAAAATTTGATCAACGGTAAATTGAAAAACTTGAATGTAGAATTTTAGAGAATCGAATCAGAAGTCTTTAGATGTATGCCTCTATGGAATCGGCTTAAGCTTGGTAAAGTTATGGACTCTCGAAGTTCAATTTTGGGTCAACATTAAACAAGTCAAATTAGAAATAAGTGACATGAAAATGGGTGAAAAATTTGATCAACGTTAAATTGAAAAATTTGAATGCAGATTTTTAGAGAATCGAATCAGAAGTCTTTAGAGGTATGCCACTATGGAATCGGCTTAAGCTTGGTAAAGTTATGGACCCTCGAAGTCCAATTTTGGGTCAACGTTAAACAAGACAAATTAGAAATAACTGACATGAAAATGGGTGAAAAATTTGATCAACATTAAATTGAAAAATTTGAATGCAGATTTTTAGAGAATCGAATCAGAAGTCTTTAGAGGAATGCCACTTTGGAATTGGGTTGAGTTTGGTAAAGTTATGGACTCTCTCCAATTTTGGGTCAACGTTAAACAAGTCATGGAATTAGTAATAACTGACATGAAAATGGGACAGAAATTTGGTCTACGTTAAGTCAAATTAGAAATAACTGACATGAAAATGGGTAAAAAATTTTATCAACGTTAAATTGAAAAATTTGAATGCAGACTTTTAGAGAATCGAATCAGAAGTCTTTAGAAGTATGCCACTTTAGAATCGGCTTAAGTTTGGTAAAATTATGGACTCTCGAAGTCCAATTTTGGGTCAACGTTAAACAAGTCAAATTAGAAATAACTGACATGAAAATGGGTCAAAAATTTGATCAACGTTAAATTGAAAAATTTGAATGCAGATTTTTAGAGAATCGAATCAGAAGTCTTAAGAGGTATGCCACTTTGGAATTGGGTTAAGTTTGGTGAAGTTATGGACTCTCGAAGTCCAATTTTGGGTCAACGTTAAACAAGTCAAATTAGAAATAACTGACATGAAAATGGGTAAAAAATTTTATCAACGTTAAATTGAAAAATTTGAATGCAGATTTTTAGAGAATCGAATCAGAAGTCTTTAGAGGTATGCCACTATGGAATCGGCTTAAGCTTGGTAAAGTTATGGACTCTCGAAGTTCAATTTTGGGTCAACGTTAAACAAGTCAAATTAGAAATAACTGACATGAAAATGGGTGAAAAATTTGATCAACGTTAAATTGAAAAATTTGAATGCAGATTTTTAGAGAATCGAATCAGAAGTCTTTAGAAGTATGCCACTTTGGAATCGGCTTAAGTTTGGTAAAGTTATGGACTCTCGAAGTCCAATTTTGGGTCAACGTTAAATAAGTCAAATTAGAAATAACTGACATGAAAATGGGTCAAAAATTTGATCAACGTTAAATTGAAAAATTTGAATGCAGATTTTTAGAGAATCGAATCAGAAGTCTTTAGAAGTATGCCACTTTGGAACCGGCTTAAGTTTGGTAAAGTTATGGACTCTCGAAGTCCAATTTTGGGTCAACGTTAAATAAGTCAAATTAGAAATAACTGACATGAAAATGGGTCAAAAATTTGATCAACGTTAAATTGAAAAACTTGAATGTAGATTTTTAGAGAATCGAATCAGAAGTCTTTAGATGTATGCCACTATGGAATCGGCTTAAGCTTGGTAAAGTTATGGACTCTCGAAGTTCAATTTTGGGTCAACGTTAAAAAGTCAAATTAGAAATAACTGACATGAAAATGGGTGAAAAATTTGATCAACGTTAAATTGAAAAATTTGAATGCAGATTTTTAGAGAATCGAATCAGAAGTCTTTAGAAGTATGCCACTTTGCAATCGGCTTAAGTTTGGTAAAGTTATGGACTCTCGAAGTCCAATTTTGGGTCAACGTTAAACAAGTCAAATTAGAAATAACTGACATGAAAATGGGTCAAAAATTTGATCAACGGTAAATTGAAAAACTTGAATGTAGAATTTTAGAGAATCGAATCAGAAGTCTTTAGATGTATGCCTCTATGGAATCGGCTTAAGCTTGGTAAAGTTATGGACTCTCGAAGTTCAATTTTGGGTCAACATTAAACAAGTCAAATTAGAAATAAGTGACATGAAAATGGGTGAAAAATTTGATCAACGTTAAATTGAAAAATTTGAATGCAGATTTTTAGAGAATCGAATCAGAAGTCTTTAGAGGTATGCCACTATGGAATCGGCTTAAGCTTGGTAAAGTTATGGACCCTCGAAGTCCAATTTTGGGTCAACGTTAAACAAGACAAATTAGAAATAACTGACATGAAAATGGGTGAAAAATTTGATCAACATTAAATTGAAAAATTTGAATGCAGATTTTTAGAGAATCGAATCAGAAGTCTTTAGAGGAATGCCACTTTGGAATTGGGTTGAGTTTGGTAAAGTTATGGACTCTCTCCAATTTTGGGTCAACGTTAAACAAGTCATGGAATTAGTAATAACTGACATGAAAATGGGACAGAAATTTGGTCTACGTTAAGTCAAATTAGAAATAACTGACATGAAAATGGGTAAAAAATTTTATCAACGTTAAATTGAAAAATTTGAATGCAGACTTTTAGAGAATCGAATCAGAAGTCTTTAGATGTATGCCACTTTAGAATCGGCTTAAGTTTGGTGAAGTTATGGACTCTCGAAGTCCAATTTTGGGTCAACGTTAAACAAGTCAAATTTGAAATAACTGACATGAAAATGGGTCAAAAATTTGATCAACGTTAAATTGAAAAATTTGAATGCAGATTTTTAGAGAATCGAATCAGAAGTCTTAAGAGGTATGCCACTTTGGAATTGGGTTAAGTTTGGTGAAGTTATGGACTCTCGAAGTCCAATTTTGGGTCAACGTTAAACAAGTCAAATTTGAAATAACTGACATGAAAATGGGTCAAAAATTTGATCAACGTTAAATTGAAAAAGTTGAATGCAGATTATTAGAGAATCGAATTAGAAGTCTTTAGAGGTATGCCACTTTGGATTCGGCTTAAGTTTGGTAAAGTTATGGACCCTCGAAGTCCGATTTCGGGTCAACGTTAAACAAGTCATGGAATTAGAAATAACTGACATGAAAATGGGTGAAAAATTTGATCAACGTTAAATTGAAAAACTTGAATGGGTGAAAAATTTGATCAACATTAAATTGAAAAATTTGAATGCAGATTTTTAGAGAATCGAATCAGAAGTCTTTAGAGGAATGCCATTTTGGAATTGGGTTGAGTTTGGTAAAGTTATGGACTCTCTCCAATTTTGGGTCAACGTTAAACAAGTCATGGAATTAGTAATAACTGACATGAAAATGGGACAGAAATTTGGTCTACGTTAAGTCAAATTAGAAATAACTGACATGAAAATGGGTAAAAAATTTTATCAACGTTAAATTGAAAAATTTGAATGCAGATTTTTAGAGAATCGAATCAGAAGTCTTTAGAGGTATGCCACTATGGAATCGGCTTAGGCTTGGTAAAGTTATGGACTCTCGAAGTTCAATTTTGGGTCAACGTTAAACAAGTCAAATTAGAAATAACTGACATGAAAATGGGTGAAAAATTTGATCAACGTTAAATTGAAAAATTTGAATGCAGATTTTTAGAGAATCGAATCAGAAGTCTTTAGAAGTATGCCACTTTGGAATCGGCTTAAGTTTGGTAAAGTTATGGACTCTCGAAGTCCAATTTTGGGTCAACGTTAAATAAGTCAAATTAGAAATAACTGACATGAAAATGGGTCAAAAATTTGATCAACGTTAAATTGAAAAACTTGAATGTAGATTTTTAGAGAATCGAATCAGAAGTCTTTAGATGTATGCCACTATGGAATCGGCTTAAGCTTGGTAAAGTTATGGACTCTCGAAGTTCAATTTTGGTTCAACGTTAAAAAAGTCAAATTATAAATAACTGACATGAAAATGGGTGAAAAATTTGATCAACGTTAAATTGAAAAACTTGAATGTAGATTTTTAGAGAATCGAATCAGAAGTCTTTAGATGTATGCCACTATGGAATCGGCTTAAGCTTGGTAAAGTTATGGACTCTCGAAGTTCAATTTTGGTTCAACGTTAAAAAAGTCAAATTAGAAATAACTGACATGAAAATGGGTGAAAAATTTGATCAACGTTAAATTGAAAAATTTGAATGCAGATTTTTAGAGAATCGAAGCAGAAGTCTTTAGATGTATGCCACTATGGAATCGGCTTAAGCTTGGTAAAGTTATGGACTCTCGAAGTTCAATTTTGGGTCAACATTAAACAAGTCAAATTAGAAATAAGTGACATGAAAATGGGTGAAAAATTTGATCAACGTTAAATTGAAAAATTTCAATGCAGATTTTTAGAGAATCGAATCAGAAGTCTTTAGAAGTATGCCACTTTGGAATTGGCTTAAGTTTGGTAAAGTTATGGACTCTCGAAGTCCAATTTTGGGTCAACGTTAAACAAGTCAAATTAGAAATAACTGACATGAAAATGGGTCAAAAATTTGATCAATGTTAAATTGAAAAATTTCAATGCAGATTTTTAGAGAATCGAATCAGAAGTCTTTAGAAGTATGCCACTTTGGAATCGGCTTAAGTTTGGTAAAGTTATGGACTCTCGAAGTTCAATTTTGGGTCAACGTTAAACAAGTCAAATTAGAAATAACTGACATGAAAATGGGTGAAAAATTTGATCAACGTTAAATTGAAAATTTTGAATGCAGATTTTTAGAGAATCGAATCAGAAGTCTTTAGAAGTATGCCACTTTGGAATCGGCTTAAGTTTGGTAAAGTTATGGACTCTCGAAGTCCAATTTTGGGTCAACGTTAAATAAGTCAAATTAGAAATAACTGACATGAAAATGGGTCAAAAATTTGATCAATGTTAAATTGAAAATTTTGAATGTAGATTTTTAGAGAATCGAATCAGAAGTCTTTAGATGTATGCCACTATGGAATCGGCTTAAGCTTGGTAAAGTTATGGACTCTCGAAGTTCAATTTTGGGTCAACGTTAAAAAAGTCAAATTAGAAATAACTGACATGAAAATGGGTGAAAAATTTGATCAATGTTAAATTGAAAAATTTGAATGCAGATTTTTAGAGAATCGAATCAGAAGTCTTTAGATGTATGCCACTATGGAATCGGCTTAAGCTTGGTAAAGTTATGGACTCCCGAAGTTCAATTTTGGGTCAACATTAAACAAGTCAAATTAGAAATAAGTGACATGAAAATGGGTGAAAAATTTGATCAACGTTAAATTGAAAAATTTGAATGCAGATTTTTAGAGAATCGAATCAGAAGTCTTTAGAAGTATGCCACTTTGGAATTGGCTTAAGTTTGGTAAAGTTATGGACTCTCGAAGTCCAATTTTGGGTCAACGTTAAACAAGTCAAATTAGAAATAACTGGCATGAAAATGGGTGAAAAATTTGATCAATGTTAAATTGAAAAATTTCAATGCAGATTTTTAGAGAATCGAATCAGAAGTCTTTAGAAGTATGCCACTTTGGAATCGGCTTAAGTTTGGTAAAGTTATGGACTCTCGAAGTCCAATTTTGGGTCAACGTTAAACAAGTCAAATTAGAAATAACTGACATGAAAATGGCTGAAAAATTTGATCAACATGAAATTGAAAAATTTGTAATGGGGAGTACGTCGTTGGGATGCCAAAAGTTTGTAATTGTCCCATGTTGATTAAGAATGAGATTCCGAGATATCGAGCACAGGATTCACGGGGTACACGATAAACCAGGCAACTGATCCTTCGGGCTCTCAAACTTCTATTCAGTTAGGAGAAACGGCGGGTGGAATCCTCTGGTGCCTTAGCTCTTTCGGCGGTGGGGTGGGTCTAATTGCCTTCTATAACTGCCCAAACATACTTTAATTTTTAGGATTCCTACTGAAACTAATTACTAAAAGTTACTAATATCATCAATCGGATAATTTAGACTTGGGAAAACGGACAAAAGATAATGAGGTTTAAATCAAACGACTACAGGAAAAATTTTGCAAGGTCTACGGTGACATTTGACGCTTGCGGTCTCTACCCAACCCAACCATAATCTTCATTATAATATTTAAGAAGATACCCTAGAGATACATTCGATTTAGTTTAAGTTGCCATGTCAATTCAGGAAAAAATATACTCTTCTAGCCGTTCATATTTTTTTCAAATAATTACTTTCATTGTTTTTATTTAACCAAAAGGGGGGAAGTACGAAATATTATTTTCATAGCGAGTATTAATATTACAATTTATTATAATTTTTGATTTGGATATTATTCAAAAACATTGCCTTAATTTATTGAAATGAGCCTAAACCTAATTAACTTTAGTATAGAAATCTTAAAAATTTATTTACTTTTCCATATTGAAAGATTACCATTTCATAAAAATTAACTTTTATTCTTATTGGGTGTGGTTGCTGATAGACGAAAGTGGTTGATATAGCTAGGTTTTAAATTTGATTATTTTTATTTTATTTTTTAGCTAATTTTTCTGTTCAAAGTTTTAATTCATTTTATTTTTATTTTCTCTTTGTTTACTTTTATTTGCCAAAAAAAACTATCAATATAAATGTAAAAGCAGTCACCAAAACTCTCAATACAAGAACATATTTTTTATTTATTTAATTTTGAATTTTGAGATTGGATCGGCTTAAATAAAATACAAGATGTGTATGCAAATTCGCACAGGTAGCACTCACATGTTTACAGATCCAGCGTTGAAAGGCCTTCCAGCGTAGAGATGGGTTACACGGTGTTGTTGTTGCAGACGGTTAAACTCTGTACATTGATAAAGATTTTATTGGCAAAGGAAAACTTTTATTTTGGGAATTTATTTAGGCAAAAGCCAGATACTTAGCCTCGACCAACAACCATCGTCACCACTTCTAATGGCTCTACAAAGGTATACAGAAGTTCACTGGGCCTAACTTAATTAATCTTCCTTATTAATTTTAGAGATGAGCTCGGTTTCCTGATCCGAGGCTGCTGCGCACAGTCGATTCGGATTGCGCACAATAACTGCCTTTAAAGTTGAATTTTCTGTTATGTGTGTGATATGGCCGTCTTGCGCTTAGACGGGCTCACTGCATGCCAACTAGGGCACGGTTTGGTTATCTTTGTTTTATTAAATTTCACACGATCAGCTTGGGTAAAAATTGAATTTTCGGCTTTTCGAACTTAACCTCTGGCGTTGTGCAGAGTACATATACGTGAATTATATATTACTTTTGCTGGTTGAAAAAGAAGAGCAATTGCAGCCGCGTGGGCGTTTATATACCGAAAATTTCCACTGCAATAAGCTTTTTCGCTGAGAAGAGAATAATTTCCCCGACTAAAGTTGGCTGCGCTTAACAAAGCAGCTGATAAGATAAAGCTAAGCTTAGATAACCGATCGCCTCCTTAAAGTATACACTGATAAGGGACGAGATAAATCTGTGGAATGTTTTGAGCTTTCCTTAATCCGTTATCTGGTTGAAAAATGTTGACTGAAATGTTTTTATTGAAACTGGTACTTGGTTATAAATGCCGACCATTACACCACCCGATAATATTTCTTCGTTAGATGCAATATTAGCGGGAATTAGCTTCGAATGTCTTTCGCGTGATAGGTTCCTACCTCCTTTCCTTGTAAATTCTCCAGTTGGTAGTAGCAATTGCCAAGTTTTTTTCGAATTCTGCTTTTTACAAATTGAGGCCCTAATTTTGCATTGTAATTCTGAACAAATTTACTCTGGGCAAAATTACGACGATATACTTCCTGTCCTTCTCGGAAATTGGTCGGCTTAGCGCGTAAATTGTATTTTCAGACATTGCGATCGTAAGCCCGACGAATATTTACTCTAATATCGTTTCGTAAAAGAGCTAAGTGATCAGACCGAGATAAAGGCACTATAGGTTCTTCTAGAAGAAGAATCTGTAATCCGCTCCGTGTGTTATCATATCCAATCCAAACAAAGCACGGTATGGGGAACATCCTATCGATTGGTGCAACGATGATCTTAAAGAACATGAAATACTAGTGATGTGCAAGTCCCATTCGGTTTGATCATTTTTAAGATACGTACGAACAGCAGCTAATAAGGAACGGTTAACACGCTCGGCCACATTACTTTGTGGTGATTAAAGAGTGGTGTAAACGTGGTTTATTCCTAATTCGGTTAAGAAAGCGTTAAATTGAGAGGCTTTAAATTGGACACCATTATCGCTAACTATAGTCTCGGAACTCCGACACTATGAAATACTTGTTTTAATAGAAACTCTATTATTGCCGTCGATGTAAATTTTTTTAAAGGTTGCAGCCAGTTGTATTTGCTAAAATGGTCAAGTACTATTAACAAGCCAACATGTCCTTGCTTACTACGGGGGTAAGGTCCGAGCAAGTCTATATATAGACGTTGAAAGGGTCTGTACGATGGACAGTGCTCTCCCATTGGGGGACGTAAGGTATAGTTAGGTGCTTTGTTCTCCTTACATGCGTCACAAGCTCGAATATAGTCTCTAACATCTTTAGATAAACCTGGCCAAAATAAATTTCGCCTTAGCTTGGCTATGGTCTTTTGCACTCCCGCATGAGAGGATGTAAGACTATCGTGTGCTTGCTTTAGAACATCTTCTTTCAGTGTTTCTGGAACCCATAATTTCCAGGACTGTGCTTCTTGGGATTCGGTTCCGTCAGCATGTTCGGTACGAATATACAAAAAGTTATCTACTATCTTTATATCTGGTAATTTCTCTTTGTTAGCAGTAAACTTGGCTATTAACGCCGTGTATGTAGAATCCTGAAAAGCATAGGATTTAAGATCTATCATAGGAGCCATGTCTAACGCAGATATTTCGTTTTCGCATAACCTAGATAAGGCGTCAGGGACAACATGATCTTTTCCTTTTCTATGCGAAAAAGTGAATTTAAACTGCTGCAAGCGAAAGATCCAACGAGCGAGTCTGCCAGACACGTTCTGTTGCCTCATGAGCCACAGTAAGCTAGAGTGGTCGGTGACTACTTCAAATTCTTGCAATTCTAAGTAGCAACGAAACTTTTCAATAGCGAGTATTACCGCCAAAATTTCACGTTCGGTGACGCTGTAATTACGTTGCGAACGGCTAAGTTTTTTCGACATGAAAGCAATGGGCATTTCAGCCTGATCTTCAGACAGTTGAACCAATACTGCCCCAACTCCGAAATCGCTGGCATCACAGTGAAGATAAAACTTTTTATCAAAATCCGGATTTGTCAAAACCGGGGCAGAGGTCAGTATAATTTTCAATTTATCCATAGCCTCTTGAGCCTCTGGTGGCCAAGTAAATTTTACCTTTTTAGAAAGTACATCTGTTATTGGACAGGTTAGATCAGAGAAATTATGTATAAATCGTCTATACCAGCCACAAACACCGAGAAATCCTCGCACTTGTTTAAGATTTTTGGGCGGTGGCCAATTTACAATGCACGAAATTTTTGCAGGATCGGTACAGATACCTCCACTACCAATTACATACCCTAAGTAATTAATACTTGTAACTCCAAACTGGCTTTTATCCACATTAATAGTAAGATTGGCTTTACGAAATTCCTCGGCCAATCGAACTAATACTGACAAATGTGAGGCAAAGTCTTCAGAGACAACGCAAAAGTCATCTAAATACCCAAAGACACAATGACGAAGATCTGGTGGTATGATCTGGTCCATTAAGCGGCACATCGTGGACGGTGCATTACACAAGCCAAATGGCATTACCTTGAACTGGTATAACGGTCGCCCAGGCACCGTGAATGCAGTTAAGTGCTTGGACTCTGCGCTTAAGTCTATCTTGGAGATGATGTTAGCTTTTGGCAATCTTGAAAATATCCCGTCGATGCTAGGCAATGGATAAGCATCCTTTTTAGTAGCGTCGTTAAGCCTGTGCGCGTCAAGGCAAAGTCGAACTTTGTTAGGCTTGACAACAAGACGCATGGGTGAACTCCAAGGGCTCACGGAAGGTTCAATTACATCCAACTGTAGCATACGATCAATCTCTTTATAAAGCAATTTCTCTACTGCGGGACTAACAGGATAAAACCTCTGTTTAACTGGTGTTGCGTTCCCCACCTCAATGCTATGTTCTATCAGTGGAGTGCGACCTAGTCCTTCAGATGCTTTTGGAAAAAGTTGCTTCACTACTGCTAGTTGTTGACTTTGCGTAGCGCTTAAGGGATATAAATTTTCCCTGGAAACCTCATTTGTTTCTTCCTCTGCCTAAAGAGAAGATATAATATTCGGAGCAATCTGAAAGGTTGTCCAAAAATCGTGACCTAAAATCAGTTTTTGTTTGATGCTGGGAATAATATACAATCACAATGGCTTTTTGACACTTTTGTAATTCATTTCGATATCAAGAAAACCTATTATTGCCTGATTTTCCCCGCCTGCTGTTTTCGCACGCGATTTCAATGGTTTGTATTCAGGAAGCTTTGAAAAATCTTTCTGAGCCAGCTCTGCTCCAATGCAGCTAATGTTCGCACCCGTGTCCAACAGACCAAGTTCTGTGTGCTCGAGGAATGACACTTCTGCATAGCTTCGCAAGTCTTTAGCGTAATTAAAAATAGTTGAAATTTGTAGTTTTCTATTTCTCTTAACCTCAGCATAATATGACTTCAATCTAGTAATGCGTTTACTGCATTGCGGCTCTACATCCTGGAATACACGATTTCTTACTTCTAAATAGTTTTGCTTCCGCTCTTCGTACGGACGCAATCGCATTGGTACAAAATTAAATTTTTCGTATTTTTCCAATGTAGTGTTTGGAATTAAGTTTTCGGGGGCATTCAGTTCTTGTTGAATGCACCCGTTCGACGGTTTTCCGACCGCTTTTGGAGACAGTTTTGACACTGCGGCTTGTACACATTTGGCTTACCACAGCCGTAGCAGAAAATACGACGTTCAGCTAAACAATTCTCCCAGATGTGTCCTAACTCTTCACAATTCCAACACTTTATCTTTGCATGAGATATTTGTAAGGCAGCAAGTTCAGCATCCGCTTGTTCATTCTCCTCTGTCTCAGAATTATTTTCTTCTAAAGCATATACTTGTCTGCGACTAGGTACTTGTTTTGTCCTACCGAAATCTGAACGACAGTTTATCTCATGTGATAAGTTTTCACTCATCTGAACTAAGCGACGTAAGTGTCCTACCGAATGGACTGGCTGGTATAGCAACTTTTGCCTGGTATCTTGCAACAAATTGTTCTTTAATATTTCGATAAGCTCCTCTTCTCCAATTTTGATAGAAGCCTTATCAATTAGGAATGCCACATCCTCATAGAAAGCTGAGAACGGTTCACCCTGCTTTTGCTTACGCGCTCTGATCAATTCCATGCTCATAAAGTCGGATCGATAATCATTATATTGTTGACGGAGTGAAGCGCAAATGTTTGACCAAACAATTCCATCTACTTGTTTATGGTATCTCCAATACCATGATCGAGCTTTTCCTGTGAACAAGACATGCATGTTCTTACACATACTGATAAAATCACTATTCAAAGTTTCATCAGTAAGCACTTTTATTCTATAAATAAACTCTTCAACTCCTAATCCCTCAGTTGATCCATCAAAATGAACTCCCCATTTTTGCATGATGTCGACTGTCTGCCTAATATGTATAGATGAGGAAGTGAAAGATGGTGATTCTCGAATTTCTGACATCTGAACATTATCAGGTTGTGAGCGATCAGGTATATTTAAAGACGTTATAACTCTATTGACCGTTTGTTCTATCATGTTTTGAATGGTATTATAATCCACCGCTTGATTTCGGCGGGTATTTGTAGTGCGGGCTGATCTAACTGCGCGAGGTCTACCGCGAGAAGGTCTATTGGCAATGCCTTCAACATGGATGGTACTCTGGCTAGCATCCAAAGCCGAGGATTGAGCTCCACTTGCGTTTAAAGGGACAGGTTCGGGTAGAATGGCCGAACTACCATCTTCTAATTGAGCTAACGCTCTGGCTAACCTTCTGGTTTTAACTCCTTGCTGACCTGATTCGTGTGAAGGTGGCAATTGTTGCGATCTGGATGGCGAACAATTTCCTACAACCAATTTAATTTGCTTTCTGGTAATTGGGGCACTACAAGTGTAACAACAAGAATTTTCTGTTAACCATGCGTCTACACAATTTTTGTGAAAGACATGTTTGCACGCCAATAAATAACAAGGATTGGTATTATCCATAACAGTTGCACATAATGCGCAATTATTCTCTATATTATCCACAGAAGAGGGGTGTGGAGGCGTGTTAATAACTGGCATGTTGATTAATTTTTTCTTCTTTCTCTATTAAATTTAATAATTCCTGAACCTGACATATAATGGCAACGAAAAAAAATCGGATTAGCCTGTAGCGTCTAACTACTAAAAATTTCCGGATTATTGAAACTAAACTTCGAACTGTCAGATTAATAATATCTAAAGGTGTTCTATTCGGCAAGTAAAGGCATTGAACCGCATTTTAACAAGTTCGAGACAACAGCTACTCTTAGGACGTATTTTTACTGGCAATTGAAAATTAAATATTACTGGATTGTTGTCAATAAAACTGGATCGTTTCAAACTGTCAGATTAATAACTTCTTAAGGGGTTCTATTCGGCAAGTAAACGCAATGAAACGCATTTTAACGAGTTCCGGACAACAGCTACCCTTAGGAAGAATATTTACTGGCAATTTAAAATCCTTTTATTTTATGGTTTTTGGTTTTGTTAAAGTAAAGCCCTGCAAAAAAAAATAGTAGTGATACTGAAGTATTGGTATCCGTACTTAGTCGAAATCACAATATTCATTCATTATACACGGAAGACTATTTCCCTACAATAAGGTATACTAAAACAAACACCTAAAAGAAACGAGCAATTTTTTGTGAGTAAGAAAAGATTTTTCCTATAGCTGATGTTGTTGCTATATTCTTTCCTTTCTTTTGGTGTAGGTCAAGCCTCATAGGTTTCTCGGTCTGTTATCCTTCTCTGAATAACAGCTTCGTAGTCCTAGTAGAGGATCGAACTCATCTTCTACCCTTTAAGGCGATAGTCCGACCTACCTAGTCTAAACTATTTCAGCACTTATGATATAAGCATTGAGTGACCTAAACACAAATTTATATTTGTGCCACTAAAAGTGTTGATCCTTAAAGTGGCCCCACGTTGGGCGCCAAAAAGTTTGTAATGGGGAGTACGTCGTTGGGATGCCAAAAGTTTGTAATTGTCCCATGTTGATTAAGAATGAGATTCCGAGATATCGAGCACAGGATTCACGGGGTACACGATAAACCAGGCAACTGATCCTTCGGGCTCTCAAACTTCTATTCAGTTAGGAGAAACGGCGGGTGGAATCCTCTGGTGCCTTAGCTCTTTCGGCGGTGGGGTGGGTCTAATTGCCTTCTCTAACTGCCCAAACATACTTTAATTTTTAGGATTCCTACTGAAACTAATTACTAAAAGTTACTAATATCATCAATCGGATGATTTAGACTTGGGAAAACGGACAAAAGATAATGAGGTTTAAATCAAACGACTACAGGAAAAATTTTGCAAGGTCTACGGTGACATTTGACGCTTGCGGTCTCTACCCAACCCAACCATAATCTTCATTATAATATTTCAGAAGATACCCAGAGATACATTCGATTTAGTTTAAGTTGCCATGTCAATTCAGGAAAAAATATACTCTTCTAGCCGTTCATATTTTTTTTCAAATAATTACTTTCATTGTTTTTATTTAACCAAAAGGGTGGAAGTACGAAATATTATTTCCATAGCGAGTATTAATATTACAATTTATTATAATTTTTGATTTGGATATTATTCAAAAACATTGCCTTAATTTATTGAAATGAGCCTAAACATAATTAACTTTAGTATAGAAATCTTAAAAATGTATTTACTTTTCCATATTGAAAGATTACCATTTCATAAAAATTAACTTTTATTCTTATTGGGTGTGGTTGCTGATAGACGAAAGTGGTTGATATAGGTAGGTTTTAAATTTGATTATTTTTATTTTTTTTTTTAGTTAATTTTTCTGTTCAAAGTTTTAATTCATTTTATTTTTATTTTCTCTTTGTTTACTTTTATTTGCCAAAAAAACTATCAATATAAATGTAAAAGCAGTCACCAAAACTCTCAATACAAGAACATATTTTTTATTTATTTAATTTTGAATTTTGAGATTGGATAGGCTTAAATAATATACAAGATGTGTATGCAAATTCGCACAGGTAGCACTCACATGTTTACAGATCCAGCGTTGAAAGGCCTTCCAGCGTAGAGATGGGTTACACGGTGTTGTTGTTGCAGACGGTTAAACTCTGTACATTGATAAAGATTTTATTGGCAAAGGAAAACTTTTATTTTGGGAATTTATTTAGGCAAAAGCCAGATACTTAGCCTCGACCAACAACCATCGTCACCACTTCTAATGGCTCTACAAAGGTATACAGAAGTTCACTGGGCCTAACTTAATTAATCTTCCTTATTAATTTTAGAGATGAGCTCGGTTTCCTGATCCGAGGCTGCTGCGCACAGTCGATTCGGATTGCGCACAATAACTGCCTTTAAAGTTGAATTTTCTGCTATGTGTGTGATATGGCCGTCTTGCGCTTAGACGGGCTCACTGCATGCCAACTAGGGCACGGTTTGGTTATCTTTGTTTTATTAAATTTCACACGATCAGCTTGGGTAAAAATTGAATTTTCGGCTTTTCGAACTTAACCTCTGGCGTTGTGCAGAGTACATATACGTGAATTATATATTACTTTTGCTGGTTGAAAAAGAAGAGCAATTGCAGCCGCGTGGGCGTTTATATACCGAAAATTTCCACTGCAATAAGCTTTTTCGCTGAGAAGAGAATAATTTCCCCGACTAAAGTTGGCTGCGCTTAACAAAGCAGCTGATAAGATAAAGCTAAGCTTAGATAACCGATCGCCTCCTTAAAGTATACACTGATAAGGGACGAGATAAATCTGTGGAATGTTTTGAGCTTTCCTTAATCCGTTATCTGGTTGAAAAATGTTGACTGAAATGTTTTTATTGAAACTGGTACTTGGTTATAAATGCCGACCATTACACCACCCGATAATATTTCTTCGTTAGATGCAATATTAGCGGGAATTAGCTTCGAATGTCTTTCGCGTGATAGGTTCCTACCTCCTTTCCTTGTAAATTCTCCAGTTGGTAGTAGCAATTGCCAAGTTTTTTTCGAATTCTGCTTTTTACAAATTGAGGCCCTAATTTTGCATTGTAATTCTGAACAAATTTACTCTGGGCAAAATTACGACGATATACTTCCTGTCCTTCTCGGAAATTGGTCGGCTTAGCGCGTAAATTGTATTTTCGGACATTGCGATCGTAAGCCCGACGAATATTTACTCTAATATCGTTTCGTAAAAGAGCTAAGTGATCAGACCGAGATAAAGGCACTATAGGTTCTTCTAGAAGAAGAATCTGTAATCTGCTCCGTGTATGGGGAACATCCTATCGATTGGTGCAACGATGATCTTAAAGAACATGAAATACTAGTGATGTGCAAGTCCCATTCGGTTTGATCATTTTTAAGATACGTACGAACAGCAGCTAATAAGGAACGGTTAACACGCTCGGCCACATTACTTTGTGGTGAGTAAAGAGTGGTGTAAACGTGGTTTATTCCTAATTCGGTTAAGAAAGCGTTAAATTGAGAGGCTTTAAATTGGACACCATTATCGCTAACTATAGTCTCGGGAACTCCGACACTATGAAATACTTGTTTTAATAGAAACTCTATTATTGCCGTCGATGTAAATTTTTTTAAAGGTTGCAGCCAGTTGTATTTGCTAAAATGGTCAAGTACTATTAACAAGCCAACATGTCCTTGCTTACTACGGGGGTAAGGTCCGAGCAAGTCTATATATAGACGTTGAAAGGGTCTGTACGATGGACAGTGCTCTCCCATTGGGGGACGTAAGGTATAGTTAGGTGCTTTGTTCTCCTTACATGCGTCACAAGCTCGAATATAGTCTCTAACATCTTTAGATAAACCTGGCCAAAATAAATTTCGCCTTAGCTTGGCTATGGTCTTTTGCACTCCCGCATGAGAGGATGTAAGACTATCGTGTGCTTGCTTTAGAACATCTTCTTTCAGTGTTTCTGGAACCCATAATTTCCAGGACTGTGCTTCTTGGGATTCGGTTCCGTCAGCATGTTCGGTACGAATATACAAAAAGTTATCTACTATCTTTATATCTGGTAATTTCTCTTTGTTAGCAGTAAACTTGGCTATTAACGCCGTGTATGTAGAATCCTGAAAAGCATCGGATTTAAGATCTATCATAGGAGCCATGTCTAACGCAGATATTTCGTTTTCGCATAACCTAGATAAGGCGTCAGGGACAACATGATCTTTTCCTTTTCTATGCGAAAAAGTGAATTTAAACTGCTGCAAGCGAAAGATCCAACGAGCGAGTCTGCCAGACACGTTCTGTTGCCTCATGAGCCACAGTAAGCTAGAGTGGTCGGTGACTACTTCAAATTCTTGCAATTCTAAGTAGCAACGAAACTTTTCAATAGCGAGTATTACCGCCAAAATTTCACGTTCGGTGACGCTGTAATTACGTTGCGAACGGCTAAGTTTTTTCGACATGAAAGCAATGGGCATTTCAGCCTGATCTTCAGACAGTTGAACCAATACTGCCCCAACTCCGAAATCGCTGGCATCACAGTGAAGATAAAACTTTTTATCAAAATCCGGATTTGTCAAAACCGGGGCAGAGGTCAGTATAGTTTTCAATTTATCCATAGCCTCTTGAGCCTCTGGTGGCCAAGTAAATTTTACCTTTTTAGAAAGTACATCTGTTATTGGACAGGTTAGATCAGAGAAATTATGTATAAATCGTCTATACCAGCCAGAAACACCGAGAAATCCTCGCACTTGTTTAAGATTTTTGGGCGGTGGCCAATTTACAATGCACGAAATTTTTGCAGGATCGGTACAGATACCTCCACTACCAATTACATACCCTAAGTAATTAATACTTGTAACTCCAAACTGGCTTTTATCCACATTAATAGTAAGATTGGCTTTACGAAATTCCTCGGCCAATCGAACTAATACTGACAAATGTGAGGCAAAGTCTTCAGAGACAACGCAAAGGTCATCTAAATACCCAAAGACACAATGACGAAGATCTGGTGGTATGATCTGGTCCATTAAGCGGCACATCGTGGACGGTGCATTACACAAGCCAAATGGCATTACCTTGAACTGGTATAACGGTCGCCCAGGCACCGTGAATGCAGTTAAGTGCTTGGACTCTGCGCTGTGGGTCTATTCAAACGAGGCATTTTTAAAAATCTTAAATTTATATGACTACTTCGATTATTAATAGAAATATAAGAATAAGGCTTTAAAAAGCTAAATTCTTATATTTATATAATATAAATTTTATAATATAATATAGTTAATATAAATTATATAAATAACAGAAATATAAGTGTAAGTCTTAAAAAAGACTTAGACTTATAGTACTATTACTAAGATAAATACGTAAATGTATAGAAATATAAGAATAAGCCTTAAAAAAGGCTGAATTCTTTTATTTATATACGGGTAAAGGGGCAGAGCGATTGAAAATGAATTACGTTAATAATTTGCTTAAATTAAATATATGAATAATAATAATCTAAGAGCAAGTCTTGAAATAGACTTAATCTTATACTATTATTAACAAATCTACGTTAAAAGGGTCAGAGCGGCAAAAAATAAATTACGTTAAAATTTGCAAATGTAAAAAATATGAATAATAATAATATAAGATTAAGTCTTTTTCAAGACTTAAGAGTAAGTCTTGAAAAAGACTTAATCTTATATTATTATTAACAAATCTACGTTAAAAGGGGCGGAGCGGCAAAAAATGAATTACGTTAAAAATTTGCAAATGTGAAAAATATGAATAATAATAATTTAAGAGTAAGTCTTGAAAAAGACTTAATCTTATATTATTATTAAAAGGGGTACTTAGCAGCGAGCGCAGCAACTATCCCAGCAGCAAACAACGGCAGCGACGTCGGCAGCAAATCGGCAGAGGCAGCAACAACTCGCGACCGCGTAATAATTTGTTTACAAAATTTACGTTAGTTTTAAGCACAGAAAAATGAGTTTAAAGAGTTTACAAAAATGCAAGTAAAAATGGATAGTTTACGTTAAGGGAGATTTGTTTAAAGATAGGCAAAACTGTCAAAAATCGCAATCGCAGACGAGCAGAGAGATGGTTAGTCGTAGACTAAAGCGAGAGCAGAATAGTTTGCAGCTCTGCAAAGTTCATAACCGCCAATTTACTTGCACGGATTCCCGCCCTTTTTGCTAACAGCGAACCGTGCCTTCTAGAACTTTGCATTCTGCCTAGTACATCTTCCGTCTCTCTCTAGCGCAGGTTAATGCACTTGTGAGAAACGAATAGGAGCAAAAAGAGACAAAATGCGCGCCCCATTTCAAATGATTTAGATTTTGCATTAACATAATGTGAATTAGAGTGACCACAGGAAAAAAGGAAAAAAAGTTCAAAAAATATCAATTTGAATTCGGCGATCTCGGGTGCTGGCAGCTTTACAGCACGAGCATCAGTACCAGAGCTGCTTTAGCGCAGGCAGCTGTTGTCCTGCACCAGCAGCTGTTTTTATGTTTATGTTTTTGAGTGCAATAAATTGACTAGAAATATTAAACATACATACTTAAATTGGCTAAACACATACATTCTTAAATAGTATTATGTATATTAAAGTCTAAATGTTTGCACAACACGAGTAACGGGTATAGCGAATAGCTTTCTTTGAAAGGAGTTATCTTTGCCGGGCAATTGCAACTGTGTACAATGTAAATACATACATATGTATATGCTTACATACATACACACATACGCCATTGTTTGACTCAGACCTCCAATTTGGCTAACTAGATTTAATTTGCATAGTTCTTGGGATATAGTTCGGTATTGACAAATGAAAACCATCGCAATTTCCTTTAATAGAAATCCTTATCGAGAATTAACGTTGACTCTGTTGAGCACCTTGGCTACCTGTTCCAAAGTCATCCGTTAGATGGCGCCATGAAAGGCGGAAATGTAGCCGCTAGCCAGGCTTAAGTGTTTAATGGGTTTTTGGGCGTTAGAGTGGGCGTGGCAAACTTTTATTAGGCCAATCGATAGGTATTGACGAAACAAATACATATCAATTAAAATTTTCATAATAGCATCAAAACTGTGGCCACAGCTTGTGGCTTGTGGGCGTCCGAGGGGGCGTGGCACCATTTTGAAACAAACTTGCGCTGCGTAGGAACTCCTAAAATCTACATCCAAAATGTCAATCTTCTAGCTTTTATAGTTTCCGAGATCTCAGCGTTCATACGGACAGACAGACAGACAGACAGACGGACAGACGGACAGACGGACATGGCTAGATCGACTCGGCTAGTGATCCTGAACAAGAATATATATACTTTATAGGGTCGGAAACGCTTCCTTCTAGCTGTTACATACTTTTGCACGAATTCAATATACCCTTTTACTCTACGAGTAACGGGTATAAAAACTTGAATGAAGATTTTTAGAGAATCAAATCAGAAGTCTTTAGAGCCATTTTAGCCACTTTGAAATCGGCTTAAGCTTGGTGATTGTAGGGGGCGATCCTTCCACAAAAAGCACTTGAGGCATAGCAAAGATTCCCACGGCGCAAACGTAATGGAAGATGAAAAAATCAATGTATTTAGTTCAGCTGCATACCAGAGACTACAAGAACTTACAACTAAAACCGCGCTCCCGTTGAAGCGAGAGCGGAAGATCGGCAGCGGCCGTCCGAGGAGTTCGGATGCGAAACCCGAAGTTCGCACTCTGGAGCGCGGACGTTGCGAGAGCCGAGCGAGGGATCGCAAGAGGGGCGAGAGCGAAAGCTCGGAGAGCTCAGTGACCAGCGCCGATGCAGTAGGCCACTGACCTAAACATTCCGCCCCCCCTTGAAACTACTCGGGTTGCAACATAGCCTGGTTGCTCTTCTCACGGCTGGTGGCAGGCTCCGGACACGACCCACCCAAACACGGTGCTCTGGGCTAATGGCAGTCCATCCTGAATTTTCAGGAAGCCCGGCCGCATCACACTCGCACCTCCCATGTGGTGTGCTCCCGGAGGAATGAATTGCCAGAGCAGCTGCTGGTGACTATAGGCACCTGTCACAGCTTCCTTGAGAGCTTGGAGAAACTCGCGGGAGAGTAAGGCAGCCGCACCCACAAAGGTCTTCCCATTGTCCGACTGAACTTGACGGGGGCATCCTCTTCGGGACACGAAACGGGCGAAGGCGGCGAGAAACTTCTCAGTCGGAAGTAGGTTCTAAATGGATGGCCTTAGTGGCGAAGCACACGAACACCAGCACATACCCTTTCGTAATGAAGCCTGTCTCATTTTGATGTCAAAGGGACCGGCATAGTCCATACCGGTATATGTGAAAGGGCGCGAGAAGGACGTTCGTTCTTTGGGTAAGTCTCCCATCAGTTGCGTTTGCAACCTCTTTTTGTGGATGATGCATACCTTGCATGAATATATGACGGACTTGACCAAATTCCTCACCCTCGGGATCCAGAACTTGGAACGGATCTGACGGATCATAATCTGATTGCCACCGTGCAGCGTTATGCGATGCGTAAAATGGACGAGGAGTCGAGACAGATGGCAGTCGTATGGAAGGATGACAGGATGCCGTTCATCATACTGGAGAAGTTCGGAAGCCGTGACTCGGCCGCATGCTCTCATGAGCCCTTGGGAATCAATGAACGGGTTCAGGTTTTGGACCAGGCTGGCCACTGGCCGTTTTTGGATTAAGCAGCCCATCTCAAGGGCAAAGTGCCTGCGTGGCGTCACGGAAATCAGGAACGACGCAATTTCAGGAGCTGTCAAGGGATCCTCAAACGGGGACATGAGCTTTCGCGAACGCTGGATGAACCGATGAGCGTAAGCGAGGACTTGCAACGCCTTGTCGAGTGTGGAAAAACGCTCCAGAATGTCTTCAGGGGGGGCCTTCGCAACATGGACCTTGACTGCTCGCTTCTCGAGTTCAGTCACAGGGGGTTCATAGCCTTGAGTGGGCCACTCGCAGCGAGGCCACTGCAGCCAGGCAGGACCATGCCACCACAGCTGGCTGTCCGCAAGGTCTTGAAGCGCCACCCCCCGGCTAGCGAGATCTGCCGGGTTATGCTTGGAGCGGACGTGTGCCCATTTCTCCACCTCGGTAAGCTGGGTAATCTTGGTCACACGATTTGCCACGAACGTTGTCCAGTGGCTCGCTGGCTTATGCAACCATGCGAGAACAATCGTAGAGTCCGTCCAACGGTGCAGGGCGGACGCCTGCCCGGGCATCTTCGGAAGAACGGCGTTGGCCATTTCGGACAATAACAAGGCTCCGCACAACTCGAGCCGCGGGAGCGACACCGTTTTTACTGGGGCCACCCGTGTCATTGCCGTGAGCAAGTTCACCATTACCGCGGACCCAGCCTCAACTCGGACGTAGAGGGCTGCGCCGTACGCCTTCTGCGAGGCGTCGCAGAACCCATGATGCTCAATTTTCAAATGTGGTCGGAAAGCGACCCATTGGGGAATGTGGATCTGATCAAGAGCGGAGTAGTTTTCCAGGAAGTCTACCCATCTTTGGCAAAAATCTCGAGGGAGGGCATCGTCCCATCCTAGATTTTGGAGCCAAATGTCCTGCATGAACATCTTTGCCCGGACTATGAAGGGGACGAGCCAACCGGCTGGATCAAATAGTTTGGCGATTTGGGATAGGACTTGACGCCTTGTGAACGTTGAAGACAATGTCAATTCGGGCGGAATGAAGAAAAACTCGTCAGACGTCGCCTTCCACCGCACTCCGAGAGTTTTAGCCGTGCTCTCTGCGTCGATTTCAAGGAAGTCCGCGCGAATGAGATGGTCACTCTGGATGTTGGCCAAAATCGCCTTGCTATTGGATGTGCATTTTCTAAGGGGGAATCCTGCTGAATCCAGGGCTTCCTGGAGCTCGCGGATAGCCGCTTGCGCTTCGGTTTTGGAGTCTGCCCCCGCGAGTACGTCGTCGACGTACATGAACTGTCGAATAATCCGACTCGCCTGCGGATACCTCGACTCTTCGTCGTCGGCGAGCTGTTGCAGGACACGGATCGCTAGAAAAGGGGCACAATTGACCCCGAAGGTGACTGTCTTCAACGCGTAGTCGCGGATTTCCCCATCGGAGTTGCGGAATAGAATACGCTGCAAGGGAGTATGCTGGGGGTCTACCCAATTTGCGGATACATCTTCTCGATGTCGGCGTTGAAAACGAACCTAAAGTATCGATTGTAAGACCGGGCCCGCGTAAAGTATGTCATTCAGACTGGTCCCGTTAGCGGAAGGGCTAGAGGCGTTGAAAACCACCCGCACTTTAGTGGTTGTGCTTCCGGGCTTAAGAACGGCGTGATGTGGAAGGTAGTACGTGGCGGAACTGCTCGTCAAAGGGACCTCGGCCATGTGACCTAAGTCGAGGTATTCTTGGATTACAGAGTCATACCGGGCCTTCAGGGGAGGATCTCTTTTTAGGCGCTGCTCGTTACGCAGAAATTGAGCCAGAGCAAAGGATCGTGAAGATGCGAGCTCGGAACCATTATGCTCGGGATCGCGCAAGGGGAGCATCATAACGTATTTGCCACGATTGTCCCTTCTTGTAGTCTGGACAAAATTGTGTTCGCAGACGGAATCAGACTCGGGGACTATCTGTGTGGGCACTTCCTCCACCTCCCAGAATTTGGTAAGGAGATGATCCAACGAGCCGTCGAGTCCGCAGGTAACTCGAGTGGAGAAGGCGGACAAATTGCGGGGGGCCGCTGGAGATATGGGGCCTGTCAACACCCATCCAAAAATGGTTTCCTGGCCGAGAAGTGAACCGCAAATGTTAGCCCTGGCGTTGCCGAGGAGGATGGACGGAAGAATATCGGCTCCTATCAAGACATCGATTTGGGAGCTCTCAAAGAACTTGGGATCTGCAAGGGGGTCAGGAATTCCCTTAAGAAGATCTCGAGGCAGATTCCCGGCCAACTGCGGAAGAACGTAAGCTGAAGTTTCTAAATGCAGCCCGGGTCTGGAAGGCGATCGAATAGAAAAATGACAGAGTTTCGTGGACTGAGCGGCAACGGTTTGATTAAGACCAGAGACTTGGGCATGGATAGTCTTAAATGGAAGTTTGACGAGGTTGAAAAGTCTCTCCGTAATAAAGGTTGCCTCGGAACCAGAGTCGATTAGGGCTCGCGCCTGGAAATTGCACCCTAAATGGCAAATGTTAATAAGGGCTGTGCCTAGTAGAACGGCTCTTGAGCCGGAAGCGAAGCACACTTCCACATCAGAGTGATCCTCTAAGGCGCCCGTGCCTCTTGTAATAGGCGCGGGTCGAGACCTGGCTGCCTCAGACGGACTTGGAGCGGCCGCTAATGGATTACCGCGGTGCAGGAGGGTGTGATGACGGCTGTGGCATGTGAAGCAGCTATGGGCGCTAGTGCAATCGTTGCAGGTGCCCTCGTGCAAAACAGTTCATGCAAAAGCTGCAGCGACCATTTACATCCATCTAAAGGAAGCGCGGACATAAGCGAATAGGATGATTCTCCCTGGAGCAGAGATCGCATCCTCTGGCCTCTTAGGAATTGAGCCTGCGCGCCGGGGCGCTCGCAGGTGTCGACCTTGACGGAAACTGCCCCGAACTGCTAGGCCTGATGTCGTCGATAGCCTCCATAGTACGATGACGCTCTGCCAAGAACGAGTCTAACTCATTCCATGTTGGAATCTCAGCCTTGTTGTGAATGGATTGCCCCCACATCGAAAGTGTGATTTTGGGAAGCTTTAAAAGAACCATATACACTAGGAGACAATCCCAAGTCTCGACTTGAATAGAGGACATCTCTAAGGCTGTCAGGCAACTTTGGATTGTCCCTTGCAGCTCCTTCAGAGCGGCTCCGGACTCTTGGGGTACTGCCTGAATGTTGAAGAGGATTTTTAGCTGGCTATTGACTAATAACCGCCGATTTTCGAAGCGGTCGGTGAGGCTTCGCCACGCGGAGATAAACCCTTCGTTGGTCAGCGGGGCTTTGGAAACAATGGCGTGCGCATCGCCACTTGTTTTGGACAATAGGTGGAACAACTTCTCTATCGGTGTAAGACGCGAGTTTTGTATGTATATCGCGGCAAAAAGATCTCTGAAGGTGGGATGCAGATTTTTAGAGAATCGAATCAGAAGTCTTTATAAGTATGCCACTTTGGAATCGGCTTAAGTTTGGTAAAGTTATGGACTCTCGAAGTCCTATTTTGGGTCAATGTTAAATAAGTCAAATTAGAAATAACTGACATGAAAATGGGTCAAAAATTTGATCAACGTTAAATTGAAAAATTTGAATGCAGATTTTAAGAGAATCGAATCAGAAGTCTTTACAAGTATGCCACTTTGGAATCGGCTTAAGTTTGGTAAAGTTATGCACTCTCGAAGTCCAATTTTGGGTCAATGTTAAATAAGTCAAATTAGAAATAACTGACATGAAAAGGGGTCAAAAATTTGATCAACGTTAAATTGAAAAATTTGAATGCAGATTTTTAGAGAATCGAATCAGAAGTCTTTAAAAGTATGCCACTTTGGAATCGGATTAAGTTGGGTAAAGTAATGGATTCTCGAAGTCCAATTTTGGGTCAACGTTAAACAAGTCAAATTAGAAATAACTGACATGAAAATGGGTGAAAAATTTGATCAACATTAAATTGAAAAATTTGAATGCAGATATTTAGAGAATCGAATCAGAAGTCTTTAAAGGTATACCACTTTGGAATTGGGTTGAGTTTGGTAAAGTTATGGACTCTCTCCAATTTTGGGTCAACGTTAAACAAGTCATGAAATTAGAATAACTGACATGAAAATGGGACAGAAATTTGATCAACGTTAAATTGAAAAATTTGAATGCAGATTTTTAGAGAATCGTATCAAAAGTCTTAAGAGGTATGACACTTTGGAATTGGGTTGAGTTTGGTGAAGTTATGGACTCTCCAAGTCCAATTTTAAGTAACTGACATGAAAATGGGTCAAAAATTTGATCAACGTCAAATTGAAAAAGTTGACTGCAGATTTTTAGAGAATCGAATCAGAAGTCTTTATATGTATGCCACTTTGGAATCGGCTTAAGTTTGGTAAAGTTATGGACTCTCGAAGTCCAATTTTGGGTCAACGTTAAATAAGTCAAATTAGAAATAACTGACATGAAAATGGGTCAATAATTTGATCAACGTTAAATTGAAAAACTTGAATGTAGATTTTTAGAGAATCGAATCAGAAGTCTTTAGAGGTATGTCACTATGGAATCGGCTTAATCTTGGTAAAGTTATGGACTCTCGAAGTTCAATTTTGGGTCAACGTTAAACAAGTCAAATTAGAAATAACTGACATGAAAATGGGACAGAAATTTGGTCTACGTTAAGTCAAATTAGAAATAACTGACATGAAAATGGGTAAAACTTTGATCAACGTTAAATTGAAAAATTTGAATGCAGATTTTTAGAGATTCGAATCACAAGTCTTAAGAGGTATGACACTTTGGAATTGGGTTGAGTTTGGTAAAGTTATGGACTCTCCAAGTCCAATTTTAAGTAACTGACATGAAAATGGGTCAAAAATTTGATCAACGTTAAATTGAAAAAGTTGACTGCAGATTTTTAGAGACTCGAATTAGAAGTCTTTAGAGGTATGCCACTTTGGATTCCGCTTAAGTTTGGTAAAGTTATGGACTCTTGAATTCCAATTTTGGGTCAACGTTAAACAAGTCAAATTAGAAATAACTGACATGAAAATGGGTGAAAAATTTGATCAACATTAAATTGAAAAATTTGAATGCAGATTTTTAGGGAAACGAATCAGAAGTCTTTAAAGGTATGCCACTTTGGAATTGGGTTGAGTTTGGTAAAGTTATGGACTCTCTCCAATTTTGGGTCAACAAGTCATGGAATTAGAAATAACTGACATGAAAATGGGACAGAAATTTGATCAACGTTAAGTCAAATTAGAAATAACTGACATGAAAATGGGTCAAAAATTTGATCAACGTTAAATTGAAAAATTTGAATGCAGATTTTTAGAGAATCGAATCAGAAGTCTTAAGAGGTATGCCACTTTGGAATTGGGTTGAGTTTGGTAAAGTTATGGACTCTCCAAGTCCAATTTTAAGTAACTGACATGAAAATGGGTCAAAAATTTGATCAACGTTAAATTGAAAAAGTTGACTGCAGATTTTTAGAGACTCGAATTAGAAGTCTTTAGAGGTATGCCACTTTGGATTCCGCTTAAGTTTGGTAAAGTTATGGACTCTTGAATTCCAATTTTGGGTCAACGTTAAACAAGTCATGCAATTAGAAATAACTGACATGAAAATGGGTGAAAAATTTGATCAACGTTAAATTGAAAAATTTGAATGCAGATTTTTAGAGAATCGAATCAGAAGTCTTTATACTTCTAAAGAAGTATGACATACTGCCACTTTAGAATCGGCTTAAGTTTGGTAAAGTTATGGACTCTCGAAGTCCAATTTTGGATCAACGTTAAACAAGTCAAATTAGAAATAACTGACATGAAAATGGGTCAAAAAATTAAATCAACGTTAAATTGAAAAACTTGAATGAAGATTTTTAGAGAATCAAATCAGAAGTCCTTAGAGGTAAGCCACTTCGAAATCGGCATAAGCTTGGTAAAGTTATGGACTCTTTAAGTCCAATTTTGAGTCAATCTTTTACAAGTCATCGGAAAACTAGAAATAACTGACATGAAAATGGGTCAAAAATTTGATCAACGTTAAATTGAAAAACTTGAATGTAGATTTTTAGAGAATCAAATCAGAAGTCTTTAGAGCTAAGCCACTTTGAAATCGGCTTTTTATACCCTTGCAGAGGGTATTATAATTTCAGTCAAAAGTTTGCAACGCAGTGAAGGAGACATTTCCGACCCTATAAAGTATATATATTCTTGATCAGCATCACCAGGAGAGTCGATCTAGCCATGTCCGTCTGTCCGTCCGTCTGTCCGTCCGTCTGTCCGTCTGTCCGTCCGTCTGTCCGTCCGTCCGTTTCTACGCAAACTAGTCCCTCAGTTTTAAAGCTATCTGCTTGAAACTTTCCCAAAAGTTGTCATTCTATTGCAGGTAGTATATAAGTTGGAACAAGCCGGATCGGGCCACTATATCATATAGCTGCCATATAACTGAACGATCGGAAATGAGCATTAAGAATACACCATATGAATAATTTTGAAGAATATAATTTACAGAATATTCTGCAAGGGTATATCAACTTCGGCTCCGTCCGAAGTTAGCTTTCCTTTCTTGTTTTTTTTTTTTTAACATTTGCATTTTATTTATTGGATCTTCTCTGAATTGAGACTAACAATAAGTATATAATCTTAAATTAAAAAGCTATCTGACAGTCAAGGTGACTGGCGCGAAAATTTAGGGGCTCTAATAACTATTGCTGAGCTGGAAGGTCATTGCGTTGCAATCGGGTCCGGATGGAAGCCCTGGCTAGGCCCCTGGCGAGCTGGTTTGGATGAGAAGTTAGCTTGGTGTGGTAGGACGCTTTTTGTTTTCATATTTCATATTTTACGGGTAGAATGCCAAGATCTCTGTGGATGTTGTCGTTCCGAACATACCAAGGTGCCCCAGTGATAGTTCTCAGGATTTTTGATTGTGCTCGCTGAATAATGTCGATGTTGCTGCTGCTCGCGTTTCCCCACAATTGGGAGCCGTAGGTCCAGACTGGCTTAAGCGTTGAATTGTAGAGCAGGACCTTGAAGTCCAGGCAGAGGGGGGAGCGCGCGTTTAAAAGCCAATGGAGACTGTTTGATTTTAGTTTTAGGGGAATTTTCTTAGCTTCGATATGTCTCCGCCATGTAAGTCTCCTGTCTAGGTGGATGCCAAGGTACGTTACATCGTCAGCTTGTGGAAGTGGCTTGTTATTCAGGGTTAGCGGGGGACACGTTTGTCTGTTAAGAGTAAACGTTATGTGTTTACACTTTTGCGCATTTATTTTTATACGCCAGTCTGATAACCACCTCTCCACTACAACGAGATGATCAGCTAGTAGTGCTGTTGCCTGAGTTGGGCATTTGGACCGACTTATGATCGCGGTATCGTCTGCGAATGTAGAAGTAGTTAGCCGCTCGTTCGAGGGAATATCTGCGGTGTAGAGGGGAAATAGAGTTGGACCAAGGGCGCTACCTTGGGGAACTCCAGCCTCTATAGCGTAGTCATCGGATGTTGTGGTGTTGCATCTCACGGCGAAGGCTCTGTTGTAAAGGTACGATTCCAGTATCCTGTGAGTGTTTCCTGGCAGGATCGTTCTGATTTTATGGATAAGGCCATCAAGCCAGACTCGGTCGAAAGCCTGTGCAACGTCAAGGAATACCGCACTGCAGTATTCCCGAAGCTCGAATGCAGTCCTTATTTCTGTTGTTAATCTATTGACTTGCTCTATTGTTCCATGGCTTTCTCGAAAGCCAAATTGGTGTGCTGAAATAACGTTGTGCTCTTTCAGATATGGAATGATGCGCGTCAGAAGGCATTTTTCGAGCAGTTTTGACAGACACGAGAGTAAACTTATCGGTCTATACGAAGCTGGTATTGTGTGATCTTTCCCTGGCTTTGGGATCATTATGATTACCGATTTTTTCCATTTTTTTGGGAAATAGCCAAGTCGTGTAATCCCGTTGAAGAGTTTACAAATAACCTCAACTGCACAGTTTGGAAGTTCGATTAACATTTTGGGAGTTATTTGATCACCGTCTGGGGCCTTTTTTGGTTTCAATTGCTCGCTGATAACTTTTGCAATTTCATTTGGTTGAAACAGAATTGGCTCCGTCTCAGATTCAATTCGAATTGACGGCAACGGTAGTGCTAATGAATTAGTTGCAGGGTTTGGCTGAAAAACATTTCGAAGGTGTAAAGCAAATGTACAAGCTCTGTCTTTGTCGCTTCTGGCCCAGCTGCCTGAAGAGTCTTTTATGGGGATTACTGTTTCAGCCGGCGCACTTAGTTTTGGGTGGGCCCTCCACAAGGGATGCTTAGTGCTGGTGGGTGAAAGTTTCTCAATGTACTGGCGTTGTGCTTTTTCTTCTTCTTGCCTTAGAGCCCTGGTAAGTCTGCGACCAGCTTCTTTAAGACTTTGTTTTGAGGATGGCGATCTGCTGGTTTGCCAAGTACGTCTCAAGCGTCTTTTCTCCAGAACAAGCTGTTCGATTTCATGGTTAGTTTTGTGTTGGTGTGTGTGCCCATCCCTCCCTTGCGGTGTTGAGACTTTGGCTGCTGCGACGAGTACAGACTCCAGGGCATCGGCGTAGCAGTCGATGTCCTCCTTGATGTTGAGCTGTGGAGTTAGTTCAATGTGGGAACTTACGTACTTTTTGAACTTAAGCCAGTTGGTTCGATGCGACGTCAGCCTGCGAGGGTACTCGATTAATTCCGGGCTTTGAAGAAGAGTTATTAGCACTGGTAAGTGGTCCGATGATAGATCCAAAAGCGATTTTGCAGATATTAGATTGCGAGAGATGTTTTTTGTCACAGCAAAATCAATTAAATCAGGTAGTTTTCTAGGATCTGTAGGCCAGTATTTAGGGCTGCCTGGTGAAACGTAGTCCAGTTTGTTGCATGTTTTAATGAGTGCATTATATAGTTGCCTTCCTTTGGAGGTCACAAGGCGGGATACCCAGTGCGTGTGCTTGGCGTTGTAATCTCCTGCTGCTATGAATCGCTCTCCAAGCGAATTGTAGAAGTCCATGAATTGGTCTTCGGAGACTGTAAAGCGGGGTGGGCAGTAGACAGCGGCAATGGCAAGGTTGCAGTTGCCCAACTGTAATTTTATCGATGTAGCTTGCAGATGATTTTTAGCAAACCGTTGGTGAAAGTGGTGTTTGACGCGGTCTCTTATTAAGATTCCAGTGCCGCCATGCGCTTTACCATCTGGATGATCTGTGCCATAGAACGTGTATCCCCGTATTTGAAAGTTATATTTGCTGGTGAGATGCGTTTCTGCCAGCAACATAACGTCGATGTGGTTTTCGTTCAGAAATTGAGTTATTTCAGGTTTATGCCGTGAAACACCGTTGGCGTTCCACAGAGTTATTCGAAGGCTAGGCATGGTTTATTTGGACTGCTGAGCTGCAAGCATTTGTAGTAAGATATTTTGGTTTTGCATAAGGGTTTGCATGGTGGTTTTCATCAAGGACATAAATTCCATCATATTTTGTTGCAAAGTAATCATCATAGATTCCATGTTACTTTGTGGCTGTCCCATGGCCTGCTGGATGTTATCAATTTTCGGCTCTATGTGAGCTGTGCCTGATCTTAGAGCACTGGCGTAAGAAATTCTGTTGGTGGTAATTGAAGGGCCAAATGATGATCTGGCTGCTTTTGCGAAGAAAACTTCCGGTGTCGTTTGTGATCTCATGTAAGTGTTTTGTGTGTTCAGGGAGCGTGCCGTTGTTCCTCGTTGCATCCGACTTTTCATCGCCTTGTAGACTGGACAGCCTCTGTAGTTAGCTGTGTGGTTTCCTTGGCAGTTTACACACTTTTTAGTGAGAGAGTCTTCCTTGTTGGCAGGGCAGGGTTCGGAGCCGTGGCAGTTTCCACAAGCTACACATACTGACCTGAGGGTGTAGTAAGCCCTGGTATGACCGTATTCCTGGCAGTTTGTGCATTGCACTGGTCCGGTCCGTTTGTGATCCTACGGTGCAGAAGGTACTGCAACTTGTAGATCGGGTGCACTGCGTTTTTTTTTCAAAGTTCTGCTGTCTGGCTCCATCTCGACCTTGAAGAGTGGTTGCCGCTTCTTGTTTTTGTTCATAATGTTTATAACATTTTTTGCGCAAAAACCGTTTTCTTTTAACGCCTCTGTAATTTCGCAGGGGGTCACATCGGGTTCTATTTCCTTAAGCACAACTTGCAAACCTTTGCAACTTTTCAGCTGGTACGTGTAGTAATTCTTTTTGGCATCGTTTAAGTACTTCGACACTGCTCGGAAATCGTCTTCGGTTTTGGTTTGGAGTTTAGTTTCGCTTATATTCCCTTTCATAAGCGGAATAACATGAAAGTTATCTTTTCCGACAAGCTCAACTATTTTGTTGACTAGAGCATTCGAGATCTTCTCCCGAATAAAAATAGGCTGGGGCTTTAGTTTCCTTGGGGCTAATTGTTCAAACTCTGTTTCAGGCTCCGCCAGAATGGAAAATCTGTTTTCATCTAATGGCCCGGGATTTACAGGGCCTTTGTTGGAACGATTTATTTTGGGCTTATTGCCGTCCGAGTTTTTTGGGGTGTTAGCTTGCGCTTGGACATATTAATGTAGCGATCCATGCCTGTCTGAATGGCCGAACCCGCTTGCAGAATTGTCACTTCTTCTACCGTAGCTTTGTTTTTGCCGTTTGCACCGATTTTTGCACTTGGTTGTGTTGTTGCTTTACCCGCAGCACAAGAAGAGGGTGGAGTCGTTATTGCATTGTTGGCGACAGAGACCGTTGTAGTAGTCGTTGTAGTTTCTGTTGTTGTTGCGCTAGGCGGCAGAAGCTCTGTTGGAGTCTTGCATTGCTCACTCCATGGCGTTCGAGCGGTGAAGAGCAGGGCGGGAGAGCAAGAGTTAGCTCTCTGGTTTTCGGCGGTCAGTAAACTTGCACCTTCAAGCACTTTCGGTTCTAGAGTATTACTCGTCACCGTAAAATAGGCGTTGTTACGGGCCAAAGAGAGACGACGTTTGTCTTGTTCTCTCTGAATTTTTTCACGGGCTTCGTCTTGTTGTTTTTGTCGTTGAGTGCGCTGATCCACGTTCTTACTCATTTGTTTATAGTTAGTGCGTAAAGATTAATTATTTAATTAATTAAAACTTTAGTTTACGATATGCGATTTGCATCGCGAAACGCAAAACCTCGCGCTTATTTTTTTTTTGAACGTTTTCGACTGATTGGCTAATTGTTTTTCCAGAGCGTTAATAAAACACGTCTGCACGCAGCCGAATTGATTTTGTTGATGTCGGCTTAAGCTTGGTAAAGTTATGGACTCTTTAAGTCCAATTTTGAGTCAATCTTTTACAAGTCATCGGAAATCTAGAAATAACATGAAAATAAATTAAAAACTTGATCAACGTTAAATTGAAAAATTTGAATGCAGATTTTTAGAGAATCGAATCAGAAGTCTTTAGAAGTATGCCACTTTGGAATCGGCTTAAGTTCGGTAAAGTTATTGACTCTCGAAGTCCAATTTTGGGTCAACGTTAAACAAGTCAAATTAGAAATAACTTACATGAAAATGGGTCAAAAAATTTGATCAACGTTAAATTGAAAAACTTGAATGTAGATTTTTAGAGAATCAAATCAGAAGTCTTTAGAGGTAAGCCACTTTGAAATCGGCTTAAGCTTGGTAAAGTTATGGACAATTTAAGTCCAATTTGGAGTCAATCTTTTACAAGTCATCGAAAAACTAGAAACAACTGACATGAAAATGGGTCAAAAATTTGATCAACGTTAAATTGAAAAATTTGAATGCAGATTTTTAGAGAATCGAATCAGAAGTCTTTAGAGGTATGACACTATGGAATCGGCTTAAGCTTGGTAAAGTTATGGACTCTCGAAGTCCAATTTTAGGTCAACGTTAAACAAGTCAAATTAGAAATAACTGACATGAAAATGGGTCAAAAATTTGATCAACGTTAAATTGAACGAGGACGGAAGCTAACTTCGGCAAGCCGAAGTTTTAATACCCTTGCAGACTTTGCCGAAATTGCTAAAACTGAAAAAGTAGCGATAGGAATAAGGTATACATAAATAAACTAGATTTGCGTCGTTTGATGTCAATTGCTTTTATACTGCAAAAATGTCATATAAAATAGAAAAAAAGGGATACTTTCGCAGCCTTTAACTATTTTTCCTACGGAAGCTATAAGAAATAGACGTCCGATCGGCAAGCGCTTTTACCCTAATCAAGATATGCGTAAATAAATAAGACTTGGAAAAATTTATGTCAGTAGCTTACACACTACGTGAAAAATTCAGAAAACCAACAAATTTGGACCGATTTCACCGAATTGTTCCTATGGGAGCTATAGGATATAGACGTCCGATCGCCAAGCGCTTTTACCCTGATCAAGGTATACATAAAAAAATAAGATTTGGAAAGATTTATGTTAAATGCTTTTACACTGCTCGAAATATCTTCCATTCTTGAAAGTTATATCCGATTGTTCCTATGGGAGCTATAGGATATAGACGTCCGATCAGCACGCGCTTTTACCTTGATGAAGGAATGCATAAAAAAATACGATTTGAAAAACTGTATAGCAATAGCTTTTACACAGCGCGAAATATTCTGAAAAATATCAAATTTGGACCGATTTTACCCTATTGTTCCTATGGGAGCTATAGGATATAGACGTCCGATCGCCACGCGCTTTCACCCTGATCAAGGTATGCATAAAAAAATACGATTTGGAAAGATTCATGTCAAAAGCTTTTACACTGCGCGAAATATCATCAATTCTGGCAAGATATATCCGATTGTTCCTATGGGAGCTATAGGATATAGACGTCCGCTCGGGGCGATTTTCAAACTTGATCTGCGTACACATGTTTTAAGACGAGTGTGAAAGTTTCAGATCGCTAGCTTTTAAACTGAGCTCGCAAACGGTATTGAAACAGACGGACAGACGGACATGGCTATATCGACTCAGGAGGTGATCCTGATCAAGAATATATATACTTTATAGGGTCGGAAACGTCTCCTTCACTGCGTTACAAACTTCTGACCAAAATTATAATACCCTCTGCAAGGGTATAAAAATTTGAATGCAGATTTTTAGAGAATCGAATCAGAAGTCTTTAAAGGTATGCCACTTTGGAATTGGGTTGAGTTTGGTAAAGTTATGGACTCTCTCCAATTTTGGGTCAACGATAAACAAGTCATGGAATTAGAAATAACTGACATGAAAATGGGACAGAAATTTGATCAACGTTAAGTCAAATTAGAAATAACTGACATGAAAATGGGTCAAAAATTTGATCAACGTTAAATTGAAAAACTGCACAGTTTGGAAGTTCGATTAACATTTTGGGAGTTATTTGATCACCGCCTGGGGCCTTTTTTGGTTTCAATTGCTCGCTGATTACTTTTGCAATTTCATTTGATTGAAACAGAATTGGCTCCGTCTCAGATTCAATTCGAATTGACGGCGACGGTAGTGCAAATGAATTAGTTGCACGGTTTGGCTGAAAAACATTTCGAAGGTGTAAAGCAAATGTACAAGCTCTGTCTTTGTCGCTTCTGGCCTAACTGCCTGAAGAGTCTTTTATGGGGATTACTGTTTCGGCCGGCGCACTTAGTTTTGGGTGGGCCCTCCACAAGGGATGCTTAGTGCTGGTGGGTGAAAGTTTCTCAATGTACTGGCGTTGTGATTTTTCTTCTTCTTGCCTTAGAGCCCTGGTAAGTCTGCGACCAGCTTCTTTAAGACTTTGTTTTGAGGATGGCGATCTGCTGGTTTGCCAAGTACGTCTCAAGCGTCTTTTCTCCAGAACAAGCTGTTCGATTTCATGGTTAGTTTTGTGTTGGTGTGTGTGCCCATCCCTCCCTTGCGGTGTTGAGACTTTGGCTGCTGCGACGAGTACAGACTCCAGGGCATCGGCGTAGCAGTCGATGTCCTCCTTGATGTTGAGCTGTGGAGTTAGTTCAATGTGGGAACTTAAGTACTTTTTGAACTTAAGCCAGTTGGTTCGATGCGACGTCAGCCTGCGAGGGTGCTCGATTAATTCCGGGCTTTGAAGAAGAGTTATTAGCACTGGTAAGTGGTCCGATGATAGATCCAAAAGCGATTTTGCAGATGTTAGATTGCGAGAGATGTTTTTTGTCACAGCAAAATCAATTAAATCAGGTAGTTTTCTAGGATCTGTAGGCCAGTATTTAGGGCTGCCTGGTGAAACGTAGTCCAGTTTGTTGCATGTTTTAATGAGTGCATTATATAGTTGCCTTCCTTTGGAGGTCACAAGGCGGGATCCCCAGTGCGTGTGCTTGGCGTTGTAATCTCCTGCTGCTATGAATCGCTCTCCAAGCGAATTGTAGAAGTCCATGAATTGGTCTTCGGAGACTGTAAAGCGGGGTGGGCAGTAGACAGCGGCAATGGCAAGGTTGCAGTTGCCCAATTGTAATTTTATCGATGTAGCTTGCAGATGATTTTTAGCAAACCGTTGGTGAAAGTGGTGTTTGACGCGGTCTCTTATTAAGATTCCAGTGCCGCCATGCGCTTTACCATCTGGATGATCTGTGCCATAGAACGTGTATCCCCGTATTTGAAAGTTATATTTGCTGGTGAGATGCGTTTCTGCCAGCAACATAACGTCGATGTGGTTTTCGTTCAGAAATTGAGTTATTTCAGGTTTATGCCGTGAAACACCGTTGGCGTTCCACAGAGTTATTCGAAGGCTAGGCATGGTTTATTTGGACTGCTGAGCTGCAAGCATTTGTAGTAAGATATTTTGGTTTTGCATAAGGGTTTGCATGGTGGTTTTCATCAAGGACATAAATTCCATCATATTTTGTTGCAAAGTAATCATCATAGATTCCATGTTACTTTGTGGCTGTCCCATGGCCTGCTGGATGTTATCAATTTTCGGCTCTATGTGAGCTGTGCCTGATCTTAGAGCACTGGCGTAAGAAATTCTGTTGGTGGTAATTGAAGGGCCAAATGATGATCTGGCTGCTTTTGCGAAGAAAACTTCCGGTGTCGTTTGTGATCTCATGTAAGTGTTTTGTGTGTTCAGGGAGCGTGCCGTTGTTCCTCGTTGCATCCGACTTTTCATCGCCTTGTAGACTGGACAGCCTCTGTAGTTAGCTGTGTGGTTTCCTTGGCAGTTTACACACTTTTTAGTGAGAGAGTCTTCCTTGTTGGCAGGGCAGGGTTCGGAGCCGTGGCAGTTTCCACAAGCTACACATACTGACCTGAGGGTGTAGTAAGCCCTGGTATGACCGTATTCCTGGCAGTTTGTGCATTGCACTGGTCCGGTCCGTTTGTGCGGCTCTTCCACTGTGATCCTACGGTGCAGAAGGTACTGCAACTTGTAGATCGGGTGCACTGCGTTTTTTTTCAAAGTTCTGCTGTCTGGCTCCATCTCGACCTCGAAGAGTGGTTGCCGCTTCTTGTTTTTGTTCATAATGTTTATAACATTTTTTGCGCAAAAACCGTTTTCTTTTAACGCCTCTGTAATTTCGCAGGGGGTCACATCGGGTTCTATTTCCTTAAGCACAACTTGCAAACCTTTGCAACTTTTCAGCTGGTACGTGTAGTAATTCTTTTTGGCATCGTTTAAGTACTTCGACACTGCTCGGAAATCGTCTTCGGTTTTGGTTTGGAGTTTAGTTTCGCTTATATTCCCTTTCATAAGCGGAATAACATGAAAGTTATCTTTTCCGACAAGCTCAACTATTTTGTTGACTAGAGCATTCGAGATCTTCTCCCGAATAAAAATAGGCTGGGGCTTTAGTTTCCTTGGGGCTAATTGTTCAAACTCTGTTTCAGGCTCCGCCAGAATGGAAAATCTGTTTTCATCTAATGGCCCGGGATTTACAGGGCCTTTGTTGGAACGATTTATTTTGGGCTTATTGCCGTCCGAGTTTTTTGGGGGTGTTAGCTTGCGCTTGGAGATATTAATGTAGCGATCCATGCCTGTCTGAATGGCCAAACCCGCTTGCAGAATTGTCACTTCTTCTACCGTAGCTTTGTTTTTGCCGTTTGCACCGATTTTTGCACTTGGTTGTGTTGTTGCTTTACCCGCAGCACAAGAAGAGGGTGGAGTCGTTATTGCATTGTTGGCGACAGAGACCGTTGTAGTAGTCGTTGTAGTTTCTGTTGTTGTTGCGCTAGGCGGCAGAAGCTCTGTTGGAGTCTTGCATTGCTCACTCCATGGCGTTCGAGCGGTGAAGAGCAGGGCGGGAGAGCAAGAGTTAGCTCTCTGGTTTTCGGCGGTCAGTAAACTTGCACCTTCAAGCACTTTCGGTTCTAGAGTATTACTCGTCACCGTAAAATAGGCGTTGTTACGGGCCAAAGAGAGACGACGTTTGTCTTGTTCTCTCTGAATTTTTTCACGGGCTTCGTCTTGTTGTTTTTGTCGTTGAGTGCGCTGATCCACGTTCTTACTCATTTGTTTATAGTTAGTGCGTAAAGATTAATTATTTAATTAATTAAAACTTTAGTTTACGATATGCGATTTGCATCGCGAAACGCAAAACCTCGCGCTTATTTTTTTTTTTGAACGTTTTCGACTGATTTGCTAATTGTTTTTCCAGAGCGTTAATAAAACACGTCTGCACGCAGCCGAATTGATTTTGTTGATGTCGGCTTAAGCTTGGTAAAGTTATGGACTCTTTAAGTCCAATTTTGAGTCAATCTTTTACAAGTCATCGGAAATCTAGAAATAACATGAAAATAAATTAAAAACTTGATCAACGTTAAATTGAAAATTTTGAATGCAGATTTTTAGAGAATCGAATCAGAAGTCTTTAGAAGTATGCCACTTTGGAATCGGCTTAAGTTTGGTAAAGTTATTGACTCTCGAAGTCCAATTTTGGGTCAACGTTAAACAAGTCAAATTAGAAATAACTTACATGAAAATGGGTCAAAAATTTGATCAACGTTAAATTGAAAAACTTGAATGTAGATTTTTAGAGAATCAAATCAGAAGTCTTTAGAGGTAAGCCACTTTGAAATCGGCTTAAGCTTGGTAAAGTTATGGACTCTCGAAGTCCAATTTTAGGTCAACGTTAAACAAGTCAAATTAGAAATAACTGACATGAAAATGGGTCAAAAATTTGATCAACATTAAATTGAAAAATTTGAATGCAGATTTTTAGAGAATCGAATCAGAAGTCTTTAAAGGTATGCCACTTTGGAATTGGGTTGAGTTTGGTAAAGTTATGGACTCTCTCCAATTTTGGGTCAACGATAAACAAGTCATGGAATTAGAAATAACTGACATGAAAATGGGACAGAAATTTGATCAACGTTAAGTCAAATTAGAAATAACTGACATGAAAATGGGTCAAAAATTTGATCAACGTTAAATTGAAAAACTGCACAGTTTGGAAGTTCGATTAACATTTTGGGAGTTATTTGATCAGCGCCTGGGGCCTTTTTTGGTTTCAATTGCTCGCTGATTACTTTTGCAATTTCATTTGGTTGAAAGAGAATTGGCTCCGTCTCAGATTCAATTCGAATTGACGGCGACGGTAGTGCGAATGAATTAGTTGCAGGGTTTGGCTGAAAAACATTTCGAAGGTTTAAAGCAAATGTACAAGCTCTGTCTTTGTCGCTTCTGGCCCAGCTGCCTGAAGAGTCTCTTATGGGGATTACTGTTTCGGCCGGCGCACTTAGTTTTGGGTGGGCCCTCCACAAGGGATGCTTAGTGCTGGTGGGTGAAAGTTTCTCAATGTACTGGCGTTGTGCTTTTTATTCTTCTTGCTTTAGAGCCCTGGTAAGTCTGCGACCAGCTTCTTTAAGACTTTGTTTTGAGGATGGCGATCTGCTGGTTTGCCAAGTACGTCTCAAGACTTTCGCTGCTGCGACGAGTACAGACTCCAGGGCATCGGCGTAGCAGTCGATGTCCTCCTTGATGTTGAGCTGTGGAGTTAGTTCAATGTGGGAACTTACGTACTTTTTGAACTTAAGCCAGTTGGTTCGATGCGACGTCAGCCTGCGAGGGTGCTCGATTAATTCCGGGCTTTGAAGAAGAGTTATTAGCACTGGTAAGTGGTCCGATGATAGATCCAAAAGCGATTTTGCAGATGTTAGATTGCGAGAGATGTTTTTTGTCACAGCAAAATCAATTAAATCAGGTAGTTTTCTAGGATCTGTAGGCCAGTATTTAGGGCTGCCTGGTGAAACGTAGTCCAGTTTGTTGCATGTTTTAATGAGTGCATTATATAGTTGCCTTCCTTTGGAGGTCACAAGGCGGGATCCCCAGTGCGTGTGCTTGGCGTTGTAATCTCCTGCTGCTATGAATCGCTCTCCAAGCGAATTGTAGAAGTCCATGAATTGGTCTTCGGAGACTGTAAAGCGGGGTGGGCAGTAGACAGCGGCAATGGCAAGGTTGCAGTTGCCCAACTGTAATTTTATCGATGTAGCTTGCAGATGATTTTTAGCAAACCGTTGGTGAAAGTGGTGTTTGACGCGGTCTCTTATTAAGATTCCAGTGCCGCCATGCGCTTTACCATCTGGATGATCTGTGCCATAGAACGTGTATCCCCGTATTTGAAAGTTATATTTGCTGGTGAGATGCGTTTCTGCCAGCAACATAACGTCGATGTGGTTTTCGTTCAGAAATTGAGTTATTTCAGGTTTATGCCGTGAAACACCGTTGGCGTTCCACAGAGTTATTCGAAGGCTAGGCATGGTTTATTTGGACTGCTGAGCTGCAAGCATTTGTAGTAAGATATTTTGGTTTTGCATAAGGGTTTGCATGGTGGTTTTCATCAAGGACATAAATTCCATCATATTTTGTTGCAAAGTAATCATCATAGATTCCATGTTACTTTGTGGCTGTCCCATGGCCTGCTGGATGTTATCAATTTTCGGCTCTATGTGAGCTTTGTCTGATCTTAGAGCACTGGCGTAAGAAATTCTGTTGGTGGTAATTGAAGGGCCAAATGATGATCTGGCTGCTTTTGCGAAGAAAACTTCCGTGTCGTTTGTGATCTCATGTAAGTGTTTTGTGTGTTCAGGGAGCGTGCCGTTGTTGCTCGTTGCATCCGACTTTTCATCGCCTTGTAGACTGGACAGCCTCTGTAGTTAGCTGTGTGGTTTCCTTAACAGTTTACACATTTTTAGTGAGAGAGTCTTCCTTGTTGGCAGGGCAGGGTTCGGAGCCGTGGCAGTTTCCACAAGCTACACATACTGACCTGAGGGTGTAGTAAGCCCTGGTATGACCGTATTCCTGGCAGTTTGTGCATTGCACTGGTCCGGTCCGTTTGTGCGGCTCTTCCACTGTGATCCTACGGTGCAGAAGGTACTGCAACTTGTAGATCGGGTGCACTGCGTTTTTTTTCAAAGTTCTGCTGTCTGGCTCCATCTCGACCTTGAAGAGTGGTTGCCGCTTCTTGTTTTTGTTCATAATGTTTATAACATTTTTTGCGCAAAAACCGTTTTCTTTTAAGGCCTCTGTAATTTCGCAGGGGGTCACATCGGATTCTATTCCCTTAAGCACAACTTGCAAACCTTTGCAACTTTTCAGCTGGTACGTGTAGTAATTCTTTTTGGCATCGTTTAAGTACTTCGACACTGCTCGGAAATCGTCTTCGGTTTTGCTTTGGAGTTTAGTTTCGCTTATATTCCCTTTCATAAGCGGAATAACATGAAAGTTATCTTTTCCGACAAGCTCAACTATTTTGTTGACTAGAGCATTCGAGATCTTCTCCCGAATAAAAATAGGTGGGGGCTTTAGTTTCCTTGGGGCTAATTGTTCAAACTCTGTTTCAGGCTCCGCCAGAATGGAAAATCTGTTTTCATCTAATGGCCCGGGATTTACAGGGCCTTTGTTGGAACGATTTATTTTGGGCTTATTGCCGTCCGAGTTTTTTGGGGGTGTTAGCTTGCGCTTGGACATATTAATGTAGCGATCCATGCCTGTCTGAATGGCCAAACCCGCTTGCAGAATTGTCACTTCTTCTACCGTAGCTTTGTTTTTGCCGTTTGCACCGATTTTTGCACTTGGTTGTGTTGTTGCTTTACCCGCAGCACAAGAAGAGGGTGGAGTCGTTATTGCATTGTTGGCGACAGAGACCGTTGTAGTAGTCGTTGTAGTTTCTGTTGTTGTTGCGCTAGGCGGCAGAAGCTCTGTTGGAGTCTTGCATTGCTCACTCCATGGCGTTCGAGCGGTGAAGAGCAGGGCGGGAGAGCAAGAGTTAGCTCTCTGGTTTTCGGCGGTCAGTAAACTTGCACCTTCAAGCACTTTCGGTTCTAGAGTATTACTCGTCACCGTAAAATAGGCGTTGTTACGGGCCAAAGAGAGACGACGTTTGTCTTGTTCTCTCTGAATTTTTTCACGGGCTTCGTCTTGTTGTTTTTGTCGTTGAGTGCGCTGATCCACGTTCTTACTCATTTGTTTATAGTTAGTGCGTAAAGATTAATTATTTAATTAATTAAAACTTTAGTTTACGATATGCGATTTGCATCGCGAAACGCAAAACCTCGCGCTTTTTTTTTTTGAACGTTTTCGACTGATTGGCTAATTGTTTTTCCAGAGCGTTAATAAAACACGTCTGCACGCAGCCGAATTGATTTTGTTGATGTCGGCTTAAGCTTGGTAAAGTTATGGACTCTTTAAGTCCAATTTTGAGTCAATCTTTTACAAGTCATCGGAAATCTAGAAATAACATGAAAATAAATTAAGAACTTGATCAACGTTAAATTGAAAAATTTGAATGCAGATTTTTAGAGAATCGAATCAGAAGTCTTTAGAAGTATGCCACTTTGGAATCGGCTTAAGTTCGGTAAAGTTATTGACTCTCGAAGTCCAATTTTGGGTCAACGTTAAACAAGTCAAATTAGAAATAACTTACATGAAAATGGGTCAAAAATTTGATCAACGTTAAATTGAAAAACTTTAATGTAGATTTTTAGAGAATCAAATCAGAAGTCTTTAGAGGTAAGCCACTTTGAAATCGGCTTAAGCTTGGTAAAGTTATGGACAATTTAAGTCCAATTTGGAGTCAATCTTTTACAAGTCATCGAAAAACTAGAAACAACTGACATGAAAATGGGTCAAAAATTTGATCAACGTTAAATTGAAAAACTTGAATGAAGATTGTTAGAGAATCAAATCAGAAGTCCTTAGAGGTAAGCCACTTTGAAATCGGCTTAAGCTTGGTAAAGTTATGGACAATTTAAGTCCAATTTGGAGTCAATCTTTTACAAGTCATCGAAAAACTAGAAACAACTGACATGAAAATGGGTCAAAAATTTGATCAACGTTAAATTGAAAAACTTGAATGTAGATTTTTAGAGAATCAAATCAGAAGTCTTTAGAGGTATGACACTATCGAATCGGCTTAAGCTTGGTAAAGTTATGGACTCTCGAAGTCCAATTTTAGGTCAACGTTAAACAAGTCAAATTAGAAATAACTGACATGAAAATATGTGAAAAATTTGATCAACATTAAATTGAAAAACTTGACTGTAGATTTTTAGAGAATCAAATCAGAAGTCTTTAGAGCTAAGCCACTTTGGAATCGGCTTAAGCTTGGTAAAGTTATGGACTGACATGAAAATGGGTCAAAAAATTGATCAACGTTAAATTGAAAAACTTGAATGTAGATATTTAGAGAATCAAATCAGAAGTCTTTAGAGCTAAGCCACTTTGAAATCGGCTTAAGCTTGGTAAAGTTATGGACTCTTTAAGTCCAATTTTGAATCAATCTTTTACAAGTCATCGGAAATCTAGAAATAACATGAAAATAAATGAAAAACTTGATCAACGTTAAATTGAAAAATTTGAATGCAGATTTTTAGAGAATCGAATCAGAAGTCTTTAGAAGTATGCCACTTTGGAATTTGGTTGAGTTTGGTAAAGTTATGGACTCTCCAAGTCCAATTTTAAGTAACTGACATGAAAATGGGTCAAAAATTTGATCAACGTTAAATTGAAAAAGTTGACTGCAGATTTTTAGAGACTCGAATTAGAAGTCTTTAGAGGTATGCCACTTTGGATTCCGCTTAAGTTTGGTAAAGTTATGGACTCTCGAATTCCAATTTTGGGTCAACGTTAAACAAGTCATGCAATTAGAAATAACTGACATGAAAATAGGTGAAAAATTTGATCAACGTTAAATTGAAAAGTTTGAATGCATATTTTTAGAGAATCGAATCAGAAGTCTTTATACTTCTAAAGAAGTATGGCATACTGCCACTTTGGAATCGGCTTAAGTTTGGTAAAGTTATGGATTTTGGGTCAACGTTAAATAAGTCAAACTAGAAATAACTGACATGAAAATGGGTCAAAAATTTGATCAACGTTAAATTGAAAAACTTGACTGTAGATTTTTAGAGAATCGAATCAGAAGTCTTTAAAGGTATGCCACTTTGGAATTGGGTTGAGTTTGGTAAAGTTATGGACTCTCTCCAATTTTGGGTCAACGATGAACAAGTCATGGAATTAGAAATAACTGACATGAAAATGGGACAGATATTTGATCAACGTTAGGTCAAATTAGAAATAACTGACATGAAAATGGGTCAAAAATTTGATCAACGTTAAATTGAAAAATTTGAATGCAGATTTTTAGAGAATCGAATCAGAAGTCTTAAGAGGTATGCCACTTTGGAATTGGGTTGAGTTTGGTAAAGTTATGGACTCTCCAAGTCCAATTTTAAGTAACTGACATGAAAATGGGTCAAAAATTTGATCAACGTTAAATTGAAAAAGTTGACTGCAGATTTTTAGAGACTCGAATTAGAAGTCTTTAGAGGTATGCCACTTTGGATTCCGCTTAAGTTTGGTAAAGTTATGGACTCTCGAATTCCAATTTTGGGTCAACGTTAAACAAGTCATGCAATTAGAAATAACTGACATGAAAATGGGTGAAAAATTTGATCAACGTTAAATTGAAAAATTTGAATGCAGATTTTTAGAGAATCGAATCAGAAGTCTTTATACTTCTAAAGAAGTATGACATACTGCCACTTTGGAATCGGCTTAAGTTTGGTAAAGTTATGGACTCTCGAAGTCCAATTTTGGGTCAACGTTAAATAAGTCAAACTAGAAATAACTGACATGAAAATGGGTCAAAATTTGATCAACGTTAAATTGAAAAACTTGTATGAAGATTTTTAGAGAATCAAATCAGAAGTCCTTAGAGGTAAGCCACTTTGAAATCGGCTTAAGTTTGGTAAAGTTATGGACTCTCGTAGTCCAATTTTGAGTCAATCTTTTACAAGTCGTCGGAAAACTAGAAATAACTGACATGAAAATGGGTCAAAAATTTGATCAACGTTAAATTGAAAAACTTGACTGTAGATTTTTAGAGAATCAAATCAGAAGTCTTTAGAGCTAAGCCACTTTGAAATCGGCTTAAGCTTGGTAAAGTTATGGACTCTCGTAGTCCAATTTTGAGTCAATCTTTTACAAGTCGTCGGAAAACTAGAAATAACTGACATGAAAATGGGTCAAAAATTTGATCAACGTTAAATTGAAAAACTTGACTGTAGATTTTTAGAGAATCAAATCAGAAGTCTTTAGAGCTAAGCCACTTTGGAATCGGCTTAAGCTTGGTAAAGTTATGGACTGACATGAAAATGGGTCAAAAATTTGATCAACGTTAAATTGAAAAACTTGAATGTAGATATTTAGAGAATCAAATCAGAAGTCTTTAGAGCTAAGCCACTTTGAAATCGGCTTAAGCTTGGTAAAGTTATGGACTCTTTAAGTCCAATTTTGAATCAATCTTTTACAAGTCATCGGAAATCTAGAAATAACATGAAAATAAATGAAAAACTTGATCAACGTTAAATTGAAAAATTTGAATGCAGATTTTTAGAGAATCGAATCAGAAGTCTTTAGAAGTATGCCACTTTGGAATTGGGTTGAGTTTGGTAAAGTTATGGACTCTCCAAGTCCAATTTTAAGTAACTGACATGAAAATGGGTCAAAAATTTGATCAACGTTAAATTGAAAAAGTTGACTGCAGATTTTTAGAGACTCGAATTAGAAGTCTTTAGAGGTATGCCACTTTGGATTCCGCTTAAGTTTGGTAAAGTTATGGACTCTCGAATTCCAATTTTGGGTCAACGTTAAACAAGTCATGCAATTAGAAATAACTGACATGAAAATAGGTGAAAAATTTGATCAACGTTAAATTGAAAAGTTTGAATGCATATTTTTAGAGAATCGAATCAGAAGTCTTTATACTTCTAAAGAAGTATGGCATACTGCCACTTTGGAATCGGCTTAAGTTTGGTAAAGTTATGGATTTTGGGTCAACGTTAAATAAGTCAAACTAGAAATAACTGACATGAAAATGGGTCAAAAATTTGATCAACGTTAAATTGAAAAACTTGAATGAAGATTGTTAGAGAATCAAATCAGAAGTCCTTAGAGGTAAGCCACTTTGAAATCGGCTTAAGCTTGCTAAAGTTATGGACTCTTTAAGTCCAATTTTGAGTCAATCTTTTACAAGTCATCGGAAAACTAGAAATAACTGACATGAAAATGGGTCAAAAATTTGATCAACGTTAAATTGAAAAACTTGACTGTAGATTTTTAGAGAATCGAATCAGAAGTCTTTAAAGGTATGCCACTTTGGAATTGGGTTGAGTTTGGTAAAGTTATGGACTCTCTCCAATTTTGGGTCAACGATGAACAAGTCATGGAATTAGAAATAACTGACATGAAAATGGGACAGATATTTGATCAACGTTAGGTCAAATTAGAAATAACTGACATGAAAATGGGTCAAAAATTTGATCAACGTTAAATTGAAAAATTTGAATGCAGATTTTTAGAGAATCGAATCAGAAGTCTTAAGAGGTATGCCACTTTGGAATTGGGTTGAGTTCGGTAAAGTTATGGACTCTCGAAGTCCAATTTTAAGTAACTGACATGAAAATGGGTCAAAAATTTGATCAACGTTAAATTGAAAAAGTTGAATGCAGATTTTTAGAGAATCGAATCAGAAGTCTTTAGAGGTATGCCACTTTGGATTCCGCTTAAGTTTGGTAAAGTTATGGACTCTCGAATTCCAATTTTGGGTCAACGTTAAACAAGTCATGCAATTAGAAATAACTGACATGAAAATGGGTGAAAAATTTGATCAACGTTAAATTGAAAAATTTGAATGCAGATTTTTAGAGAATCGAATCAGAAGTCTTTATACTTCTAAAGAAGTATGACATACTGCCACTTTGGAATCGGCTTAAGTTTGGTAAAGTTATGGACTCTCGAAGTCCAATTTTGGGTCAACGTTAAATAAGTCAAACTAGAAATAAATGACATGAAAATGGGTCAAAATTTGATCAACGTTAAATTGAAAAACTTGTATGAAGATTTTTAGAGAATCAAATCAGAAGTCCTTAGAGGTAAGCCACTTTGAAATCGGCTTAAGTTTGGTAAAGTTATGGACTCTCGTAGTCCAATTTTGAGTCAATCTTTTACAAGTCGTCGGAAAACTAGAAATAACTGACATGAAAATGGGTCAAAAATTTGATCAACGTTAAATTGAAAAACTTGACTGTAGATTTTTAGAGAATCAAATCAGAAGTCTTTAGAGCTAAGCCACTTTGAAATCGGCTTAAGCTTGGTAAGGTTATGGACTCTTTAAGTCCAATTTTGAGTCAATCTTTTACAAGTCATCGGAAATCTAGAAATAACATGAAAATATATGATAAATTTGATCAACGTTAAATTGAAAAATTTGAATTCAGATTTTTAGAGAATCGAATCAGAAGTCTTTAGATGTATGCCATTTTGGAATCGGCTTAAGTTTGGTAAAGTTATTGACTCTCGAAGTCCAATTTTGGGTCAACGTTAAATAAGTCAAATTAGAAATAACTTACATGAAAACGGGTCAAAAATTTGATCAACGTTAAATTGAAAAACTTGAATGTAGATTTTTAGAGAATCAAATCAGAAGTCTTAAGAGGTATGCCACTTTGGAATTGGGTTGAGTTTGCTAAAGTTATGGACTCTCCAAGTCCAATTTTAAGTAACTTTAGAGGTATGCCACTATGGAATCGGCTTAAGCTTGGTAAAGTTATGGACTCTCGAAGTCCAATTTTGGGTCAACGTTAAACAAGTCAAATTAGAAATAACTGACATGAAAATGGGTGAAAAATTTGATCAACATTAAATTGAAAAATTTGAATGCATATTTTTATACCCTTGCAGAGGGTATTATAATTTTGGTCAAAAGTGTGCAACGCAGTGAAGGAGACATCTCCGACCCTATAAAGTATATATATTCTTGATCAGGATCACCTCCTGAGTTGATATAGCCATGTCCGTCTGTCCGTCTGTCTGTTTCTACGCAAACTAGTCTCTCAGTTTTAAAGCTATCGAATTGAAACTTTGCACACCCTTCTTTCCTTTGCACGCAGTATATAAGTCGGAACGGCCGGGATCGGCCGACTATATCCTATAGTTGCCATATAACTGATTGATCGGAAATGCCATAACATTGGTGTTTGTAAAGTTAGGAAGTTGGGATTTTATATGGGTGTTATATTTGGCCAATTAATCCCACCTACCAAATATCATAAGGATCGGCCGACTATATCCTATAGCCGCCATATATCTGATTGATCGGAAATGCCATGACTTTGGTGTTTGTTAAGTTAGGAAGTTGGTATTTTCTATGAGTTTTATTTTTGGCCAATCAATCCGACCTATCAAATTTCATAAGGATCGGCCGACTATATCCTATAGCTGCCATATAACTGAACGATTGGAAATGCCATAACTTTGGTGTTTTTAAAGTTAGGAAGTTGGGATTTTTTATGAGTATTAAGAATGCATCATATGAATAATTTTGGAGAATATAATGTACATAATATTCTGCAAGGGTATATCAACTTCGGCTCCGCCCGAAGTTAGCTTTCCTTTCTTGTTAGAGAATCGAATCAGAAGTCTTTAGAGGTGTGCCACTTTGGATTCGGCTTAAGTTTGGTAAAGTTATGGACTCTCGAATTCCAATTTTGGGTCAACGTTAAACAAGTGATGGAATTAGAAATAACTGACATGAAAATGGGTGAAAAATTTGATCAACGTTAAATTGAAAAATTTGAATGCAGATTTTTAGAAAATCGAATCAGAAGTCTTTAAAGGTATGCCACTTTGGAATTGGGTTGAGTTTGGTAAAGTTATGGACTCTCTCCAATTTTGGGTCAACGATAAACAAGTCATGGAATTAGAAATAACTGACATGAAAATGGGACAGAAATTTGATCAACGTTAAATTGAACAAGAAAGGAAAGCTAACTTCGGGCGGAGCCGAAGTTGATATACCCTTGCAGAATACTCTGTAAATTATATTCTCCAAAATTATTCATATGATGCATTCTAAATACTCATATAAAATCCCAACTTCCTAACTTTAAAAACACCAAAGTTATGGCATTTCCAATCGTTCAGTTATATGGCAGCTATAAGATATAGTCGGCCGATCCTTATGAAGTTTGGTAGGTCGGATTGATTGGCCAAAAATAAAACCCATAGAAAATCCCAACTTCCTAACTTTACAAACACCAAAGTTATGTCATTTCCGATCATTCAGTTATATGGCAGCTATAGGATATAGTCGGCCGATCCTTATAAAATTTGGTACGTCAAATTGATTGGCCAAATGTAAAACCCATAGAAAATCACAACTTTCTAACTTTACAAACACCAAAGTTGCGGCATTTCCGATCGTTCAGTTATATGGCAGCTATAGGATATAGTCGGCCGATCCTTATAAAATTTGGTACGTAAAATTTATTGGCCAAATGTAAAACCCATAGAAAATCCCAACTTCCTAACTTTAAAAACACCAAAGTTATGGCATTTCCGATCGTTCAGTTATATGGCAGCTATAGGATATAGTCGGCCGATCCCGGCCGTTCCGACTTATATACTGCGTGCAAAGGAAAGAAGGGTGTGTGCAAAGTTTCAATTCGATATCTTTAAAACTGAGAGACTAGTTCGCGTAGAAACAGACAGACGGACAGACAGACGGACAGACGGACAGACGGACATGGCTATATCAACTCAGGAGGTGATCCTGATCAAGAATATATATACTTTATATGGTCGGAGATGTCTCCTTCACTGCGTTGCACACTTTTGACCAAAATTATAATACCCTCTGCAAGGGTATAAAAATTTGAATGCAGATTTTTAGAGAATCGAATCAGAAGTCTTAAGAGGTATGCCACTTTGGAATTGGGTTGAGTTTGGTAAAGTTATGGACTCTCCAAGTCCAATTTTACGTAACTGACATGAAAATGGGTAAAAAATTTGATCAACGTTAAATTGAAAAAGTTGACTGCAGATTTTAAGAGACTCGAATTAGAAGTCTTTAGAGGTATGCCACTTTGGATTCCGCTTAAGTTTGGTGAAGTTATGGACTGTCGAATTCCAATTTTGGGTCAACGTTAAACAGGCCATGCAATTAGAAATAACTGACATGAATATGGGTCAAAAATTTGATCAACGTTAAATTGAAAAAGTTGAATGCAGTATATTAGAGAATCGAATTAGAACTCTTTAGAGGTATGCCACTTTGGATTCGGCTTAAGTTTGGTAAAGGTATGGACTCTCGAAGTCCAATTTTGGGTCAACGTTAAACAAGTCATGGAATTAGAAATAACTGACATGAAAATGGGTGAAAAATTTAAATCAACGTTAAATTGAAAATTTTGAATGCAGATTTTAAGAGAATCGAATCAGAAGTCTTTAGAAGTATGCCACTTTGGAATCGGCTTAAGTTTGGTAAAGTTATGGACTCTCGAAGTCCAATTTTGGGTCAACATTAAATAAGTCAAATTAGAAATAACTGACATGAAAATGGGTCAAAAATTTGATCAACGTTAAATTGAAAAACTTGAATGAAGATTTTTAGAGAATCAAATCAGAAGTCTTTAGAGGTAAGCCACTTTGAAATCGGCTTAAGCTTGGTAAAGTTATGGACAATTTAAGTCCAATTTGGAGTCAATCTTTTACAAGTCATCGGAAAACTAGAAATAACTGACATGAAAATGGGTCAAAAATTTGATCAACGTTAAATTAAATTTTATCAACATTAAATTGAAAAATTTGAATGCAGATTTTTAGAAAATCGAATCAGAAGTCTTTAAAGGCATGCCACTTTGGAATTGGGTTGAGTTTGGTAAAGTTATGATCTCTTTAAGTCCAATTTTGAGTCAATCTTTTACAAGTCACCAGAAAACTAGAAATAACTGACATGAAAATGGGTTTGATCAACGTTAAATTGAAAAACTTGAATGTAGATTTTTAGAGAATCAAATCAGAAGTCTTTAGAGGTAAGCCACTGTGAAATCGGCTTAAGCTTGGTAAAGTTATGGACTCTTTAAGTCCAATTTTGAGTCAATCATCGGAAAACTAGAAATAACTGACATGAAAATGGGTCAAAAATTTAATCAACGTTAAATTGAAAAATTTTAATCCAGATTTTTAGAGAATCGAATAAAAAGTCTTTAAAGGTATGCCACTTTGGAATCGGCTTAAGTTTGGTAAAGTTATTGACTCTCGAAGTCCAATTTTGGGTCAACGTTAAACAAGTCAAGTTAAAAACAAGAAAGGAAAGCTAACTTCGGGCGGAGCCGAAGTTGATATACCCTTGCAGAATACTCTGTAAATTATATTCTCCAAAATTATTCATATGATGCATTCTTAATACTCATAAAAAATCCCAACTTCCTAACTTTACAAACACCAAAGTTGTGGCATTTCCGATCGTTCAGTTATATGGGAGCTATAGGATATAGTCGGCTGATCCTTATACAATTTGGTACGTAAAATTGATTGGCCAAATGTAAAACCCATAGAAAACCCCAACTTTCTAACTTTAAAAACACCAAAGTTATGGCATTTCCGATCGTTCAGTTATATGGCAGCTATAGGATATAGTCTGCCGATCCTTATGAAATTTGGTAGGTCGGATTGATTGGCAAAAAGTAAAACCCATAGAAAATCCCAACTCCCTAACTTTACAAACACCAAAGTTATGGCGTTTCCTATCAATCAGTTGTATGGCAGCTATAGGATATAGTCGGCCGATCCCGGCCGTTCCGACTTATATACTGCGTGCAAAGGGAAGAAGGGTGTGTGCAAAGTTTCAATTCGATATCTTTAAAACTGATAGACTAGTTCGCGTAGAAACAGAAAGACGGACAGACAGACTGACAGACGGACATGCTTATATCAACTCAGGAGGCGATCCTGACCAAGAATATATATACTTTATATGGTCGGAGATGTCTCCTTCACTGCGTTGCACACTTTTGACCAAAATTATAATACCCTCTGCAAGGGTATAATAACTAACATGAAAATGGGTGAAAAATTTGATCAACATTAAATTGAATTAATTTTAAATTTGAGAATCGAATCAGAAGTCTTTAAAGGTATGCCACTTTGGAATTGGGTTGAGTTTGGTAAAGTTATGGACTCTCTCCAATTTTGGGTCAACGTTAAACAAGTCATGGAATTAGAAATAACTGACATGAAAATGGGTGAAAAATTTGAATCAACGTTAAATTGAAAATTTTGAATGCAGATTTTAAGAGAATCGAATCAGAAGTCTTTAGAAGTATGCCACTTTGGAATTGGCTTAAGTTATGGACTCTCGAAGTCCAATTTTGGGTCAACGTTAAACAAGTCAAATTGGAAATAACTGACATGAAAATGGGTGAAAAATTTGATCAACATTAAATTGAAAAATTTGAATGCAGATTTTTAGAGAATCGAATCAGAAGTCTTTAAAGGTATGCCACTTTTGGAATTGTGTTGAGTTTGGTAAAGTTATGGACTCTTTAAGTCCAATTTTGAGTCAATCTTTTACAAGTCATCGGAAAACTAGAAATAACTGACATGAAAATGGGTGAAAAATTTGATCAACGTTAAATTGAAAAACTTGAATGTAGATTTTTAGAGAATCAAATCAGAAGTCTTTAGTGGTAAGCCACTTTGAAATCGTCTTAAGCTTGTTAAGTTATGGACTCTTTAAGTCCAATTTTGAGTCAATCTTTTACAAGTCATCGGAAAATTGAAAATTGAAAAATTTGAATGCAGATTTTTGAGAATCGAATCAGAAAAACTTGAATGTAGATTTTTAGAGAATCAAATCAGAAGTCTTTAGAGGTAAGCCACTGTGAAATCGGCTTAAGCTTGGTAAAGTTATGGACTCTTTAAGTCCAATTTTGAGTCAATCTTTTACAAGTCATCGGAAAACTAGAAATAACTGACATGAAAATGGGTGAAAAATTTGATCAACATTAAATTGAAAAATTTGAATGCAGATTTTTGCGAATCGAATCAGAAGTCTTTAAAGGTATGCCACTTTGGAATTGGGTTGAGTTTGGTAAAGTTATGGACTCTCTCCAATTTTGGGTCAACGTTAAACAAGTCATGCAATTAGAAATAACTGACATGAAATTGGGTGAAAAATTTGATCAACGTTAAATTGAAAAATTTTAATTCAGATTTTTAGAGAATCGAATCAGAAGTCTTTAGAAGTATGCCACTTTGGAATCGGCTTAAATTTGGTAAAGTTATGGACTCTCGAAGTCCAATTTTGGGTCAACGTTAAACAAGTCAAATTGGAAATAACTGACATGAAAATGGGTGAAGAATTTGATCAACATTAAATTGAAAAATTTGAATGCAGATTTTTAGAGAATCGAATCAGAAGTCTTTAAAGGTATGCCACTTTTGGAATTGTGTTAAGTTTGGTAAAGTTATGGACTCTTTAAGTCCAATTTTGAGTCAATCTTTTACAAGTCATCGGAAAACTAGAAATAACTGACATGAAAATGGGTGAAAAATTTGATCAACGTTAAATTGAAAAACTTGAATGTAGATTTTTAGAGAATCAAATCAGAAGTCTTTAGTGGTAAGCCACTTTGAAATCGTCTTAAGCTTGGTAAAGTTATGGACTCTTTAAGTCCAATTTTGAGTCAATCTTTTACAAGTCATCGGAAAACTAGAAATAACTGACATGAAAATGGGTGAAAAATTTGATCAACATTAAATTGAAAAATTTGAATGCAGATTTTTGAGAATCGAATCAGAAAAACTTGAATGTAGATTTTAGAGAATCAAATCAGAAGTCTTTAGAGGTAAGCCACTGTGAAATCGGCTTAAGCTTGGTAAAGTTATGGACTCTTTAAGTCCAATTTTGAGTCAATCTTTTACAAGTCATCGGAAAACTAGAAATAACTGACATGAAAATGGGTGAAAAATTTGATCAACATTAAATTGAAAAATTTGAATGCAGATTTTTGAGAATCGAATCAGAAAAACTTGAATGTAGATTTTTAGAGAATCAAATCAGAAGTCTTTAGAGGTAAGCCACTGTGAAATCGGCTTAAGCTTGGTAAAGTTATGGACTCTTTAAGTCCAATTTTGAGTCAATCTTTTACAAGTCATCGGAAAACTAGAAATAACTGACATGAAAATGGGTGAAAAATTTGATCACCATTAAATTGAAAAATTTGAATGCAGATTTTTGAGAATCGAATCAGAAAAACTTGAATGTAGATTTTTAGAGAATCAAATCAGAAGTCTTTAGAGGTAAGCCACTGTGAAATCGGCTTAAGCTTGGTAAAGTTATGGACTCTTTAAGTCCAATTTTGAGTCAATCTTTTACAAGTCATCGGAAAACTAGAAATAACTGACATGAAAATGGGTGAAAAATTTGATCAACATTAAATTGAAAAATTTGAATGCAGATTTTTGAGAATCGAATCAGAAGTCTTTAAAGGTATGCCACTTTGGAATTGGGTTGAGTTTGGTAAAGTTATGGACTCTCTCCAATTTTGGGTCAACGTTAAACAAGTCATGGAATTAGAAATAACTGACATGAAAATGGGACAGAAATTTGATCAACGTTAAGTCAAATTAGAAATAACTGACATGAAAATGGGTAAAAAATTTAAATCAACGTTAAATTGAAAATTTTGAATTGGTTTGAGTTTGGTTAAGTTATGGACTCTCCAAGTCCAATTTTAAGTAACTGACATGAAAATGGGTCAAAAATTTGATCAACGTTAAATTGAACGAGGACGGAAGCTAACTTCGGCAAGCCGAAGTTTTAATACCCTTGCAGACTTTGCCGAAATTGCTAAAACTGAAAAAGTAGCGATAGGAATAAGGTATACATAAATAAACTAGATTTGCGTCGTTTGATGTCAATTGCTTTTATACTGCAAAAATGTCATATAAAATAGAAAAAAAGGGATACTTTCGCAGCCTTTAACTATTTTTCCTACGGAAGCTATAAGAAATAGACGTCCGATCGGCAAGCGCTTTTACCCTAATCAAGATATGCGTAAATAAATAAGACTTGGAAAAATTTATGTCTGTAGCTTACACACTACGTGAAAAATTCAGAAAACCAACAAATTTGGACCGATTTCACCGAATTGTTCCTATGGGAGCTATAGGATATAGACGTCCGATCGCCAAGCGCTTTTACCCTGATCAAGGTATGCATAAAAAATAAGATTTGGAAAGATTTATGTTAAATGCTTTTACACTGCGCGAAATATCTTCCATTCTTGAAAGTTATATCCGATTGTTCCTATGGGAGCTATAGGATATAGACGTCCGATCAGCACGCGCTTTTACCTTGATGAAGGAATGCATAAAAAAATACGATTTGAAAAAATGTACAGCAATAGCTTTTACACATCGCGAAATATTCTGAAAAACATCAAATTTGGACCGATTTTACCCTATTGTTCCTATGGGAGCTATAGGATATAGACGTCCGATCGTCACGCGCTTTTACCCTGATCAAGGTATGCATAAAAAAATACGATTTGGAAAGATTCATGTCAAAAGCTTTTACACTGCGCGAAATATCATCAATTCTGGCAAGATATATCCGATTGTTCCTATGGGAGCTATAGGATATAGACGTCCGATCGGGGCGATTTTCAAACCTGATCTGCGTACACATGTTTTAGGACGAGTGTGAAAGTTTCAGATCGCTAGCTTTTAAACTGAGCTCGCAAACGGTATTGAAACAGACGGACAGACGGACAGACGGACATGGCTATATCGACTCAGGAGGTGATCCTGATCAAGAATATATATACTTTATAGGGTCGGAAACGTCTCCTTCACTGCGTTACAAACTTCTGACCAAAATTATAATACCCTCTGCAAGGGTATAAAAAGTTGAATGCAGATTTTAAGAGACTCGAATTAGAAGTCTTTAGAGGTATGCCACTTTGGATTCCGCTTAAGTTTGGTAAAGATATGGACTCTCGAATTCCAATTTTGGGTCAACGTTAAACAAGTCATGCAATTAGAAATAACTGACATGAAAATGGGTGAAAAATTTGATCAACGTTAAATTTAAAAATTTTAATTCAGATTTTTAGAGAATCGAATCAGAAGTCTTCAGAAGTATGCCACTTTGGAATCGGCTTAAATTTGGTAAAGTTATGGACTCTCGAAGTCCAATTTTGGGTCAACGTTAAACAAGTCAAATTGGAAATAACTGACATGAAAATGGGTGAAAAATTTGATCAACATTAAATTGAAAAATTTGAATGCAGATTTTTGAGAATCGAATCAGAAGTCTTTAAAGGTATGCCACTTTGGAATTGGGTTGAGTTTGGTAAAGTTATGGACTCTCTCCAATTTTAAGTCAACGTTAAACAAGTCATGGAATTAGAAATAACTGACATGAAAATGGGACAGAAATTTGATCAACGTTAAGTCAAATTAGAAATAACTGACATGAAAATGGGTGAAAAATTTAAATCAACGTTAAATTGAAAATTTTGAATGCAGATTTTTAGAGAATCGAATCAGAAGTCTTAAGAGGTATGCCACTTTGGAATTGGGTTGAGTTTGGTAAAGTTAATGGACTCTCCAAGTCCAATTTTAAGTAACTGACATGAAAATGGGTCAAAAATTTGATCAAAAAATTTGAATGCAGATTTTTAGAGAATCGAATCAGAAGTCTTTAGAATTATGCCACTTTGGAATCGGCTTAAGTTTGGTAAAGATATGGACTCTCGAAATCCAATTTTGGGTCAACGTTAAACAAGTCAAATTGGAAATAACTGACATGAAAATGGGTGAAAAATTTATTCAACGATAAATTGAAAAATTTGAATAATTATTTTTAGAGAATCGAATCAGAAGTCTTAAGAGGTATGCCACTTTGGAATTGGGTTGAGTTTGTTAAAGTTATGGACTCTCGAAGTCCAATTTTGGGTCAACGTTAAACCAGTCATGGAATTAGATATAACTGACATGAAAATGGGTCAAAAATTTGATCAACGTTAAATTGAAAAAGTTGAATGCAGATTATTAGAGAATCGAATTAGAAGTCTTCAGAGGCATGCCACTTTGGATTCGGCTTAAGTTTGGTAAATTTATGGACTCTCGAAGTCCAATTTTGGGTCAACGTTAAACAAGTAATGGAATTAGAAATAACTGACATGAAAATGGGTGAAAAATTTAAATCAACGTTAAATTGAAAATTTTGAATGCAGATTTTTAGAGAATCGAATCAGAAGTCTTTAGAAGTATGCCACCTTGGAATCGGCTTAAGTTTGGTAAAGTTAAAATGGGTCAAAAATTTGATCAACGTTAAATTGAAAAACTTGAATGAAGATTTTTAGAGAATCAAATCAGAAGTCTTTAGAGGTAAGCCACTTTGAAATCGGCTTAAGCTTGGTAAAGTTATGGACTCTTTAAGTCCAATTTTGAGTCAATCTTTTACAAGTCATCGGAAAACTAGAAATAACTGACATGAAAATGGGTGAAAAATTTTATCAACATTAAATTGAAAAATTTTAATTGCAGATTTTTAGAAAATCGAATCAGAAGTCTTTAAAGGTATGCCACTTTGGAATTGGGTTGAGTTTGGTAAAGTTATGGACTCTTTAAGTCCAATTTTGAGTCAATCTTTTACAAGTCACCGGAAAACTAGAAATAACTGACATGAAAATGGGTCAAAAATTTGATCAACGTTAAATTGAAAAACTTGAATGTAGATTTTTAGAGAATCAAATCAGAAGTCTTTCGAGGTAAGCCACTTTGAAATCGGCTTAAGCTTGGTAAAGTTATGGACTCTTTAAGTCCAATTTTGAGTCAATCTTTTACAAGTCATCGGAAAACTAGAAATAACTGACATGAAAATGGGTGAAAAATTTTATCAACATTAAATTGAAAAATTTTAATTGCAGATTTTTAGAAAATCGAATCTTTAAAGGTATGCCACTTTGGAATTGGGTTGAGTTTGGTAAAGTTATGGACTCTTTAAGTCCAATTTTGAGTCAATCTTTTACAAGTCACCGGAAAACTAGAAATAACTGACATGAAAATGGGTCAAAAATTTGATCAACGTTAAATTGAAAAACTTGAATGTAGATTTTTAGAGAATCAAATCAGAAGTCTTTCGAGGTAAGCCACTTTGAAATCGGCTTAAGCTTGGTAAAGTTATGGACTCTTTAAGTCCAATTTTGAGTCAATCTTTTACAAGTCATCGGAAAACTAGAAATAACTGACATGAAAATGGGTGAAAAATTTTATCAACATTAAATTGAAAAATTTTAATTGCAGATTTTTAGAAAATCGAATCTTTAAAGGTATGCCACTTTGGAATTGGGTTGAGTTTGGTAAAGTTATGGACTCTTTAAGTCCAATTTTGAGTCAATCTTTTACAAGTCACCGGAAAACTAGAAATAACTGACATGAAAATGGGTCAAAAATTTGATCAACGTTAAATTGAAAAACTTGAATGTAGATTTTTAGAGAATCAAATCAGAAGTCTTTCGAGGTAAGCCACTTTGAAATCGGCTTAAGCTTGGTAAAGTTATGGACTCTTTAAGTCCAATTTTGAGTCAATCTTTTACAAGTCATCGGAAAACTAGAAATAACTGACATGAAAATGGGTGAAAAATTTGATCAACATTAAATTGAAAAATTTGAATGCAGATTTTTGAGAATCGAATCAGAAGTCTTTAAAGGTATGCCACTTTGGAATTTGGTTGAGTTTGGTAAAGTTATGGACTCTCTCCAATTTTGGGTCAACGTTAAAGAAGTCATGGAATTAGAAATAACTGACATGAAAATGGGACAGAAATTTGATCAACGTTAAGTCAAATTAGAAATAACTGACATGAAAATGGGTGAAAAATTTAAATCAACGTTAAATTGAAAATTTTGAATGTAGATTTTTAGAGAATCGAATCAGAAGTCTTAAGAGGTATGCCACTTTGGAATTGGGTTGAGTTTGGTAAAGTTATGGACTCTCCAAGTCCAATTTTAAGTAACTGACATGAAAATGGGTCAAAAATTTGATCAAAAAATTTGAATGCAGATTTTTAGAGAATCGAATCAGAAGTCTTTAGAATTATGCCACTTTGGAATCGGCTTAAGTTTGGTAAAGTTATGGACTCTCGAAGTCCAATTTTGGGTCAACGTTAAACAAGTCAAATTGGAAATAACTGACATGAAAATGGGTGAAAAATTTATTCAACGTTAAATTGAAAAATTTGAATAATTATTTTTAGAGAATGGAATCATAAGTCTTAAGAGGTATGCCACTTTGGAATTGGGTTGAGTTTGTTAAAGTTATGGACTCTCGAAGTCCAATTTTGGGTCAAAGTTAAACCAGTCATGGAATTAGAAATAACTGACATGAAAATGGGACAAAAATTTGATCAACGTTAAGTCAAATTAGAAATAACTGACATGAAAATGGGTGAAAAATTTAAATCAACGTTAAATTGAAAATTTTGAATGTAGATTTTTAGAGAATCGAATCAGAAGTCTTAAGAGGTATGCCACTTTGGAATTGGGTTGAGTTTGGTAAAGTTATGGACTCTCCAAGTCCAATTTTAAGTAACTGACATGAAAATGGGTCAAAAATTTGATCAAAAAATTTGAATGCAGATTTTTAGAGAATCGAATCAGAAGTCTTTAGAATTATGCCACTTTGGAATCGGCTTAAGTTTGGTAAAGTTATGGACTCTCGAAGTCCAATTTTGGGTCAACGTTAAACAAGTCAAATTGGAAATAACTGACATGAAAATGGGTGAAAAATTTATTCAACGTTAAATTGAAAAATTTGAATAATTATTTTTAGAGAATGGAATCATAAGTCTTAAGAGGTATGCCACTTTGGAATTGGGTTGAGTTTGTTAAAGTTATGGACTCTCGAAGTCCAATTTTGGGTCAAAGTTAAACCAGTCATGGAATTAGAAATAACTGACATGAAAATGGGACAAAAATTTGATCAACGTTAAGTCAAATTAGAAATAACTGACATGAAAATGGGTGAAAAATTTGATCAACATTAAATTGAAAAATTTTAATGCAGATTTTTAGAGAATCGAATCAGAAGTCTTTAAAGGTATGCCACTTTGGAATTGGGTTGAGTTTGGTAAAGTCCAATTTTGAGCTTGATAAAGTTATGGACTCTTTAAGTCCAATTTTGAGTCAATCTTTTACAAGTCATCGGGAAACTAGAAATAACTGACATGAAAATGGGTCAAAAATTTGATCAACGTTAAATTGAAAAACCTGAATGTAGATTTTTAGAGAATCAAATCAGAAGTCTTTAGTGGTAAGCCACTTTGAAATTGTCTTAAGCTTGGTAAAGTTATGGACTCTTTAAGTCCAATTTTGAGTCAATCTTTTACAAGTCATCGGAAAACTAGAAATATCTGACATGAAAATGGGTGAAAAATTTGATCAGAATCAGAAGTCTTTAAAGGGTTGAGTTTGGTAAAGTTATGGACTCTCTCCAATTTTGGGTCAACGTTAAACAAGTCATGGAATTAGAAATAACTGACATGAAAATGGGACAGAAATTTGATCAACGTTAAGTCAAATTAGAAATAACTGACGTGAAAATGGGTGAAAAATTTAAATCAACGTTAAATTGAAAATTTTGAATGCAGATTTTTAGAGAATCGAATCAGAAGTCTTAAGAGGTATGCCACTTTGGAATTGGGTTGAGTTTGGTAAAGTTATGGACTCTCCAAGTCCAATTTTAAGTAACTGACATGAAAATGGGTCAAAAATTTGATAAAAAAATTTGAATGCAGATTTTTAGAGAATCGAATCAGAAGTCTTTAGAATTATGCCACTTTGGAATCGGCTTAAGTTTGGTAAAGTTATGGACTCTCGAAGTCCAATTTTGGGTCAACGTTAAACAAGTCAAATTGGAAATAACTGACATGAAAATGGGTGAAAAATTTATTCAACGTTAAATTTAAAAATTTGAATGCAGATTTTTAGAGAATCGAATCAGAAGTCTTTATACTTCTAAAGAAGTATGGCATACTGCCACTTTGGAATCGGCTTAAGTTTGGTAAAGTTATGGACTCTCGAAGTCCAATTTTGGGTCAACTTTAAATAAGTCAAATTAGAAATAACTGACATGAAAATGGGTCAAAAATTTGATCATTGTTAAATTGAAAAACTTGATTGAAGATTTTTAGAGAATCAAATCAGAAGTGCTTAGAGGTAAGCCACTTTGAAATCGGCTTAAGCTTGGTAAAGTTATGGACTCTTTAAGTCCAATTTTGAGTCAATCTTTTACAAGTCATCGGAAAACTAGAAATAACTGACATGAAAATGGGTCAAAAATTTGATCAACCTTAAATTGAAAAATTTGAATGCAGATTTTTAGAGAATCGAATCAGAAGTCTTTAGAGGTATGCCACTATGGAATAGGCTTAAGCTTGGTAAAGTTATGGACTCTTTAAGTCCAATTTTGAGTCAATCTTTTACAAGTCAACGGAAATCTAGAAATAACATGAAAATAAATGAAAAATTTGATCAACGTTAAATTGAAAAATTTGAATGCAGATTTTTAGAGAATCGAATCAGAAGTCTTTAGAAGTATGCCACTTTGGAATCGGCTTAAGTTTGGTAAAGTTATTGACTCTCGAAGTCCAATTTTGGGTCAACGTTAAATAAGTCAAATTAGAAATAACTTACATGAAAATGGGTCAAATATTTGATCAACCTTAAATTGAAATACTTGAATGTAGATTTTTAGAGAATCAAATCAGAAGTCTTTAGAGGTAAGCCACTTTGAAATCGGCTTAAGCTTGGTAAATAAATATATTTAAGTGCTCGGTCAAGATTTACCGTGCTTAATGCTCAGTGTTATAATAGTTACTTAAACCGTTGTAAGGTCCAGTTCTCTCAGGACCCGAAACAGTTTTATAATTTTGTTAACACCAAGCGTAAATCTAATTCTTTTCCTTCCTCGCTGTCGTTCGAAAACATGACGGCAACCACAGATCAGGCAATAGCCGATTTATTTGCCCAATTTTTTCAAACGACTTACTCTACTTCAGATTATTCATCACAGCCTTATTCTTACACCATGTCCAAGTCAAACCTCATATTCTGTCCCACTTTAACAGAAAGCTCTCTTCTTTTGGATCTTCTTCGTATTAAGCCTGTTTATTCGCCAGGGCCCGATGGTATTCCTGGGTGCGTGCTTAGGTATTGCGCTAAGGCCCTGTGCAAACCTCTTCACAAGTTGTTTACCTTATCTCTAGAAACCTCCCAATTCCCAAATATTTGGAAGGAATCATTTGTTATTCCTCTTCTCAAAAAAGGTAACAAGTTAGAAGCCAGTAACTACAGAGGTATTTCTAAGTTGTCAGCTATTCCTAAGCTTTTTGAAAAAATTATTACTCCTCATTTGCAGCACCTTTGCAGATCAATTATTTCTCCGTGTCAACACGGATTTATAAAACGTAGATCCACAATCACAAACCTTCTAGAGCTCACATCATTTGTGATAAAAGGCTTCAATCGTAGTTTTCAAACAGACGTCATTTACACTGACTTTAGTAAAGCATTTGACTCTGTAAATCACTTACTTCTCATTCAAAAACTTGACCTTTTAGGTTTTCCAGTTGATCTGCTTAAATGGATTTCAAGTTATCTAAATGGCAGGTCACAAAGGGTCCTTTTAAAAATTCAATTTCTGAAATTCTCCGTGTTACCTCCGGTGTCCCACAAGGGAGCCATCTGGGTCCGTTACTTTTTACATTATTTATTAACGATCTTCCATCAATTATAAGTCATTCTCGCGTACTTATGTACGCAGATGATGTTAAGTTGTGCCTGCAGTATAAGGACATTTCCTGCCATTTAGACTTGCAATCCGATCTAGATAATTTTCAAAACTGGTGCCGAGTTAATTTACTAAATTTAAACGGTTCCAAGTGTAAGCTGATGACTTTTTATCGGGCCAATCCGATATACGCGACTTACACGTTAAGTGGCAGCTCTTTGGATAGAATAACTCTTGTAAACGATCTTGGCGTTCTCTTGGACCCTAAACTAAAATTTTCTAATCACATTTCGTCCATGGTTAATAAAGCCAGAGGAGTGCTTGGATTTATTAAAAGGTGGTCAAAAGAATTCGATGATCCTTATTTGACTAAAACTTTATTTATTTCGCTAGTCCGTCCGATTCTGGAGTATGGGTCTCCCGTCTGGAGTCCACAATACGGAATACATATTGGTCGTATTGAATCTGTACAAAAAAACTTCCTTCTTTTTGCTTTACGGCGCCTAAATTGGGATGCAAACCTTATCTTACCTTCTTATTCTAGTAGACTTCTTTTGATTAATTTACCATCCCTAGCCAACCGTAGAACGATGCTTGGTACTATCTTTATTTATAACCTTATACATGGTGATATTGACTGCCCCGACTTGTTAAGTCGGCTAAACTTTTCTGTGCCAAGTAGATTAGCTAGAAATTATTTTCCCCTAATTTTAAATCATTGTAGATCTAACTATGCCTTGCATGAGCCTTTCAGAGTATTATGTTCTGACTATAATAGACTTTTTCCTGTAATATCAAATCTTGACTCTCTGCCGCTCTTAAAACGATTGATACTTGCTTCATTGGCACAAGATTGATCTAACTATTACTTTTTTCCCCGGACCTTTACCTTTATTTTCCTATCTCGCGTCTATCTTATCGCGAATCGTGCCGTACGATACACGGCTGCGCCCCTCGGTCGGTTGGGCGGGTAAGTGGGCCGTGGGACTCCGCGCGAAAAACAAAAAAAAAAAAAAAAAAAAAAGTTATGGACAATTTAAGTCCAATTTGGAGTCAATCTTTTACAAGTCATCGGAAAACTAGAAATAACGGACATGAAAAGGGGTCAAAAATTTGATCAACGTTAAATTGAAAAATTTGAATGCAGATTTTTAGAGAATCGAATCAGAAGTCCTTAGAAGTATGGATATAAGATATTAGAAATAACTGACATGAAAATGGATGAAAAATTTGATCAACATTAAATTGAAAAATTTGAATGCAGATTTTTAGAGAATCGAATCAGAAGTCTTTAAAGGTATGCCACTTTGGAATTGGGTTGAGTTTGGTAAAGTTATGGACTCTCTCCAATTTTGGGTCAACGATAAACAAGTCATGGAATTAGAAATAACTGACATGAAAATGGGACAGAAATTTGATCAACGTTAAGTCAAATTAGAAATAACTGACATGAAAATGGGTCAAAAATTTGATCAACGTTAAATTGAACAAGAAAGGAAAGCTAACTTCGGGCGGAGCCGAAGTTGATATACCCTTGCAGAATACTCTGTAAATTATATTCTCCAAAATTATTCATATGATGCATTCTTAATACTCATAAAAATCCCAACTTTCTATCTTTAAAAACATCAAAGTATTGGTATTTCCAATCGTTCAGTTATATGGCAGCTATAAGATATAGTCGGCCGATCCTTATGAAATTTGGTAGGTTGGATTGATTGGCCAAAAATAAAACCTATAGAAAATCCCAACTTCCTAACTTAACAAACACCAAAGTTATGGCATTTCCGATCAATCAGTTATATGGCGGCTATAGGATATAGTCGGCCGATCCTTATGAAATTAGGTAGGTCGAATTGATTGTCCAAATATAAAACCCATAGAAAGTCCCAACTTCCTAACTTAACAAAGAACAGAGTTATGGCATTTCCGATCAATCAATTATATATCAGCAGCTATAGGATATAGTCGGCCGATCCCGGCCGTTCCGACTTATATACTGCGTGCAAAGGAAAGAAGGGTGTGTGCAAAGTTTCAATTCGATATCTTTAAAACTGAGAGACTAGTTCGCGTAGAAACAGACAGACGGACAGACAGACGGACAGACGGACATGGCTATATCGACTCAGGAGGTGATCCTGATCAAGAATATATATACTTTATAGGGTCGGAGATATCTCCTTCACTGCGTTGCACACTTTTGACCAAAATTATAATACCCTCTGCAAGGGTATACAAATTTGAATGCAGATTTTTAGAGAATCGAATCAGAAGTCTTAAGAGGTATGCCACTTTGGAATTGGGTTGAGTTTGGTAAAGTTATGGACTCTCCAAGTCCAATTTTAAGTAACTGACATGAAAATGGGTCAAAAATTTGATCAACGTTAAATTGAAAAAGTTGAATGCAGATTATTAGAGAATAGAATTAGAAGTCTTTAGAGGTATGCCACTTTGAAACAAGTCATGAAATGAAAAATAACTGACATGAAAATGGGTGAAAAATTTGATCAACGTTAAATTGAAAAATCTGAATGCAGATTTTTAGAGAATCGAATCAGAAGTCTTTATACTTCTAAAGAAGTATGGCATACTGCCACTTTGGAATCGGCTTAAGTTTGGTAAAGTTATGGACTGGCGAAGTCCAATTTTGGGTCAACGTTAAACAAGTCATGAAATTAAAAATAACTGACATGAAAATGGGTCAAAAATTTGATCAACGTTAAATTGAAAAATTTGAATGCAGATTTTTAGAGAATCGAATCAGAAGTCTTTAGAGGTATGCCACTATGGAATCGGCTTAAGTTTGGTAAAGTTATGGACTCTCGAAGTCCAATTTTGGGTCAACGTTAATTAAGTCAAATTAGAAGTAACTGACATGAAAATGGGTCAAAAATTTAATCAACGTTAAATTGGAAAATTTTAATCCAGATTTTTAGAGAATCGAATAAAAAGTCTTTAGAGGTATGCCACTTTGGAATCGGCTTAAGTTTGGTAAAGTTATTGACTCTCGAAGTCCAATTTTGGGTCAACGTTAAATAAGTCAAATTAGAAATAACTTACATGAAAATGGGTCAAAAATTTGATCAACGTTAAATTGATAAACTTGAATGTAGATTTTAGAGAATCAAATCAGAAGTCTTTAGAGGTAAGCCACTTTGAAATCGGCTTAAGCTTGGTAAAGTTATGGACAATTTAAGTCCAATTTGGAGTCAATCTTTTACAAGTCATCGGAAAACTAAAAATAACCGACATGAAAATGGGTCAAAAATTTGATCAACGTTAAATTGAAAAATTTGAATGCAGATTTTTAGAGAATCGAATCAGAAGTCTTTAGAGGTATGCCACTATGGAATCGGCTTAAGCTTGGTAAAGTTATGGACTCTCAAAGTCCAATTTTGGGTCAACGTTAAACAAGTCAAATTAGAAACAAGAAAGGAAAGCTAACTTCGGGCGGAGCCGAAGTTGATATACCCTTGCTGAATACTCTGTAAATTATATTCTCCAAAATTATTCATATGATGCATTCTTAACACTCATAAAAAATCCCAACTTCCTAACTTTAAAAACACCAAAGTTATGGCATTTCCAATCGTTCAGTTATATGGCAGCTATAAGATATAGTCGGCCGATCCTTATCAAGTTTGGTAGGTCAGATTGATTGGCCAAAAATAAAACGCATAGAAAATCCCATCTTCCTAACTTTACAAACATCAAAGTTATGGCATTTCCGATCGTTCAGTTATATGGGAGCTATAGGATATATTCGGCTGATCCTTATAAAATTTGGTACGTAAAATTGATTGGCCAAATGTGAAACCCATAGAAAATCCCAACTTTCTAACTTTAAAAACACCAAAGTTTATGGCATTTCCGATCGTTCAGTTATTTATTTTTTTTTTGCGGAGTCCCACGGCCCACTTACCCGCCCAACCGACCGAGGGGCGCAGCCGTGTATCGTACGGCACGATTCGCAATAAGATAGACGCGAGATAGGAAAATAAAGGTAAAGGTATGATATTACAGGAAAAAGTATATTATAGTCAGAACATATTACTCTGAAAGGCTCATGCAAGGCATAGTTAGATCTACAATGATTTAAAATTAGGGGAAAATAATTTCTAGTTAATCTACTGGCACAGAAAAGTTTAGCCGACTTAACAAGTCGGGGCAGTCAATATCACCATGTATAAGGTTATAAATAAAGATAGTACCAAGCATCGTTCTACGGTTGGCTAGGGATGGTAAATTAATCAAAAGAAGTCTACTAGAATAAGAAGGTAAGATAAGGTTTGCATCCCAGTTTAGGCGCCGTAAAGCAAAAAAGAAGGAAGTTTCTTTGTACAGATTCAATACGACCAATATGTATTCCGTATTGTGGACTCCAGACGGGAGAGCCATACTCCAGAATCGGACGGACTAGCGAAATAAATAAAGTTTTAGTCAAATAAGGATCATCGAATTCTTTTGACCACCTTTTAATAAATCCAAGCACTCCTCTGGCTTTATTAACCATGGACGAAATGTGATTAGAAAATTTTAGTTTAGGGTCCAAGAGAACGCCAAGATCGTTTACAAGAGTTATTCTATCCAAAGAGCTGCCACTTAACGTGTAAGTCGCGTATATCGGATTGGCCCGATAAAAAGTCATCAGCTTGCACTTGGAACCGTTTAAATTTAGTAAATTAACTCGGCACCAGTTTTGAAAATTATCTAGATCGGATTGCAAGTCTAAATGGCAGGAAATGTCCTTATACTGCAGGCACAACTTAACATCATCTGCGTACATAAGTACGCGAGAATGACTTATAATTGATGGAAGATCGTTAATAAATAATGTAAAAAGTAACGGACCCAGATGGCTCCCTTGTGGGACACCGGAGGTAACACGGAGAATTTCAGAAATTGAATTTTTAAAAAGGACCCTTTGTAACCTGCCATTTAGATAACTTGAAATCCATTTAAGCAGATCAACTGGAAAACCTAGAAGGTCAAGTTTTTGAATGAGAAGTAAGTGATTTACAGAGTCAAATGCTTTACTAAAGTCAGTGTAAATGACGTCTGTTTGAAAACTACGATTGAAGCCTTTTATCACAAATGAAGTGAGCTCTAGAAGGTTTGTGATTGTGGATCTACGTTTTATAAATCCGTGTTGGCACGGAGAAATGATTGATCTGCAAAGGTGCTGCACATGAGGAGTAATAATTTTTTCAAAAAGCTTAGGAATAGCTGACAACTTAGAAATACCTCTGTAGTTACTGGCTTCTAACTTATTACCTTTTTGAGAAGAGGAATAACAAATGATTCCTTCCAAATATTTGGGAATTGGGAGGTTTCTAGAGATAAGGTAAACAACTTGTGAAGAGGTTTGCACAGCGCCTTAGCGCAATACCTAAGCACGCACCCAGGAATACCATCGGGCCCTGGCGAATAAACAGGCTTAATACGAAGAAGATCCAAAAGAAGAGAGCTTTCTGTTAAAGTGGGACAGAATATGAGGTTTGACTTGGACATGGTGTAAGAATAAGGCTGTGATGAATAATCTAAAGTAGAGTAAGTCGTTTGAAAAAATTGGGCAAATAAATCGGCTATTGCCTGATCAGTGGTTGCCGTCATGTTTTCGAACGACAGCGAGGAAGGAAAAGAATTAGATTTACGCTTGGTGTTAACAAAATTATAAAACTGTTTCGGGTCCTGAGAGAACTGGACCTTACAACGGTTTAAGTAACTATTATAACACTGAGCATTAAGCACGGTAAATCTTGACCGAGCACTTAAATATCTAGTAAAAACAGATTGAGAACCGGTATTTTTATATTTCCTAAAAAGTCTGGACTTTACATTTCTTAAGTGTGTCAACTCTTTGCTAAACCAAGGTGATTTATTGGAAGTTGACGGAAAGCACCACGGAACACAGGAATTAAAAAATGAGTTTATTGCAGTGTAAAAAACATTAACTGCATCGGACATATTAATGCATAAGTAAAGATCAGACCAATTAAAGCCAGAAATAAAATTATTTAGCCTTAGAAAGTCTGCCTTGCGAAAACAAATCATTCGTTTGGATTTTTCTGATTTTTCTTCTATAACGCTAGCCGTATCAAATGAAAGTTCGATTGTTGGATGATATGGATCTTCAGGTTGCGTGAGTGGTGCTACTCTGGACAGAAACACACCTTCAGGATTTGATACAAAACACAAATCAAGTAGGCGACCTAATGAATTTCGAACATGGTTTACTTGAGATAGAGATATGTCAAGCAGGCCATCAATAAAATCATGCTGTGCTATAGGTAGTAAGACATTCGATCCATCCTCAGTGGACCAAGTAACTCCAGGTATATTAAAATCACCTAAAACTATCAACTGATCCCTATCGGAAAGCTTATTTGCAACTGACTTAATAACGGATAGGTGATTTAAATAATCGGAAGTTCAGACAACGGCGGAATATATGAGCAAGTTATGTATATAAAGTTACCAGGAAGCGATAACTTTACACAAATAAATTCAATGGTATTGAATTCATCAAAAAATAACTCCTCAGACGGGAAGTTTGAATCAACTCCAATTAAGACTCCACCTCCCCGTCTAGAGGGACGGTCATACCTATATATTGTGTACTTACCTGGAAAAACTTCGGAGCTAAAGATCTCCGGCTTTAACCAGGTTTCTGTGAACACAATAATATGAGATGCAAAGGAAAGGCTATCAGAATACAATTTAGTGAGTTTGCTACGCAAACCTCCCCGTCTAGAGGGACGGTCATACCTATATATTGTGTACTTACCTGGAAAAACTTCGGAGCTAAAGATCTCCGGCTTTAACCAGGTTTCTGTGAACACAATAATATGAGATGCAAAGGAAAGGCTATCAGAATACAATTTAGTGAGTTTGCTACGCAAACCTCTTGCATTCTGATAGGAAAGAAGGAGGTTAGAAGTTAGTTTTTTGAAATTGGTACACTGGTTTGGCCTCGACTAGGAAGTTTTACTCCCACGGGCCCCTTCTTCTTTATCTTAGCCTCGAACTCTTTTACAACCATATTATCCGGCCAAAAGTCGCCCGAGCATATGGCTTCAAAAAGCTCGTTAGGGACAGTTATCTTGAAAGATGAAATGTCTCTAGCATAAGAAAACTTAAACTTTTCCACCTTTACACTAATACCTCAGTAAAATTGATATATGTGCATATTTTGTTTTTTATATTACCGTCGTTCTAATAGCGACAGTTATATTTTGAGTATACACAATTTTTCTCTTATATTTATTTATGTTTCCTCATACATTGATTTCTTATCAGATCCAAATCTGAAGCACCGTTAGAATAAAAAAGAACGCAAAGTGATGCGCTTCATAGAAAATTGATAAATGTGCAAAGTTCTTCATTTGCGTTTTGAGTGCGACACGGTAATAATTTCAAGGAAAAAAGTGACTACATTTGTGTGATCACCTAAAAAACCGAATTAAAAATTATATTGCGTTACTTTGACAAGTTCTAAGTAAAATAAATGTTAGAAAACAATTAAAATGCCACGTGGAACCGAATTGAGTAAAGAAGAGCAGATAAAAATCAAAAGTATGGCTGATTGTGACGTTAAAGTGGGTGTTATTGCTACATCATTAAACAGGCATCGAAATACTATATCGAATTTTCTAAAGTCTCCGCAAAAATATGCTCAGAACAACCGAAAAGGTGCAGTTCGTAAGGTTGATGAACGGACTAAACGCCACATTCGAGCTTTGGCAACTGATAAAATGATGAGTTGCGCCCAAATTAAAGCAGAACTGAAGTTGCCAATAACTCGGCAAAGGGTGCAGCAAATTTGCCGAAAGGAGTTACATCTCCGATATGAAGCTAAGGTACCAAAACCTAAGCTATTACGACGCCATAAAATGGCCCGACTTGCCTTTTATGAAAAATATAAATTTTGGGATAGTGAATTCCATAATGTCGTCTTTAGTGATGAGAAAAATTCAATTTAGACGGCCCAGATGGAAACCAAAAGTATTGGCGAGACCCCAGGCATCCCCGGCTGACTTGCCACAGGCGCAACCATGGTGGTGGCTCTCTTATGGTTTGGGCGGCTTTTAGCTTCTTTGGAAAATCGCCAATATGCTTTGTACCAGGTCGCATGAATGCGGAAATATACACGAATCTCTTAGAAAGTGAACTTATACCATTTTCTGAGGATTTTGTGTTTCAACAGGATAACGCTCCTATACATGTTGCACGGTACACAAAGACGTTTCTGGAATCAAAAAAAATACCCTTGATGCAGTGGCCTGCTATAAGTCCGGACTTAAATCCGATTGAGGATATTTGGGGCATCCTATCAGCTAAAGTTTTCGGAGGTGGAAGGCAGTTTGAGACCTTAAAGGACTTAAAGGTGGCAATTGTTAAGGAATGGGCAAACATTGATAAACCTGTCCTGGAGAACTTGGTTAATTCAATGCCCAAACGATTGCAATTAGTGGAACAACAAAAGGGAGACACTATATCATACTAAACATAATTAAATCAGTTATATTATAAATGTATATACAACTTTTTTCTTATAAACTCAATTTTGCACAATTATCAATTTTCTATGAACAATAATTTTAAGTTATTTTCTAAATATGAAACAAGGCTTTATTAAATATATTTCAAGCGCATTCATTTTGTACACATACTACCTACAAAAATAAAAATTATATAAAAAAGTAACATGAAGAAGTTAAACAAAAAACAACAAAAACTCGATGCACATATATCAATTTTACTGACGTACAATCGGCTTTAGTTTTGTCTTGTATATAAGACAATACATCAGAAGATGTTTGATCAGGGGAAAGCCGAGAAACGAAAATTAGTTTCTTTAGTGGAACCACTGTAAGGGATTTTGGTGGAGCAGACATTGTTTCTGCAAAACCAACTTGAGCCGGTTGTCCGGACTCAGTAGTCCCTTGTGGTGGTGATGCTACATTCTGAGAGATAAGTGGATCCACTAATTGTGAAACCACTCCGGACAAATCGGAATTCTTAGAAGTCCCTGGTTGCATGCATTCTGTAACGGATTGTTCGGATACCGAATCTTTTTAGCTGCTGATCTTAGCAACATTTGAGGGTTTGCTGAAATCAGCTGCTGATCCGCCGGAATGCTCTGTTGTTCTTTTGATTTCGGTTGCGGGGTGTTCCCCTTTTTGCTCCTTACCACCAGCGGCCTTTTTGCGCTTAGGGGACTCTTCTAATAGCTTACGACTATTAAACTGCGAGTCCAGCGCAGATAGGAGATCATCAGCTCGGCGAAAACTATCTCTAGCCACTCCGAAACAGCTAATCAGTCCCATCAGGCCGCCTTTAGTTTGGCGCATGAACGATTTCATCTCGTTCGCAACCTCGACACAAGCGTCACAACAAAACTGCAAATTGGGCCCCTTTGAAAGGTCATCACTTGTCCGGCCAGTAAAACCGGCGCACTTGGTGTGCACCATATTTTCACACAGCCAGCAAGTCATATTAGACTGGTCAGCCCTGATTACGAGGCTGCATTTTTTGCAGAAGCAGACTAAATTTTTATTATTCATTTTATTTATTTACCACTGTACCAAGAAAGCGAAATTAAGCGAGCAGTTATAAGTACCGCAAGAGAGAAACGGCACGCTTAGAACATTCAGAAGCAAAGAGAGCAAAGAGCGGGAGTGTAAATAAGTTAAAGTGCATGCACAAAAGAGAAACGGCGGGGATATAGGAAAAGAAAACACAGATAAGAATTACGAAAAAACTAAAACAATTAATTACTATTAAATACAAAGTGCACTCATGAAGCGAACGGAGTTTAAATTTATGTTTAAATAAACCGGAAGCGAATTAGAATTGTTTTGATAAAACCCACCGATGGGAATAAACGAATACAAAATGCAAAATTCGAAGCGCAGAAAAAAAAAACACGACCGTTCACTTTGAAAAGTCAAAGACGATTTATATGGCAGCTATAGGATATAGTCGGCCGATCCCGGCCGTTCCGACTTATATACTGCGTGCAAAAGGAAAGAAGGGTGTGTGCAAAGTTTTAATTCGATAAACAGACAGACAGACGGACAAACAGACGGACAGACAGACGGACAGACGGACATGGCTATATCAACTCAGGAGGTGATCCTGATCAAGAATATATATACTTTACAGGGTCGGAGATGTCTCCTTCACTGCGTTGCACACTTTTGACCAAAATTATTTGAATGCAGATTTTTAGAGAATCGATTTAGAAGTCTTTAGAGGTATGCCACTATGGAATAGGCTTAAGCTTGGTAAAGTTATGGACTCTTTAAGTCCAATTTTGAGTCAATCTTTTACAAGTCATCGGAAATCTAGAAATAACATGAAAATAAATGAAAAATTTGATCAACGTTAAATTGAAAAATTTGAATGCAGATTTTTAGAGAATCGAATCAGAAGTCTTTAGAAGTATGCAACTTTGGAATCGGCTTAAGTTTGGTAAAGTTATTGACTCTCGAAGTCCAATTTTGGGTCAACGTTAAATAAGTCAAATTAGAAATAACTGACATGAAAATGGCTCAAAAACTTGATCAACGTTAAATTGAAAAATTTGAATGCAGATTTTTAGAGAATCGAATCAGAAGTCTTTAGAAGTATGCAACTTTGGAATCGGCTTAAGTTTGGTAAAGTTATTGACTCTCGAAGTCCAATTTTGGGTCAACGTTAAATAAGTCAAATTAGAAATAACTGACATGAAAATGGCTCAAAAACTTGATCAACGTTAAATTGAAAAATTTGAATGCAGATTTTTAGAGAATCGAATCAGAAGTCTTTAGAAGTATGCAACTTTGGAATCGGCTTAAGTTTGGTAAAGTTATTGACTCTCGAAGTCCAATTTTGGGTCAACGTTAAATAAGTCAAATTAGAAATAACTTTCATGAAAATTGGTCAAAAATTTGATCAACGTTAAATTGAAAAACTTGAATGTAGATTTTTAGAGAATCAAATCAGAAGTCTTTAGAGGTAAGCCACTTTGAAATCGGCTTAAGCTTGGTGAAGTTATGGACAATTTAAGTCCAATTTGGAGTCAATCTTTTACAAGTCATCGGAAAACTAGAAATAACTGACATGAAAATGGGTCAAAAATTTGATCAACGTTTTGAGTCATTCTTTTACAAGTCATCGGAAAACTAGAAATAACTGACATGAAAATGGGTGAAATATTTGATCAACGTTAAATTGAAAATTTTGAATGCAGATTTTTAGAGAATCGAATCAGAAGTCTTTAGAAGTATGCAATTTTGGAATCGGCTTAAGTTTGGTAAAGTTATTGACTCTCGAAGTCCAATTTTGGGTCAACGTTAAATAAGTCAAATTAGAAATAACTTACATGAAAATTGGTCAAAAATTTGATCAACGTTAAATTGAAAAACTTGAATGTAGATTTTTAGAGAATCAAATCAGAAGTCTTTAGAGGTAATCCACTTTGAAATCGGCTTAAGCTTGGTGAAGTTATGGACAATTTAAGTCCAATTTGGAGTCAATCTTTTACAAGTCATCGGAAAACTAGAAATAACTGACATGAAAATGGGTCAAAAATTTGATCAACGTTAAATTGAAAAACTAGAATGAAGATTTTTAGAAAATCAAATCAGAAGTCTTTAGAGGTAAGCCACTTTGAAATCGGCTTAAGCTTGGTAAAGTTATGGACTCTTTAAGACCAATTTTGAGTCAATCTTTTACAAGTCATCGGAAAACTAGAAATAACTGACATGAAAATGGGTGAAAAATTTGATCAACATTAAATTGAAAAATTTGAATGCAGATTTTTGAGAATCGAATCAGAAGTCTTTAAAGGTATGCCACTTTGGAATTGGGTTGAGTTTGGTAAAGTTATGGACTCTCTCCACTTTGGGTCAACGTTAAACAAGTCATGGAATTAGAAATAACTGACATGAAAATGGGACAGAAATTTGATCAACGTTAAGTCAAATTAGAAATAACTGACATGACAATGGCTGAAAAATTTAAATCAACGTTAAATTGAAAATTTTGAATGCAGATTTTTAGAGAATCGAATCAGAAGTCTTAAGAGGTATGCCACTTTGGAATTGGGTTGGTAAAGTTATGGACTCTCCAAGTCAAATTAGAAATAACTGACATGAAAATGGGTCAAAAATTTGATCAACGTTAAATTGAAAAGTTTGAATGCAGATTTTTAGAGACTCGAATTAGAAGTCTTTAGAGGTATGCCACTTTGGAATCCGCTTAAGTTTGGTAAAGATATGGACTCTCGAATTCCAATTTTGGGTCAACGTTAAACAAGTCATGCAATTAGAAATAACTGACATGAAAATGGGTCAAAAATTTGATCAACGTTAAATTGAAAAAGTTGAATGCAGATTTTTAGAGACTCGAATTAGAAGTCTTTAGAGGTATGCCACTTTGGAATCCGCTTAAGTTTGGTAAAGATATGGACTCTCGAATTATAATTTTGGGTCAACGTTAAACAAGTCATGCAATTAGAAATAACTGACATGAAAATGGGTGAAAAATTTGATCAACGTTAAATTAAAAAATTTGAATGCAGATTTTTAGAGAATCGAATCAGAAGTCTTTAGAAGTATGCCACTTTGGAATCGGCTTAAATTTGGTAAAGTTATGGACTCTCGAAGTCCAATTTTGGGTCAACGTTAAACAAGTCAAATTGGAAATAACTGACATGAAAATGGGTGAAAAATTTAATCAACATTAAATTGAAAAATTTGAATGCAGATTTTTAGAGACTCGAATTAGAAGTCTTTAAAGGTATGCCACTTTGGAATTGGGTTGAGTTTGGTAAAGTTATGGACTCTCTCCAATTTTGGGTCAACGTTAAACAAGTCATGGAATTAGAAATAACTGACATGAAAATGGGACAGAAATTTGATCAACGTTAAGTCAAATTAGAAATAACTGACATGAAAATGGGTCAAAAATTTGATCAACGTTAAATTGAAAACTTTGAATGCAGATTTTTAGAGAATCGAATCAGAAGTCTTAAGAGGTATGCCACTTTGGAATTGGGTTGAGTTTGATAAAGTTATGGACTCTCAAGTCCAATTTTAAGTAACTGACATGAAAATGGGTCAAAAATTTGATCAACGTTAAATTGAAAAGTTGAATGCAGATTTTTAGAGACTCGAATTAGAAGTCTTTAGAGGTATGCCACTTTGGATTCCGCTTAAGTTTGGTAAAGATATGGACTCTCGAATTCAAATTTTGGGTCAACGTTAAACAAGTCATGCAATTAGAAATACTGACATGAAAATGGATGAAAAATTTGATCAACGTTAAATTGAAAAATTTGAATGCAGATTTTTAGAGAATCGAATCAGAAGTCTTTAGAAGTATGTCACTTTGGAATCGGCTTAAATTTGGTAAAGACTCTCGAAGTCCAATTTTGGGTTAACGTTAAACAAGTCAAATTGGAAATAACTGACATGAAAATGGGTGAAAAATTTGATCAACATTAAATTGAAAAATTTGAATGCAGATTTTTAGAGAATCGAATCAGAAGTCTTTAAAGGTATGCCACTTTGGAATTGGGTTGAGTTTGGTAAAGTTATGGACTCTTTAAGTCCAATTTTGAGTCAATCTTTTACAAGTCATCGGAAAACTAGAAATAACTGACATGAAAATGGGTGAAAAATTTGATCAACATTAAATTGAAAAATTTGAATGCAGATTTTTGAGAATCGAATCAGAAGTCTTTAAAGGTATGCCACTTTGGAATTGGGTTGGGTTTGGTAAAGTTATGGACTCTCTCCAATTTTGGGTCAACGTTAAACAAGTCATGGAATTAGAAATAACTGACATGAAAATGGGACAGAAATTTGATCAACGTTAAGTCAAATTAGAAATAACTGACATGAAAATGGGTCAACAATTTGATCAACGTTAAATTGAAAACTTTGAATGCAGATTTTTAGAGAATCGAATCAGAAGTCTTTAGAAGTATGTCACTTTGGAATCGGCTTAAATTTGGTAAAGACTCTCGAAGTCCAATTTTGGGTTAACGTTAAACAAGTCAAATTGGAAATAACTGACATGAAAATGGGTGAAAAATTTGATCAACATTAAATTGAAAAATTTGAATGCAGATTTTTAGAGAATCGAATCAGAAGTCTTTAAAGGTATGCCACTTTGGAATTGGGTTGAGTTTGGTAAAGTTATGGACTCTTTAAGTCCAATTTTGAGTCAATCTTTTACAAGTCATCGGAAAACTAGAAATAACTGACATGAAAATGGGTGAAAAATTTGATCAACGTTAAATTGAAAAACTAGAATGAAGATTTTTAGAAAATCAAATCAGAAGTCTTTAGAGGTAAGCCACTTTGAAATCGGCTTAAGCTTGGTAAAGTTATGGACTCTTTAAGACCAATTTTGAGTCAATCTTTTACAAGTCATCGGAAAACTAGAAATAACTGACATGAAAATGGGTGAAAAATTTGATCAACATTAAATTGAAAAATTTGAATGCAGATTTTTGAGAATCGAATCAGAAGTCTTTAAAGGTATGCCACTTTGGAATTGGGTTGAGTTTGGTAAAGTTATGGACTCTCTCCACTTTGGGTCAACGTTAAACAAGTCATGGAATTAGAAATAACTGACATGAAAATGGGACAGAAATTTGATCAACGTTAAGTCAAATTAGAAATAACTGACATGACAATGGCTGAAAAATTTAAATCAACGTTAAATTGAAAATTTTGAATGCAGATTTTTAGAGAATCGAATCAGAAGTCTTAAGAGGTATGCCACTTTGGAATTGGGTTGGTAAAGTTATGGACTCTCCAAGTCAAATTAGAAATAACTGACATGAAAATGGGTCAAAAATTTGATCAACGTTAAATTGAAAAAGTTGAATGCAGATTTTTAGAGACTCGAATTAGAAGTCTTTAGAGGTATGCCACTTTGGATTCCGCTTAAGTTTGGTAAAGATATGGACTCTCGAATTCAAATTTTGGGTCAACGTTAAACAAGTCATGCAATTAGAAATACTGACATGAAAATGGATGAAAAATTTGATCAACGTTAAATTGAAAAATTTGAATGCAGATTTTTAGAGAATCGAATCAGAAGTCTTTAGAAGTATGTCACTTTGGAATCGGCTTAAATTTGGTAAAGACTCTCGAAGTCCAATTTTGGGTTAACGTTAAACAAGTCAAATTGGAAATAACTGACATGAAAATGGGTGAAAAATTTGATCAACATTAAATTGAAAAATTTGAATGCAGATTTTTAGAGAATCGAATCAGAAGTCTTTAAAGGTATGCCACTTTGGAATTGGGTTGAGTTTGGTAAAGTTATGGACTCTTTAAGTCCAATTTTGAGTCAATCTTTTACAAGTCATCGGAAAACTAGAAATAACTGACATGAAAATGGGTGAAAAATTTGATCAACATTAAATTGAAAAATTTGAATGCAGATTTTGAGAATCGAATCAGAAGTCTTTAAAGGTATGCCACTTTGGAATTGGGTTGGGTTTGGTAAAGTTATGGACTCTCTCCAATTTTGGGTCAACGTTAAACAAGTCATGGAATTAGAAATAACTGACATGAAAATGGGACAGAAATTTGATCAACGTTAAGTCAAATTAGAAATAACTGACATGAAAATGGGTCAACAATTTGATCAACGTTAAATTGAAAACTTTGAATGCAGATTTTTAGAGAATCGAATCAGAAGTCTTTAGAAGTATGTCACTTTGGAATCGGCTTAAATTTGGTAAAGACTCTCGAAGTCCAATTTTGGGTTAACGTTAAACAAGTCAAATTGGAAATAACTGACATGAAAATGGGTGAAAAATTTGATCAACATTAAATTGAAAAATTTGAATGCAGATTTTTAGAGAATCGAATCAGAAGTCTTTAAAGGTATGCCACTTTGGAATTGGGTTGAGTTTGGTAAAGTTATGGACTCTTTAAGTCCAATTTTGAGTCAATCTTTTACAAGTCATCGGAAAACTAGAAATAACTGACATGAAAATGGGTGAAAAATTTGATCAACGTTAAATTGAAAAACTAGAATGAAGATTTTTAGAAAATCAAATCAGAAGTCTTTAGAGGTAAGCCACTTTGAAATCGGCTTAAGCTTGGTAAAGTTATGGACTCTTTAAGACCAATTTTGAGTCAATCTTTTACAAGTCATCGGAAAACTAGAAATAACTGACATGAAAATGGGTGAAAAATTTGATCAACATTAAATTGAAAAATTTGAATGCAGATTTTTGAGAATCGAATCAGAAGTCTTTAAAGGTATGCCACTTTGGAATTGGGTTGAGTTTGGTAAAGTTATGGACTCTCTCCACTTTGGGTCAACGTTAAACAAGTCATGGAATTAGAAATAACTGACATGAAAATGGGACAGAAATTTGATCAACGTTAAGTCAAATTAGAAATAACTGACATGACAATGGCTGAAAAATTTAAATCAACGTTAAATTGAAAATTTTGAATGCAGATTTTTAGAGAATCGAATCAGAAGTCTTAAGAGGTATGCCACTTTGGAATTGGGTTGGTAAAGTTATGGACTCTCCAAGTCAAATTAGAAATAACTGACATGAAAATGGGTCAAAAATTTGATCAACGTTAAATTGAAAAAGTTGAATGCAGATTTTTAGAGACTCGAATTAGAAGTCTTTAGAGGTATGCCACTTTGGAATCCGCTTAAGTTTGGTAAAGATATGGACTCTCGAATTCCAATTTTGGGTCAACGTTAAACAAGTCATGCAATTAGAAATAACTGACATGAAAATGGGTCAAAAATTTGATCAACGTTAAATTGAAAAAGTTGAATGCAGATTTTTAGAGACTCGAATTAGAAGTCTTTAGAGGTATGCCACTTTGGAATCCGCTTAAGTTTGGTAAAGATATGGACTCTCGAATTATAATTTTGGGTCAACGTTAAACAAGTCATGCAATTAGAAATAACTGACATGAAAATGGGTGAAAAATTTGATCAACGTTAAATTAAAAAATTTGAATGCAGATTTTTAGAGAATCGAATCAGAAGTCTTTAGAAGTATGCCACTTTGGAATCGGCTTAAATTTGGTAAAGTTATGGACTCTCGAAGTCCAATTTTGGGTCAACGTTAAACAAGTCAAATTGGAAATAACTGACATGAAAATGGGTGAAAAATTTAATCAACATTAAATTGAAAAATTTGAATGCAGATTTTTAGAGACTCGAATTAGAAGTCTTTAAAGGTATGCCACTTTGGAATTGGGTTGAGTTTGGTAAAGTTATGGGTCAACGTTAAACAAGTCATGGAATTAGAAATAACTGACATGAAAATGGGACAGAAATTTGATCAACGTTAAGTCAAATTAGAAATAACTGATATGAAAATGGGTCAAAAATTTGATCAACGTTAAATTGAAAACTTTGAATGCAGATTTTTAGAGAATCGAATCAGAAGTCTTAAGAGGTATGCCACTTTGGAATTGGGTTGAGTTTGATAAAGTTATGGACTCTCCAAGTCCAATTTTAAGTAACTGACATGAAAATGGGTCAAAAATTTGATCAACGTTAAATTGAAAAAGTTGAATGCAGATTTTTAGAGACTCGAATTAGAAGTCTTTAGAGGTATGCCACTTTGGATTCCGCTTAAGTTTGGTAAAGATATGGACTCTCGAATTCAAATTTTGGGTCAACGTTAAACAAGTCATGCAATTAGAAATACTGACATGAAAATGGATGAAAAATTTGATCAACGTTAAATTGAAAAATTTGAATGCAGATTTTTAGAGAATCGAATCAGAAGTCTTTAGAAGTATGTCACTTTGGAATCGGCTTAAATTTGGTAAAGACTCTCGAAGTCCAATTTTGGGTTAACGTTAAACAAGTCAAATTGGAAATAACTGACATGAAAATGGGTGAAAAATTTGATCAACATTAAATTGAAAAATTTGAATGCAGATTTTTAGAGAATCGAATCAGAAGTCTTTAGAGGTATGCCACTTTGGAATCGGCTTAAGTTTGGTAAAGTTATGGACTCTCTAAGTCCAATTTTGAGTCACTCTTTTACAAGTCATCGGAAAACTAGAAATAACTGACATGAAAATGGGTGAAAAATTTGATCAACATTAAATTGAAAAATTTGAATGCAGATTTTTAGATAATCGAATCAGAAGTCTTTAGAGGTATGCCACTTTGGAATCGGGTTAGGTTTGGTAAAGTTATGGACTCTCTCCAATTTTGGGTCAACGTTAAACAAGTCATGGAATTAGAAATAACTGACATGAAAATGGGACAGAAATTTGATCAACGTTAAGTCAAATTAGAAATAACTGACATGAAAATGGGTCAACAATTTGATCAACGTTAAATTGAAAACTTTGAATGCAGATTTTTAGAGAATCGAATCAGAAGTCTTTAGAAGTATGCCACTTTGGAATCGGCTTAAATTTGGTAAAGACTCTCGAAGTCCAATTTTGGGTTAACGTTAAACAAGTCAAATTGGAAATAACTGACATGAAAATGGGTGAAAAATTTGATCAACATTAAATTGAAAAATTTGAATGCAGATTTTTAGAGAATCGAATCAGAAGTCTTTAAAGGTATGCCACTTTGGAATCGGCTTAAGTTTGGTAAAGTTATGGACTCTTTAAGTCCAATTTTGAGTCAATCTTTTACAAGTCATCGGAAAACTAGAAATAACTGACATGAAAATGGGTGAAAAATTTGATCAACATTAAATTGAAAAATTTGAATGCAGATTTTTGAGAATCGAATCAGAAGTCTTTAAAGGTATGCCACTTTGGAATTGGGTTGGGTTTGGTAAAGTTATGGACTCTCTCCAATTTTGGGTCAACGTTAAACAAGTCATGGAATTAGAAATAACTGACATGAAAATGGGACAGAAATTTGATCAACGTTAAGTCAAATTAGAAATAACTGACATGAAAATGGGACAAAAATTTGATCAACGTTAAATTGAAAAAGTTGAATGCAGATTTTTAGAGACTCGAATTAGAAGTCTTTAGAGGTATGCCACTTTGGAATCCGCTTAAGTTTGGTTAAGATATGGACTCTCGAATTCCAATTTTGGGTCAACGTTAAACAATTCATGCAATTAGAAATAACTGACATGAAAATGGGTCAAAAATTTGATCAACGTTAAATTGAAAAAGTTGAATTAGAAGTCTTTAGAGGTATGCCACTTTGGAATCCGCTTAAGTTTGGTAAAGATATGGACTCTCGAATTCCAATTTTGGGTCAACGTTAAACAAGTCATGCAATTAGAAATAACTGACATGAAAATGGGTGAAAAATTTGATCAACGTTAAATTGAAAAATTTGAATGCAGATTTTTAGAGAATCAAATCAGAAGTCTTTAGAAGTATGCCACTTTGGAATCGGCTTAAATTTGGTAAAGTTATGGACTCTCGAAGTCCAATTTTGGGTCAACGTTAAACAAGTCAAATTGGAAATAACTGACATGAAAATCGGTGAAAAATTTGATCAACATTAAATTGAACAAGAAAGGAAAGCTAACTTCGGGCGGAGCCGAAGTTGATATACCCTTGCAGAATATATGATGCATTCTTAATACTCATAAAAAATCCCAACTTCCTAACTTTAAAAACACCAAAGTTATGGCATTTCCAATCGTTCAGTTATATGGCAGCTATAGGATATAGTCGGCCGATCCTTATGAAATTTGGTAGGTCGGATTGATTGGCCAAATATAAAACCCATAGAAAATCCCAGCTTCCAAACTTTACAAACACCAAAGTTATGGCATTTCCGATCGTTCAGTTATATGGCAGCTATAGGATATAGTCGGCCGATCCCTGCCGTTCCGACTTATATACTGCGTGCAAAGGAAAGAAGGGTGTGTGCAAAGTTTCAATTCGATAGCTTTAAAACTGAGAGACTAGTTTGCGTAGAAACAGACAGACGGACAGACGGACAGACAGACGGACAGACGGACATGGCAATATCAACTCAGGAGGTGATCCTGATCAAGAATATATATACTTTTTAGGGTCGGAGATGTCTCCTTCACTGCGTTGCACACTTTTGACCAAAATTATAATACCCTCTGCAAGGGTATAAAAATGGGTGCAAAATTTGATCAACGGTAAATTAAAAAATTTGAATGCAGATTTTTAGAGAATCGAATCAGAAGTCTTAAGAGCTATGCCCCTTTGGAATTGGGTTGAGTTTGGTAAAGTTATGGACTCTCGAATTCCAATTTTGGGTCAACGTTAAACAAGTCATGGAACTAGAAATAACTGACATGAAAATGGGACAAAAATTTGATCAACGTTAAATTGAAAAATTTGAATGCAGATTTTTAGAGAATCGAATCAGAAGTCTTTAGAGGTAAGCCACTTTGGAATCGGCTTAAGTTCGAAAAGTTATGGACTCTCGATGTCCAATTTTGCGTCAACGTTAAATAATTTAAATTAGAAATAACTGACATGAAAATGGGACAAAAATTTGATCAACGTTAAATTGAAAAATTTTAATGCAGATTTTTAGAGAATCGAATCAGAAGTCTTTAGAGGTATGCCAATTTGGAATCGGCTTAAGTTCGGTAAAGTTATGGACTCTCGAAGTCCAATTTTGGGTCAACGTTAAACAAGTCATGGAATTAGAAATAACTAACATGAAAATGGGTCAAAAATTTGATCAACGTTAAATTGAAAAGTTTTAATGCAGATTTTTAGAAAATCGAATCAGAAGTCTTTAGAGGTATGCCACTTTGGAATCGGCTTAAGTTCGGTAAAGTTATGGACTTTCGAATTCCAATTTTGGGTCAACGTTAAATAAGTCAAATTAGAAATAACTGACATGAAAATGGGTCAAAAATTTGATCAACTTTAAATTGAAAAGTTTGAGTGCAGATTTTTAGAGAATCGAATCAAAAGACTTTAGAGGTATGCCACTTTGGAATCGGCTTAAGTTTGGTAAAGTTATGGACTCTCGAAGTCCAATTTTGTGTCAACGTTAAATAAGTCAAATTAGAAATAACTGACATGAAAATGGGTCAAAAATTTGATCAACGTTAAATTGAAAAATTTGAATGCAGATTTTTAGAGAATCGAATCAGAAGTCTTTAGAGGTATGCCACTTTGGAATCGGATTAAGTTCGGTAAACTTATGAACTCTCGAAGTCCAATTTTGGGTCAACGTTAAACAAGTCATGGAATTAGAAATAACTGACATGAAAATGGGACAAAAATTTGATCAACGTTAAATTGAAAAATTTTAATGCAGATTTTTAGAGAATCGAATCAGAAGTCTTTAGAGGTATGCTACTTTGGAATCGGCTTAAGTTCGGTAAACTTATGGACTCTCGAAGTCCAATTTTGGGTCAACGTTAAACAAGTCATGAAATTAGAAATAACTGACATGAAAATGGGACAAAAATTTGATCAACGTTAAATTGAAAAATTTTAATGCAGATTTTTAGAGAATCGAATCAGAAGTCTTTAGAGGTATGCTACTTTGGAATCGGCTTAAGTTCGGTAAACTTATGGACTCTCGAAGTCCAATTTTGGGTCAACGTTAAACAAGTCATGGAATTAGAAATAACTGACATGAAAATGGGACAAAAATTTGATCAACGTTAAATTGAAAAATTTTAATGCAGATTTTTAGAGAATCGAATCAGAAGTCTTTAGAGGTATGCCACTTTGGAATCGGCTTAAATTCGAAAAGTTATGGACTCTCGATGTCCAATTTTGCGTCAACGCTAAATAATTCAAATTAGAAATAACTGACATGAAAATGGGTCAAAAATTTGAACAACGTTAAATTGAAAAATTTTAATGCAGATTTTTAGAGAATCGAATCAGAAGTCCTTAGAGGTATACCACTTTGGAATCGGCTTAAGTTCGGTAAAGTTATAGACTCTCGAAGTCCAATTTTGGGTCAACGTTAAACAAGTCATGGAATTAGAAATAACTGACATGAAAATGGGACAAAAATTTGATCAACGTTAAATTGAAAAATTTTAATGCAGATTTTTAGAGAATCGAATCAGAAGTCTTTAGAGGTATGCTACTTTGGAATCGGCTTAAGTTCGGTAAACTTATGGACTCTCGAAGTCCAATTTTGGGTCAACGTTAAACAAGTCATGAAATTAGAAATAACTGACATGAAAATGGGACAAAAATTTGATCAACGTTAAATTGAAAAATTTTAATGCAGATTTTTAGAGAATCGAATCAGAAGTCTTTAGAGGTATGCTACTTTGGAATCGGCTTAAGTTCGGTAAACTTATGGACTCTCGAAGTCCAATTTTGGGTCAACGTTAAACAAGTCATGGAATTAGAAATAACTGACATGAAAATGGGACAAAAATTTGATCAACGTTAAATTGAAAAATTTTAATGCAGATTTTTAGAGAATCGAATCAGAAGTCTTTAGAGGTATGCCACTTTGGAATCGGCTTAAATTCGAAAAGTTATGGACTCTCGATGTCCAATTTTGCGTCAACGCTAAATAATTCAAATTAGAAATAACTGACATGAAAATGGGTCAAAAATTTGAACAACGTTAAATTGAAAAATTTTAATGCAGATTTTTAGAGAATCGAATCAGAAGTCCTTAGAGGTATACCACTTTGGAATCGGCTTAAGTTCGGTAAAGTTATAGACTCTCGAAGTCCAATTTTGGGTCAACGTTAAACAAGTCATGGAATTAGAAATAACTGACATGAAAATGGGACAAAAATTTGATCAACGTTAAATTGAAAAATTTGAATGCAGATTTTTAGAGAATCGAATCAGAAGTCTTTGCGGTATGCCACTTTGTAATCGGCTTAAGTTTGGTAAAGTTATGGACTCTCGAATTCCAATTTCGGGTCAACGTTAAATAAGTCAAATTAGAAATAATTGACATGAAAATGGGTCAAAAATTTGATCAACGTTAAATTGAAAAGTTTGAATGCAGATTTTTAGAGAATCGAATCAAAAGACTTTAGAGGTATGCCACTTTGGAATCGGCTTAAGTTTGGTAAAGTTATGGACTCTCGAAGTCCAATTTTGTGTCAACGTTAAATAAGTCAAATTAGAAATAACTGACATGAAAATGGGTCAAAAATTTGATCAACGTTAAATTGAAAAATTTGAATGCAGATTTTTAGAGAATCGAATCAGAAGTCTTTAGAGGTATGCCACTTTTAAATCGGATTAAGTTCGGTAAACTTATGAACTCTCGAAGTCCAATTTTTGGTCAACGTTAAACAAGTCATGGAATTAGAAATAACTGACATGAAAATGGGACAAAAATTTGATCAACGTTAAATTGAAAAATTTTAATGCAGATTTTTAGAGAATCGAATCAGAAGTCTTTAGAGGTATGCTACTTTGGAATCGGCTTAAGCTCGGTAAACTTATGGACTCTCGAAGTCCAATTTTGGGTCAACGTTAAACAAGTCATGGAATTAAAAAATAACTGACATGAAAATGGCACAAAAATTTGATCAACGTTAAATTGAAAAATTTTAATGCAGATTTTTAGAGAATCGAATCAGAAGTCTTTAGAGGTATGCTACTTTGGAATCGGCTTAAGTTCGGTAAACTTATGGACTCTCGAAGTCCAATTTTGGGTCAACGTTAAACAAGTCATGGAATTAGAAATAACTGACATGAAAATGGGACAAAAATTTGATCAACGTTAAATTGAAAAATTTTAATGCAGATTCTTAGAGAATCGAATCAGAAGTCTTTAGAGGTATGCCACTTTGGAATCGGCTTAAATCCGAAAAGTTATGGACTCTCGATGTCCAATTTTGCGTCAACGCTAAATAATTCAAATTAGAAATAACTGACATGAAAATGGGTCAAAAATTTGATCAACGTTAAATTGAAAAATTTTAATGCAGATTTTTAGAGAATCGAATCAGAAGTCCTTAGAGGTATACCACTTTGGAATCGGCTTAAGTTCGGTAAAGTTATGGACTCTCGAACTCCAATTTTGGGTCAACGTTAAACAAGTCATGGAATTAGAAATAACTGACATGAAAATGGGACAAAAATTTGATCAACGTTAAATTGAAAAATTTGAATGCAGATTTTTAGAGAATCGAATCAGAAGTCTTTGAGGTATGCCACTTTGTAATCGGCTTAAGTTTGGTAAAGTTATGGACTCTCGAATTCCAATTTCGGGTCAACGACAAATGAAAAAATGGGTGCAAAATTTGATCAACGGTAAATTAAAAAATTTGAATGCAGATTTTTAGAGAATCGAATCAGAAGTCTTAAGAGGTATGCCCCTTTGGAATTGGGTTGAGTTTGGTAAAGTTATGGACTCTCGAATTCCAATTTTGGGTCAACGTTAAACAAGTCATGGAACTAGAAATAACTGACATGAAAATGGGACAAAAATTTGATCAACGTTAAATTGAAAAATTTGAATGCAGATTTTTAGAGAATCGAATCAGAAGTCTTTAGAGGTAAGCCACTTTGGAATCGGCTTAAGTTCGAAAAGTTATGGACTCTCGATGTCCAATTTTGCGTCAACGTTAAATAATTTAAATTAGAAATAACTGACATAAAAATGGGTCAAAAATTTGATCAACGTTAAATTGAAAAAATTGAATGCAGATTTTTAGAGAATCGAATCAAAAGTCTTTAGAGGTATGCCACTTTGGAATCGGCTTAAGTTTGGTAAAGTTATGGACTCTCGAACTCCAATTTTGGGTCAACGTTAAACAAGTCATGGAATTAGAAATAACTGACATGAAAATGGGACAAAAATTTGATCAACGTTAAATTGAAAAATTTGAATGCAGATTTTTAGAGAATCGAATCAGAAGTCTTTGAGGTATGCCACTTTGTAATCGGCTTAAGTTTGGTAAAGTTATGGACTCTCGAATTCCAATTTCGGGTCAACGACAAATGAAAAAATGGGTGCAAAATTTGATCAACGGTAAATTAAAAAATTTGAATGCAGATTTTTAGAGAATCGAATCAGAAGTCTTTAGAAGTATGCTACTTTGGAATCGGCTTAAGCTCGGTAAACTTATGGACTCTCGAAGTCCAATTTTGGGTCAACGTTAAACAAGTCATGGAATTAGAAATAACTGACATGAAAATGGGACAAAAATTTGATCAACGTTAAATTGAAAAATTTTAATGCAGATTTTTTTTTTTTAAGTTCGGTAAAGTTATGGACTTTCGAATTCCAATTTTGGGTCAACGTTAAATAAGTCAAATTAGAAATAACTGACATGAAAATGGGTCAAAAATTTGATCAACGTTAAATTGAAAAGTTTGAATGCAGATTTTTAGAGAATCGAATCAAAAGACTTTAGAGGTATGCCACTTTGGAATCGGCTTAAGTTTGGTAAAGTTATGGACTCTCGAAGTCCAATTTTGTGTCAACGTTAAATAAATCAAATTAGAAATAACTGACATGAAAATGGGTCAAAAATTTGATCAACGTTAAATTGAAAAATTTGAATGCAGATTTTTAGAGAATCGAATCAGAAGTCTTTAGAGGTATGCCACTTTGGAATCGGATTAAGTTCGGTAAACTTATGAACTCTCGAAGTCCAATTTTGGGTCAACGTTAAACAAGTCATGGAATTAGAAATAACTGACATGAAAATGGGACAAAAATTTGATCAACGTTAAATTGAAAAATTTTAATGCAGATTTTTAGAGAATCGAATCAGAAGTCTTTAGAGGTATGCTACTTTGGAATCGGCTTAAGTTCGGTAAACTTATGGACTCTCGAAGTCCAATTTTGGGTCAACGTTAAACAAGTCATGGAATTAGAAATAACTGACATGAAAATGGGACAAAAATTTGATCAACGTTAAATTGAAAAATTTTAATGCAGATTTTTAGAGAATCGAATCAGAAGTCTTTAGAGGTATGCCACTTTGGAATCGGCTTAAATTCGAAAAGTTATGTACTCTCGATGTCCAATTTTGCGTCAACGCTAAATAATTCAAATTAGAAATAACTGACATGAAAATGGGTCAAAAATTTGATCAACGTTAAATTGAAAAATTTTAATGCAGATTTTTAGAGAATCGAATCAGAAGTCCGTAGAGGTATGCCACTTTGGAATCGGCTTAAGTTCGGTAAAGTTATGGACTCTCGAAGTCCAATTTTGGGTCAACGTTAAACAAGTCATGGAATTAGAAATAACTGACATGAAAATGGGACAAAAATTTGATCAACGTTAAATTGAAAAATTTGAATGCAGATTTTTAGAGAATCGAATCAGAAGTCTTTGAGGTATGCCACTTTGGAATCCGCTTAAGTTTGGTAAAGTTATGGACTCTCGAATTCCAATTTCGGGTCAACGACAAATGAAAAAATGGGTGCAAAATTTGATCAACGGTAAATTAAAAAATTTGAATGCAGATTTTTAGAGAATCGAATCAGAAGTCTTAAGAGGTATGCCCCTTTGGAATTGGGTTGAGTTTGGTAAAGTTATGGACTCTCGAATTCCAATTTTGGGTCAACGTTAAACAAGTCATGGAATTAGAAATAACTGACATGAAAATGGGACAAAAATTTGATCAACGTTAAATTGAAAAATTTGAATGCAGATTTTTAGAGAATCGAATCAGAAGTCTTTAGAGGTAAGCCACTTTGAATTCGGCTTAAGTTCGAAAAGTTATGGACTCTCGATGTCCAATTTTGCGTCAACGTTAAATAATTTAAATTAGAAATAACTGACATAAAAATGGGTCAAAAATTTGATCAACGTTAAATTGAAAAAATTGAATGCAGATTTTTAGAGAATCGAATCAGAAGTCTTTAGAGGTATGCCACTTTGGAATCGGCTTAAGTTTGGTAAAGTTATGGACTCTCGAAGTCCAATTTTGTGTCAACGTTAAATAAGTCAAATTAGAAATAACTGACATGAAAATGGGTCAAAAATTTGATCAACGTTAAATTGAAAAATTTGAATGCAGATTTTTAGAGAATCGAATCAGAAGTCTTTAGAGATATGCCACTTTGGAATCGGCTTAAGTTCGGTAAACTTATGGACTCTAGAAGTCCAATTTTGGGTCAACGTTAAACAAGTCATGGAATTAGAAATAACTGACATGAAAATGGGACAAAAATTTGATCAACGTTAAATTGAAAAATTTTAATGCAGATTTTTAGAGAATCGAATCAGAAGTTTTTAGAGGTATGCCACTTTGGAATCGACTTAAGTTCGGTAAAGTTATGGACTCTCAAAGTCCAATTTTGGGTCAACGTTAAATAAGTCAAATTAGAAATAACTGACATGAAAATGGTCAAAAATTTGATCAACGTTAAATTGAAAAATTTGAATGCAGATTTTTAGAGAATCGAATCAGAAGTCTTTAGAACTTTGGAATCGGCTTAAGTTTGGTAAATTTATGGACTCTAGAAGTCCAATTTTGGGTCAACGTTAAACAAGTCATGGAATTAGAAATAACTGACATGAAAATGGGACAAAAATTTGATCAACGTTAAATTGAAAAAATTGTATGCAGATTTTTAGAGAATCGAATCAAAAGTCTTTAGAGGTATGCCACTTTGGAATCGGCTTAAGTTTGGTAAAGTTATGGACTCTCGAAGTCCAATTTTGGGTCAACGTTAAACAAGTCATGGAATTAGAAATAACTGACATGAAAATGGGACAAAAATTTGATCAACGTTAAATTGAAAAATTTTAATGCAGATTTTTAGAGAATCGAATCAGAAGTCTTTAGAGGTATGCCACTTTGGAATCGACTTAAGTTCGGTAAAGTTATGGACTCTCGAAGTCCAATTTTGGGTCAACGTTAAACAAGTCATGGAATTAGAAATAACTAACATGAAAATGTGTCAAAAATTTGATCAACGTTAAATTGAAAAATTTGAATGCAGATTTTTAGAGAATCGAATCAGAAGTCTTTAGAGGTATGCCACTTTGGAATCGGATTAAGTTCGGTAAAGTTATGGACTCTCGAAGTCCAATTTTGGGTCAACGTTAAATAAGTCAAATTAGAAATAACTGACATGAAAATGGGTCAAAAATTTGATCAACGTTAAATTGAAAAGTTTGAATGCAGATTTTTAGAGAATCGAATCAAAAGACTTTAGAGGTATGCCACTTTGGAATCGGCTTAAGTTTGGTAAAGTTATGGACTCTCGAAGTCCAATTTTGTGTCAACGTTAAATAAGTCAAATTAGAAATAACTGACATGAAAATGGGTCAAAAATTTGATCAACGTTAAATTGAAAAATTTGAATGCAGATTTTTAGAGAATCGAATCAGAAGTCTTTAGAGGTATGCCACTTTGGAATCGGATTAAGTTCGGTAAAGTTATGGACTCTCGAAGTCCAATTTTGGGTCAACGTTAAACAAGTCAAATTAGAAATAACTGACATGAAAATGGGACAAAAATTTGATCAACGTTAAATTGAAAAATTTTAATGCAGATTTTTAGAGAATCGAATCAGAAGTCTTTAGAGGTATGCTACTTTGGAATCGGCTTAAGTTCGGTAAACTTATGGACTCTCGAAGTCCAATTTTGGGTCAACGTTAAACAAGTCATGGAATTAGAAATAACTGACATAAAAATGGGACAAAAATTTGATCAACGTTAAATTGAAAAATTTTAATGCAGATTTTTAGAGAATCGAATCAGAAGTCTTTAGAGGTATGCCACTTTGGAATCGGCTTAAATTCGAAAAGTTATGTACTCTCGATGTCCAATTTTGCGTCAACGCTAAATAATTCAAATTAGAAATAACTGACATGAAAATGGGTCAAAAATTTGATCAACGTTAAATTGAAAAATTTTAATACAGATTTTTAGAGAATCGAATCAGAAGTCCTTAGAGGTATGCCACTTCGGAATCGGCTTAAGTTCGGTAAAGTTATGGACTCTCGAAGTCCAATTTTGGGTCAACGTTAAACAAGTCATGGAATTAGAAATAACTGACATGAAAATGGGACAAAAATTTGATCAACGTTAAATTGAAAAATTTGAATGCAGATTTTTAGAGAATCGAATCAGAAGTCTTTGAGGTATGCCACTTTGGAATCCGCTTAAGTTTGGTAAAGTTATGGACTCTCGAATTCCAATTTCGGGTCAACGACAAATGAAAAAATGGGTGCAAAATTTGATCAACGGTAAATTAAAAAATTTGAATGCAGATTTTTAGAGAATCGAATCAGAAGTCTTAAGAGGTATGCCCCTTTGGAATTGGGTTGAGTTTGGTAAAGTTATGGACTCTCGAATTCCAATTTTGGGTCAACGTTAAACAAGTCATGGAACTAGAAATAACTGACATGAAAATGGGATAAAAATTTGATCAACGTTAAATTGAAAAATTTGAATGCAGATTTTTAGAGAATCGAATCAGAAGTCTTTAGAGGTAAGCCACTTTGAATTCGGCTTAAGTTCGAAAAGTTATGGACTCTCGATGTCCAATTTTGCGTCAACGTTAAATAATTTAAATTAGAAATAACTGACATAAAAATGGGTCAAAAATTTGATCAACGTTAAATTGAAAAAATTGAATGCAGATTTTTAGAGAATCGAATCAGAAGTCTTTAGAGGTATGCCACTTTGGAATCGGCTTAAGTTTGGTAAAGTTATGGACTCTCGAAGTCCAATTTTGTGTCAACGTTAAATAAGTCAAATTAGAAATAACTGACATGAAAATGGGTCAAAAATTTGATCAACGTTAAATTGAAAAATTTGAATGCAGATTTTTAGAGAATCGAATCAGAAGTCTTTAGAGGTATGCCACTTTGGAATTGGATTAAGTTCGGTAAACTTATGGACTCTCGAAGTCCAATTTTGGGTCAACGTTAAACAAGTCATGGAATTAGAAATAACTCACATGAAAATGGGACAAAAATTTGATCAACGTTAACTTGAAAAATTTTAATGCAGATTTTTAGAGAATCGAATCAGAAGTCCTTAGAGGTATGCCACTTTGGAATCGGCTTAAGTTCGGTAAAGTTATGGACTCTCGAAGTCCAATTTTGGGTCAACGTTAAATAAGTCAAATTAGAAATAATTGACATGAAAATGGTCAAAAATTTGATCAACGTTAAATTGAAAAATTTGAATGCAGATTTTAGAGAATCGAATCAGAAGTCTTTAGAACTTTGGAATCGGCTTAAGTTTGGTAAATTTATGGACTCTAGAAGTCCAATTTTGGGTCAACTTTAAACAAGTCATGGAATTAGAAATAACTGACATGAAAATGGGACAAAAATTTGATCAACGTTAAATTGAACAAGAAAGGAAAGCTAACTTCGGGCGGAGCCGAAGTTGATATACCCTTGCAGAATATTCTATAAATTATATTCTCCAAAATTATTCATATGATGCATTCTTAATACTCATAAAAAGTCCCAACTTCCTAACATTAAAAACACCAAAGTTATGTCATTTCCAATCGTTCAGTTATATGGCAGCTATAAGATATAGTCGGCCGATCCTTATGAAATTTGGTAGGTCGGATTGATTGGCCAAAAATAAAACCCATAGAAAATCCCAACTTCCTAACTTTACAAACACCAAAGCTATTGCATTTCCGATCAATCAGTTATATGGCGGCTATAGGATATAGTCGTCCGATCCTTATGAAATTTGGTACGTAAAATTGATTGGCCAAATGTAAAACCCATAGAAAATCCCAACTTCCTAACTTTAAAAACACCAAAGTTATGGCATTTCCGATCGTTCAGTTATATGGCAGCTATATGATATTGGCTAATCAATCCGACCTACCAAATTTCATAAGGATCGGCCGACTATATCTTATAGCTGCCATATAACTGAACGATTGGAAATGACATAACTTTGGTGTTTTTAAAGTTAGGAAGTTGGGACTTTTTATGAGTATTAAGAATGCATCATATGAATAATTTTGGAGAATATAATTTATAGAATATTCTGCAAGGGTATATCAACTTCGGCTCCGCCCGAAGTTAGCTTTCCTTTCTTGTTTAATTTACCGTTGATCAAATTTTGCACCCATTTTTTCATTTGTCGTTGACCCGAAATTGGAATTCGAGAGTCCATAACTTTACCAAACTTAAGCCGATTCCAAAGTGGCATACCTCAAAGACTTTTGATTCGATTCTCTAAAAATCTGCATTCAAATTTTTCAATTTAACGTTGATCAAATTTTTGTCCCATTTTCATGTCAGTTATTTCTAATTCCATGACCTGTTTAACGTTGACCCAAAATTGGAATTCGAGAGTCCATAACTTTACCAAACTCAACCCAATTCCAAAGGGGCATACCTCTTAAGACTTCTGATTCGATTCTCTAAAAATCTGCATTCAAATTTTTATACCTTTGCAGAGGGTATTATAATTTCAGTCAAAAGTTTGCAACGCAGTGAAGGAGACATTTCCGACCCTATAAAGTATATATATTCTTGATCAGCATCACCAGGAGAGTCGATCTAGCCATGTCCGTCTGTCCGTCTGTCCGTCCGTCTGTCCGCCCGTCTGTCCGTCTGTCCGTCCGTTTCTACGCAAACTAGTCCCTCAGTTTTAAAGCTATCTGCTTGAAACTTTCCCAAAAGTTGTCTTTCTATTGCATGTAGTATATAAGTCGGAACGAGCCGGATCGGGCCACTATATCATATAGCTGCCATATAACTGAACGATCGGAAATGCCATAACTTTGGTGTTTTTTAAGTTAGGAAGTTGGGATTTTCTATGGGTCTTATCATAGAAAATCCCAACTTCAAAAAACAAAAGTTATGGCATTTCCGATCATTCAGTTATATGGCAGCTATATGATATTGGCTAATCAATCCGACCTACCAAATTTCATAAGGATCGGCCGACTATATCTTATAGCTCCCATATAACTGAACGATTGGAAATGACATAACTTTGGTGTTTTTAAAGTTAGGAAGTTGGGACTTTTTATGAGTATTAAGAATGCATCATATGAATAATTTTGGAGAATATAATTTATAGAATATTCTGCAAGGGTATATCAACTTCGGCTCCGCCCGAAGTTAGCTTTCCTTTCTTGTTTAATTTACCGTTGATCAAATTTTGCACCCATTTTTTCATTTGTCGTTGACCCGAAATTGGAATTCGAGAGTCCATAACTTTACCAAACTTAAGCCGATTCCAAAGTGGCATACCTCAAAGACTTCTGATTCGATTCTCTAAAAATCTGCATTCAAATTTTTCAATTTAACGTTGATCAAATTTTTGTCCCATTTTCATGTCAGTTATTTGTAATTCCATGACCTGTTTAACGTTGACCCAAAATTGGAATTCGAGAGTCCATAACTTTACCAAACTCAACCCAATTCCAAAGGGGCATACCTCTTAAGACTTCTGATTCGATTCTCTAAAAATCTGCATTCAAATTTTTATACCTTTGCAGAGGGTATTATAATTTCAGTCAAAAGTTTGCAACGCAGTGAAGGAGACATTTCCGACCCTATAAAGTATATATATTCTTGATCAGCATCACCAGGAGAGTCGATCTAGCCATGTCCGTCAGTTATATGGCAGCTATATGATATTGGCTAATCAATCCGACCTACCAAATTTCATAAGGATCGGCCGACTATATCTTATAGCTCCCATATAACTGAACGATTGGAAATGACATAACTTTGGTGTTTTTAAAGTTAGGAAGTTGGGACTTTTTATGAGTATTAAGAATGCATCATATGAATAATTTTGGAGAATATAATTTATAGAATATTCTGCAAGGGTATATCAACTTCGGCTCCGCCCGAAGTTAGCTTTCCTTTCTTGTTTAATTTACCGTTGATCAAATTTTGCACCCATTTTTTCATTTGTCGTTGACCCGAAATTGGAATTCGAGAGTCCATAACTTTACCAAACTTAAGCCGATTCCAAAGTGGCATACCTCAAAGACTTCTGATTCGATTCTCTAAAAATCTGCATTCAAATTTTTCAATTTAACGTTGATCAAATTTTTGTCCCATTTTCATGTCAGTTATTTCTAATTCCATGACCTGTTTAACGTTGACCCAAAATTGGAATTCGAGAGTCCATAACTTTACCAAACTCAACCCAATTCCAAAGGGGCATACCTCTTAAGACTTCTGATTCGATTCTCTAAAAATCTGCATTCAAATTTTTATACCTTTGCAGAGGGTATTATAATTTCAGTCAAAAGTTTGCAACGCAGTGAAGGAGACATTTCCGACCCTATAAAGTATATATATTCTTGATCAGCATCACCAGGAGAGTCGATCTAGCCATGTCCGTCAGTTATATGGCAGCTATATGATATTGGCTAATCAATCCGACCTACCAAATTTCATAAGGATCGGCCGACTATATCTTATAGCTCCCATATAACTGAACGATTGGAAATGACATAACTTTGGTGTTTTTAAAGTTAGGAAGTTGGGACTTTTTATGAGTATTAAGAATGCATCATATGAATAATTTTGGAGAATATAATTTATAGAATATTCTGCAAGGGTATATCAACTTCGGCTCCGCCCGAAGTTAGCTTTCCTTTCTTGTTTAATTTACCGTTGATCAAATTTTGCACCCATTTTTTCATTTGTCGTTGACCCGAAATTGGAATTCGAGAGTCCATAACTTTACCAAACTTAAGCCGATTCCAAAGTGGCATACCTCAAAGACTTCTGATTCGATTCTCTAAAAATCTGCATTCAAATTTTTCAATTTAACGTTGATCAAATTTTTGTCCCATTTTCATGTCAGTTATTTCTAATTCCATGACTTGTTTAACGTTGACCCAAAATTGGACTTCGAGAGTCCATAACGTTACCGAACTTAAGCCGATTCCAAAGTGGCATACCTCTAAGGACTTCTGATTCGATTCTCTAAAAATCTGCATTAAAATTTTTCAATTTAACGTTGATCAAATTTTTTACCCATTTTCATGTCAGTTATTTCTAATTTGAATTATTTAACGTTGACGCAAAATTGGACATCGAGAGTCCATAACTTTTCGAACTTAAGCCGATTCCAAAGTGGCATACCTCAAAGACTTCTGATTCGATTCTCTAAAAATCTGCATTCAAATTTTTCAATTTAACGTTGATCAAATTTTTGTCCCATTTTCATGTCAGTTATTTCTAATTCCATGACCTGTTTAACGTTGACCCAAAATTGGAATTCGAGAGTCCATAACTTTACCAAACTCAACCCAATTCCAAAGGGGCATACCTCTTAAGACTTCTGATTCGATTCTCTAAAAATCTGCATTCAAATTTTTATACCTTTGCAGAGGGTATTATAATTTCAGTCAAAAGTTTGCAACGCAGTGAAGGAGACATTTCCGACCCTATAAAGTATATATATTCTTGATCAGCATCACCAGGAGAGTCGATCTAGCCATGTCCGTCAGTTATATGGCAGCTATATGATATTGGCTAATCAATCCGACCTACCAAATTTCATAAGGATCGGCCGACTATATCTTATAGCTCCCATATAACTGAACGATTGGAAATGACATAACTTTGGTGTTTTTAAAGTTAGGAAGTTGGGACTTTTTATGAGTATTAAGAATGCATCATATGAATAATTTTGGAGAATATAATTTATAGAATATTCTGCAAGGGTATATCAACTTCGGCTCCGCCCGAAGTTAGCTTTCCTTTCTTGTTTAATTTACCGTTGATCAAATTTTGCACCCATTTTTTCATTTGTCGTTGACCCGAAATTGGAATTCGAGAGTCCATAACTTTACCAAACTTAAGCCGATTCCAAAGTGGCATACCTCAAAGACTTCTAATTCGATTCTCTAAAAATCTGCATTCAAATTTTTCAATTTAACGTTGATCAAATTTTTGTCCCATTTTCATGTCAGTTATTTCTAATTCCATGACTTGTTTAACGTTGACCCAAAATTGGACTTCGAGAGTCCATAACGTTACCGAACTTAAGCCGATTCCAAAGTGGCATACCTCTAAGGACTTCTGATTCGATTCTCTAAAAATCTGCATTAAAATTTTTCAATTTAACGTTGATCAAATTTTTTACCCATTTTCATGTCAGTTATTTCTAATTTGAATTATTTAACGTTGACGCAAAATTGGACATCGAGAGTCCATAACTTTTCGAACTTACGCCGATTCCAAAGTGGCATACCTCTAAAGACTTCTGATTCGATTCTCTAAAAATCTGCATTAAAATTTTTCAATTTAACGTTGATCAAATTTTTGTCCCATTTTCATGTCAGTTATTTCTAATTCCATGACTTGTTTAACGTCGACCCAAAATTGGACTTCGAGAGTCCATAAGTTTACCGAACTTAAGCCGATTCCAAAGTAGCATACCTCTAAAGACTTCTGATTCGATTCTCTAAAAATCTGCATTAAAATTTTTCAATTTAACGTTGATCAAATTTTTGTCCCATTTTCATGTCAGTTATTTCTAATTCCATGACTTGTTTAACGTTGACCCAAAATTGGACTTCGAGAGTTCAAGTTATATAGCACATTACTTAGGGCCACTTACCCGATTTATAAACAACTTTGAGCCCAGCCCAATTTCCAAATAATTCAGAATTGACTCCAAGATAAACCTGTAGTCAGCTATTTCATTCAACTACGCCTTCGACTGGTTCCCACCCATATCATTTCACACTCCGCATTAAACGGATTCTGTAAACATCCTCAGCCGATATTCTAAACATCGGAGACCCAAAGCGACCCTCGAAGCTCGATAATGTAAACACCGATTTCCGGCAGAATCTCGATTTCAGATTTAATTGCCAAATTTCATCATCCTATTTTTCCGACTCTCTTGAGTCAATCTCTTAATCAATTTTTGAAGATAAAATCTCTTAAGCCGAGGTTTGATTATTAATCTTTCAGCCCAAGTGCGGCAGTCCGTTTTTGAGATCCAAAAGAATAAGAACAATAGAAGTGAATAAATGATAAGATCGGAGCAGTGAAATATTCTAAGTGCAACCTATGAAATGTTAGTGATAAGTGAAGTTAATTAAATAAAAAATAAATTTTTTTAACCAAATCACAAAGGAGAAAGTTAATTGGCGCCCAACGTGGGGCCGCATAGTTAAAACATATTCTAAAGCAAGGCATAAAAATTAAAAAAAAGTTCAAAAAAGTTTTTATGTGAAAAAGGAATTTAGTGCGGCCAAAAAAAAAAAAACCAGATACAACCCGCTGAAAATAAAAAAGTTGTGTTATAAAAAATAGGGCAGGAAATCAATAAATGTAATAATCCTCCTTAAATCAAAATAACCAACGAAAACCAAAAAAAAGTGAGTGTTGATCTAAATAAATCTTTAAAAGTAGAAATCAATAAATGCTATAATCTATTTAAAAAAAAAAAAATATAAAAACCTCCCTAATAAAAGTAGTGCTTGTCAAAAAAATTTTTACTGCTCCGGACACATAAATTTATAAAATTAATAAAAATAAAATTACCAACCAAAAATTTACTAAAGTGAACAATAAAATAAAAAAGAACCAACATCAGCAAACAATTCAAAAAAGTGAACAATTAATTATACAAAAGGAAAATCTACAAAATAAAAAATTCAACTAATAAGTTGAATACAAAAATCTACAAAAAATCATCAAAAAGAAAAAACAAAAAAAATACCAGGCTGTAGGGCAATCCCTCGCCAAATAAAGAAGGAAGACAAGCCAAAATAAAAGGAAGACAAATTAATTTAGAAGGAAGACTAATAGAAGACCCCAACAAGGATCATCGGCTAGAAGAAGGACAAGTCGTGAGCGAGAATATTTTTTTTTTATATATATTAATAAAGAAAAATTATAAGAAATATAAGAATACAAAAGTGGAAGAGTTAATTAAAGATTTTGAAAATATTTTAAAAATGAATCCAGAACAAGCTGGTCCAAGTAATAAAAGGCCTCACAACGTAATTACCCCTCAAGAGCCTACAAATGCAAATAACACAATGATAAATATAGGAGAATTAATTAAACACATTGTTAATTGTGAATTGAATCCATTAAAAGAAGAGATAGCAAGTTTAAAATTACAGCTTGCTAATAAAATAAAGGAAGTTGAAGATTATCAAGTAGAAATAGTTGATCCAAATATTAATTGCGAAACATCTTATGAGATCATCAAATCTGTTAGAGAGTATAGGGGTGAAGAAGACAAATATGTTAGCTGGAGGGAATCAGCTGAAATAGCTATGGGTCAATATACCAGAGGTAGCGAAAAATTTTATTCAGCATTATCAATATTAAGAAACAAAATAACAGGGATGGCCAATGACGCCTTAACCCATAACGGTACAGTTTTAAACTTCGATGCCATAATGGCCAGACTAGACTTTGTTTACAGTGACAAACGTCCTATCCATATTATTGAACAGGAGTTAAGTGTTCTCAGCCAGGGTAAATTATCCATAATGGACTATTATGGAACAGTCAATAGTAAATTGACTTTATTAATTAACAAAATAATTATGACATACGGACGAAACAAACCGATTACTCAAGAAATGAATGAAAAACATAGAAAAACCGCCCTTCGAGTTTTTATAACTGGCCTTAACGGTCAAATTTCCGACACAATCTTTTCTATGAATCCCCAAGATTTACCTAATGCTATGGCTATAGTACAGGAACTTCAAAGTAATAGCATGAGAGCACATTTTGCAAATTCGTTTACAAATACACAGAAAAAAATTACCGAGCCCCACCAAGGTGGTAACGGTATAATATTTTTAAACAACAAACCAAGACAACTAAACAATTACAACAATAATCAAAGGAACAATAACAACTTTAGATTTAATCAGGAAAATAATAACTTTAATAAAAATTGGCAAAATCAAAACAATTTTAATTAGAACCGAAATAATAATTTCAATCAGGGAAGACCTTTTTATAATCAACAAAATCAATGGAATTCATACAGACAACCTCAGAATAAGCCAGAGCCTATGGAAATAGACGAATCCTTGCAGATTCAGAATAGGCCCAATAATAACTTTAATCAGGGAAATAATTATCAGAATAATAATTATAATAAATGGAATCAAAATAGGAAACCATACAATCAGCAGGAACAAGTACAAAATAAAAGAATGCCCGCAGGAACTGTTAATCAACCGGTTAACAAAACAATGAGGCTCAACAATATTGAGGAAGATCATTTTTTAGGCGAAGCTCAGGAGTAGGCTTACCCTACTTAATTCGTACAGATAAAACAATTAATAAAAAATTAAAAATATTAATTGACACGGGGGCAACTTCTTGTTATATAAAGACAGGAATATATAAAAATAAGAATGAACTTCCAATTTATAAAAGGGTGTCCACCGTGAATGGATATTCAATAATTAAATATTATCATATGATAACTATATTTAATATGCGATACACGTTTTATGAAATAGAGGGACTAGAATCAGATTTATTAATAGGATATAATCTATTAAAGAAAATTGGAGCTGTAATCGATACAGCTAAGGGAATACTAAAATATAATGGAAAAGAAGAAAAATTGAATTACGATAATGGGAACTTTTTAAATCAACATTCTTTATCTGAAGAAAATACCATTCTTCCGTTAAGAGAATTTATCATAAAAAAATATTTTGATAAAGAGACTCAAGTCAGATCCGATTCTGAAGTGGGCAATCAAAGTGAAAACAGTTTGGGATACAAAAATCCTGAACACGCCGTCGTAGAAGTATCCGACAAAGATTTAATTAACAATATAAAAATATCATCTTCCAATCAATTAAATGATTTGGAGAATGAGATTCAAAACATTATCAACAAAGAACACTCTAAAATAAATATGCAGATTCCATTTAGAACTGATATTCGAGGTGAAATAAATACAGAAAATGATAGACCCATATATAGTAAACAATATCCTTATGCTTTGTCAGCATCAGATTTTGTAAATTCGGAAATAAACCGAATGTTAAACGAAGAAATTATAAGGCCAAGTAGGAGTCCTTATAATTCCCCTGTATTAGTAGTACCAAAAAAGGGCTTCAACGAAGATGGAACTGCAAAGCTCCGTCTCGTAATTGACTTTAAAAAATTAAACGAAAATACAATACCTGACAGATACCCAATGCAGGATCCTTCAGTAATTTTGTCAAACCTAGGAAAGGCAAAATACTTTTCAACAATTGATTTAGAATCTGGATTTCATCAGATTCTAATGAAAGAAACAGACATTAAAAAAACCTCTTTTTCAATAAATAATGGTAAATACGAATTCCTTCGATTGCCATTCGGGTTAACTAACGCTCCCAGAATTTTCCAAAGAGCAATGGATGATATATTAAGAGATGAAGTTGGTAAAATTTGTCATGTCTATATGGATGACATTATTATTTTTCAAATACTATTGAACAACATTACAAAGATTTAATTGTCATAATTAAAATTTTGCTAAACGCAAACATGAAAATTTCTATTGAAAAATCAAAGTTCTTTAAATTAGAAACAAATTTTCTTGGTTACGTTGTATCTCACAATGTGATCAAAACCGATCCCGAAAAAATTTCTACCATTTTAAAATACCCAATTCCAAAAAATATTCGAGAGCTTAGAAGCTTCCTAGGCCTAACAGGATATTACAGAAAATTCGTGCAAAATTACGCCAAAATTGCAAAACCATTAACCAAATATTTGGAAGGCGAAACTGGCAAAGTATCTAAAAAAGCTTCACGTAGAACTTTCATACAGTTGGATGATTCAGCTGTAAGAGCTTTTAACGAGCTCAAAGATAATTTAATCGCACAAATAGAATTAGTACAACCGGATTATAATAAAAAATTTACTTTAACCACTGACGCATCTGATTTAGCAATTGGAGCTGTTCTCTCTCAAGAAGGAAAACCAATTACTTTTATTTCTAAAACTTTATCCAAAACTGAACAATTATATGCTACTAATAAAAATGAACTTTTAGCCATAGTTTGGGCATTTAAAAATTTACGGAATTATTTATATGGAGTTAATAACATTGAGATCTATACAGATCATCAACCTTTATCATTTTCCATTTCTCAAAAAAACCCAAATATTGAAATGAAGAGATGGTATTCTTTTATTGAAAGTTATTCACCAAAAATTATTTATAAGCCAGGAGTAACAAATGTTGTCGCAGATGCCTTATCAAGAATCCAAATAAATAACTTGACAGAAAGTAATGAATCGGTCTCAGATCAAAACACTCAGCATTCAGCAGAGAGTAGTTTTGAGAATGTTATACAAGAAACCCGAAAGCCCTTAAACCAGTTTAAGCAACAACTGCTAATAGCAACGGAGAGGTATACAATACATGAGTCGATAAACTCATTTGGAAATACAAGGCATATAATAGAATATGATACTCCAGAAAATTTGGTATCAATTCTAAAGGAATATATTCCACCAAATATAACTATAGGAATTCATTGTACTTTAGAAGATTTATATAGAATACAAAAACCACTTAAAGATAATTTTATTAATACATTTTTATATACGAAAATATTTGTCCAAGATGTCGAAAATGCGGAAGACCAGGCTCTTATTATCACGGAAACTCATTGTAGAGCTCATAGAGGGCTTGATGAAAATTATAAGCAAATATGTAGATTATATTATTGGCCAAATTTATACAAGAAACTTAAAGAATATATTAAAAATTGTCAAATCTGTAATCAGAATAAATACGATAGACACCCAGTGCAAATTCCTATCGGAGAGGCTCCTATTCCAGAAAGAGAGGGTGAAAATTTACATATTGATATATATTATGCTCAAAATTTAATATTCATTACTTGTATAGATTCCTATTCAAAATATTTAATAGTTAAAGAAATCCAAAATAAATTAAATATAGAAAATAAAGTTTCGGAAATTTTACAACAATTTCCACTAGCCAAAACTATAATGTTAGATAACGAGCCAAGTTTTTCATCTTCCCAATTTAAATCTTTTGCACAAAGAAATGGGTTATCATTATATTTCGCCGACCCACGACATAGTACCTCCAATGGACAAATTGAAAGGGCACACTCGACACTGACAGAAATTGCCCGTTGCATTAAAGACGAGCTTAATTTAGTCGATTATTCAGAAATTATTATTAGAGCAGCACAAAAATATAATTTAACCATACACTCAATTACTAATCAAAGACCATATGACATATTATTTAATAAAATTAAGCATGATACAACTCCCCAACTGCTTAAACAAGCTCAGGAAAAAATGTTAGATTTTCACAATAAAAATAAACGAGGAAAAACTATCACGTAGGTGAGGTAATTTTGAAAAAAACACGGGGAAAGAAACAAACTTAATTCAAGATACAAAAAACAAGTAGTAAAGGAGAATCATCCTAATAAGGTTATTATTAATAATCGAAACCGTACGATTCATAAAGACAATATTAAATGCTAAATAAAAAATGTTTAATTTCAAATTCCAGATAATGATATCATTAACTTTCTTATTATTGATGGTGGCTATATCCAAAGCCGAAATTATGGATTATACAAACCATGATTTCTTCCTTTACAAGGATACCAAAGATGCTCTTATTTATGAATCAAACGCGGATTTATTTCATATTACTAATATAAGTTTTTATAAAGAAATAATTAATCTTGAATCTGAATTTATAAATACTGACCAGAATTTACATTGGGAAATAGCACAGGATTTAAAAATAATTAAAATACTTATCGCACAAATTATACCCAATAGATCAAAGCGAGGAATTAATGAATTAGGCACTATTTGGAAATGGTTAGCTGGCACTCCAGATCATGATGATTTCATAGCTGTTCAGAATAAAATTGATGATTTAATACAAAATAATAACGATCAATTCGTTATTAACTCTAAATTATTTAAAGAAATAAAAACGTTATCTGATGATTTCAAATCTGCATTTAAAAATCAAGAAAATCCACTTAGAAAATATCGTTTACGTTTGCTTACTTACGATCTTACAAATTTAATGGATACAATTACACTTGCAAAAATTGATGTTTTTAACACCAAAATTTTAAACAATGAGGACCTACAAGAAATTTATAAACATGAACAAAAGCCTGTAATTATAACTGACCTATTGGATATATCTGAATTTAAAATTGCTTTGCACCAAGAACTTTTTATAATATACATAAAATATCCCATTATTACCGATCGTTGCGAAGTATACAATTCAAGATCAATTTCACATAAAGATGGAAAATTATTAATCGACAATCACGTCGCAAAATGTAAAAACAAGTATTATGTAATGTCTAATTTTAAGAAAGAATTGTTTAATAATTACTGCACAATAAATCCAGAAGGATCGTGTTTTACAAATTTATTAAATGGAGAAAAAACAAAATGTAAAAAAATCAGAGAAAAAATAAAAATGTAGATGTAATCCAAGAAGGAGCCATTTTTGTAAACGGAAAAAATGTAATCAATGACACCCATTTAGAAGGGTCGTATTTAGTAACTTTTAATGGCACTTCTATAATTAATAATGTAACCTACACTAATGTAGAAAATAAGATATTGGAATACATCACTGCTCGTAAACATACCAATTTTTTAGTAACCGAATATATAATGTCAAATAATTCGGAACTTTCATTCGATAATATTAACATACTAAATCCTTTTATTCAAATCAAACAAACCCAAATACCAATTTCGTTAATATTGGTAATACTTACATTTATATATTTAATGATTATGCTTATAATTAAATACAGAAATTTTTTAATATTCAAACCACGGCAAACCCATGTAGAAATTAATGAAGAAAATAATATACCCGAAAATGAAAATACCAATATTCCCGACAAAGAAAACACCCTAGAAGAAAATATAATTGTCGAACTGACTAATCAATTACAGTCAATATACCCTTCAGTTCCAATGAATCGGGACGATTCAATTTAGGATGGGGGGAGTTATATAGCACATTACTTAGGGCCACTTACCCGATTTATAAACAACTTTGAGCCCAGCCCAATTTCCAAATAATTCAGAATTGACTCCAAGATAAACCCGTAGTCAGCTATTTCATTCAACTACGCCTTCGACTGGTTCCCACCCATATCATTTCACACTCCGCATTAAACGGATTCTGTAAACATCCTCAGCCGATATTCTAAACATCGGAGACCCAAAGCGACCCTCGAAGCTCGATAATGTAAACACCGATTTCCGGCAGAATCTCGATTTCAGATTTAATTGCCAAATTTCATCATCCTATTTTTCCGACTCTCTTGAGTCAATCTCTTAATCAATTTTTGAAGATAAAATCTCTTAAGCCGAGGTTTGATTATTAATCTTTCAGCCCAAGTGCGGCAGTCCGTTTTTGAGATCCAAAAGAATAAGAACAATAGAAGTGAATAAATGATAAGATCGGAGCAGTGAAATATTCTAAGTGCAACCTATGAAATGTTAGTGATAAGTGAAGTTAATTAAATAAAAAATAAATTTTTTTAACCAAATCACAAAGGAGAAAGTTAATTTTCATAAGTTTACCGAACTTAATCCGATTCCAAAGTGGCATACCTCTAAAGACTTCTGATTCGATTCTCTAAAAATCTGCATTCAAATTTTTCAATTTAACGTTGATCAAATTTTTGACCCATTTTCATGTCAGTTATTTCTAATTAACGTTGACACAAAATTGGACTTCGAGAGTCCATAACTTTACCAAACTTAAGCCGATTCCAAAGTGACATACCTCTAAAGACTTTTGATTCGATTCTCTAAAAATCTGCATTCAAACTTTTCAATTTAACTTTGATCAAATTTTTGACACATTTTCATGTCAGTTATGTAATTTGACTTATTTAACGTTGACCCAAAATTGGAATTCGAGAGTCCATAACTTTACCGAACTTAAGCCGATTCCCAAGTGGCATACCTCTAAAGACTTCTGATTCGATTCTCTAAAAATCTGCATTCAAATTTTTCAATTTAACGTTGATCAAATTTTTGACCCATTTTCATGTCAGTTATTTCTAATTAACGTTGACACAAAATTGGACTTCGAGAGTCCATAACTTTACCGAACTTAAGCCGATTCCAAAGTGACATACCTCTAAAGACTTCTGATTCGATTCTCTAAAAATCTGCATTCAAACTTTTCAATTTAACTTTGATCAAATTTTTGACACATTTTCATGTCAGTTATGTAATTTGACTTATTTAACGTTGACCCAAAATTGGAATTCGAGAGTCCATAACTTTACCGAACTTAAGCCGATTCCCAAGTGGCATACCTCTAAAGACTTCTGATTCGATTCTCTAAAAATCTGCATTCAAATTTTTCAATTTAACGTTGATCAAATTTTTGACCCATTTTCATGCTAGTTATTTCTAATTTGACTTATTTAACGTTGACCCAAAATTGGACTTCGAGAGTCCATAAGTTTACCGAACTTAATCCGATTCCAAAGTGGCATACCTCTAAAGACTTCTGATTCGATTCTCTAAAAATCTGCATTCAAATTTTTCAATTTAACGTTGATCAAATTTTTGACCCATTTTCAGGTCAGTTATTTTTAATTCCATGACTTGTTTAACGTTGACCCAAAATTGGACTTCGAGAGTCCATAAGTTTACCGAACTTAATCCGATTCCAAAGTGGCATACCTCTAAAGACTTCTGATTCGATTCTCTAAAAATCTGCATTCAAATTTTTCAATTTAACGTTGATCAAATTTTTGACCCATTTTCATGTCAGTTATTTCTAATTTGACTTATTTAACGTTGACACAAAATTGGACTTCGAGAGTCCATAACTTTACCAAACTTAAGCCGATTCCAAAGTGGCATACCTCTAAAGAGTTTTGATCCGATTCTCTAAAAATCTGCATTCAATTTTTTCAATTTAACGTTGATCAAATTTTTGACCCATTTTCATGTCAGTTATTTCTAATTTGAATTATTTAACGTTGACGCAAAATTGGACATCGAGAGTCCATAACTTTTCGAACTTAAGCCGATTCCAAAGTGGCTTACCTCTAAAGACTTCTGATTCGATTCCCTAAAAATCTGCATTCAAATTTTTCAATTTAACGTTGATCAAATTGTTGTCCCATTTTCATGGCAGTTATTTCTAATTCCATGGCTTGTTTAACGTTGACCCAAAATTGGAATTCGAGAGTCTATAACTTTACCAAACTCAACCCAATTCCAAAGTGGCATACCTCTTAAGACTTCTGATTCGATTCTCTAAAAATCTGCATTCAAATTTTTATACCCTTGCAGAGGGTATTATAATTTTGGTCAAAAGTGTGCAACGCAGTGAAGGAGACATCTCCGACCATATAAAGTATATATATTCTTGATCAGGATCACCTCCTGAGTTGATATAAGCATGTCCGTCTGTCCGTCTGTCTGTCCGTCTGTCTGTTTCTACGCGAACTAGTCTCTCAGTTTTAAAGATATCGAATTGAAACTTTGCACACACCCTTCTTTCCTTTGCACGTAGTATATAAGTCGGAACGGCCGGGATCGGCCGACTATATCCTATAGCTGCCATATAACTGAACGATTGGAAATGCCATAACTTTGGTGTTTTTAAAGTTAGGAAGTTGGGATTTTTTATGAGTATTAAGAATGCATCATATGAATAATTTTGGAGAATATAATTTACAGAGTATTCTGCAAGGGTATATCAACTTCGGCTCCGCCCGAAGTTAGCTTTCCTTTCTTGTTTAATTTACCGTTGATCAAATTTTGCACCCATTTTTTCATTTGTCGTTGACCCGAAATTGGAATTCGAGAGTCCATAACTTTACCAAACTTAAGCCGATTCCAAAGTGGCATACCTCAAAGACTTCTGATTCGATTCTCTAAAAATCTGCATTCAAATTTTTATACCCTAGCAGAGGGTATTATAATTTCAGTCAAAAGTTTGCAACGCAGTGAAGGAGACATTTCCGACCCTATAAAGTATATATATTCTTGATCAGCTTCACCAGGAGAGTCGATCTAGCCATGTCCGTCTGTCCGTCTGTCCATCTGTCCGTCTGTCCGTCTGTCCGTCCGTCTGTCCGTCCGTCTGTCCGTCTGTCCGTCCGTTTCTACGCAAACTAGTCCCTCAGTTTTAAAGCTATCTGCTTGAAACTTTCCCAAAAGTTGTCTTTCTATTGCATGTAGTATAGAAGTCGGAACGAGCCGGATCGGGCCACTATATCATATAGCTGCCATATAACTGAACGATCGGAAATGCCATAACTTTGGTGTTTTTTAAGTTAGGAAGTTGGGATTTTCTATGGGTCTTATCATAGAAAATCCCAACTTCCTAACTTAAAAAACACCAAAGTTATGGCATTTCCGATCGTTCAGTTATATGGCAGCTATATGATATAGTGGCCCGATCCGGCTCGTTCCGACTTATATACTACATGCAATAGAAAGACAACTTTGGGAAAGTTTCAAGCAGATAGCTTTAAAACTGAGGGACTAGTTTGCGTAGAAACGACGGACAGACGGACAGACGGGCGGACAGACGGACGGACAGACGGACAGACGGACATGGCTAGATCGACTCTCCTGGTGATGCTGATCAAGAATATATATACTTTATAGGGTCGGAAATGTCTCCTTCACTGCGTTGCAAACTTTTGACTGAAATTATAATACCCTCTGCAAGGGTATAAAAATTTGAATGCAGATTTTTAGAGAATCGAATCAGAAGTCTTAAGAGGTATGCCCCTTTGGAATTGGGTTGAGTTTGGTAAAGTTATGGACTCGAATTCCAATTTTGGGTCAACGTTAAACAGGTCATGGAATTAGAAATAACTGACATGAAAATGGGACAAAAATTTGATCAACGTTAAATTGAAAAATTTGAATGCAGATTTTTAGAGAATCGAATCAGAAGTCTTTAGAGGTAAGCCACTTTGGAATCGGCTTAAGTTCGAAAAGTTATGGACTCTCGATGTCCAATTTTGCGTCAACGTTAAATAATTCAAATTAGAAATAACTGACATAAAAATGGGTCAAAAATTTGATCAACGTTAAATTGAAAAAATTGAATGCAGATTTTTAGAGAATCGAATCAAAAGTCTTTAGAGGTATGCCACTTTGGAATCGGCTTAAGTTTGGTTAAGTTATGGACTCTCGAAGTCCAATTTTGTGTCAACGTTAAATAAGTCAAATTAGAAATAACTGACATGAAAATGGGTCAAAAATTTGATCAACGTTAAATTGAAAAATTTGAATGCAGATTTTTAGAGAATCGAATCAGAAGTCTTTAGAGGTATGCCACTTTGGAATTGGATTAAGTTCGGTAAACTTATGGACTCTCGAAGTCCAATTTTGGGTCAACGTTAAACAAGTCATGGAATTAGAAATAACTGACATGAAAATGGAACAAAAATTTGATCAACGTTAACTTGAAAAATTGTAATGCAGATTTTTAGAGAATCGAATCAGAAGTCCTTAGAGGTATGCCACTTTGGAATCGGCTTAAGTTCGGTAAAGTTATGGACTCTCGAAGTCCAATTTTGGGTCAACGTTAAATAAGTCAAATTAGAAATAATTGACATGAAAATGGTCAAAAATTTGATCAACGTTAAATTGAAAAATTTGAATGCAGATTTTAGAGAATCGAATCAGAAGTCTTTAGAGGTATGCCAGTTTGGAATTGGGTTGAGTTTGGTAAAGTTATGGACTCTCGAATTCCAATTTTGGGTCAACGTTAAAAAAGTCATGGAATTAGAAATAACTGACATGAAAATGGGACAAAAATTTGATCAACGTTAATTGAAAAATTTGAATGCAGATTTTTAGAGAATCGAATCAGAAGTCTTTAGAGGTAAGCCACTTTGGAATCGGCTTAAGTTCGAAAAGTTATGGACTCTCGATGTCCAATTTTGCGTCAACGTTAAATAATTCAAATTAGAAATAACTGACATGAAAATGGGTCAAAAATTTGATCAACGTTAAATTGAAAAATTTGAATGCAGATTTTTAGAGAATCGAATCAGAAGTCTTTAGAGGTATGCCACTTTGGAATTGGATTAAGTTCGGTAAACTTATGGACTCTCGAAGTCCAATTTTGGGTCAACGTTAAACAAGTCATGGAATTAGAAATAACTGACATGAAAATGGAACAAAAATTTGATCAACGTTAACTTGAAAAATTGTAATGCAGATTTTTAGAGAATCGAATCAGAAGTCCTTAGAGGTATGCCACTTTGGAATCGGCTTAAGTTCGCTAAAGTTATGGACTCTCGAAGTCCAATTTTGGGTCAACGTTAAATAAGTCAAATTAGAAATAATTGACATGAAAATGGTCAAAAATTTGATCAACGTTAAATTGAAAAATTTGAATGCAGATTTTAGAGAATCGAATCAGAAGTCTTTAGAGGTATGCCAGTTTGGAATCGGCTTAAGTTTGGTAAATTTATGGACTCTCGAAGTCCAATTTTGGGTCAACGTTAAATAAGTCAAATTAGAAATAACTGACATGAAAATGGGTCAAAAATTTGATCAACGTTAAATTGAAAAATTTGAATGCAGATTTTTAGAGAATCGAATCAGAAGTCTTTAGAGGTATGCCACTTTGGAATTGGATTAAGTTCGGTAAACTTATGGACTCTCGAAGTCCAATTTTGGGTCAACGTTAAACAAATCATGGAATTAGAAATAACTGACATTAAAATGGAACAAAAATTTGATCAACGTTAACTTGAAAAATTGTAATGCAGATTTTTAGAGAATCGAATCAGAAGTCCTTAGAGGTATGCCACTTTGGAATCGGCTTAAGTTCGGTAAAGTTATGGACTCTCGAAGTCCAATTTTGGGTCAACGTTAAATAAGTCAAATTAGAAATAATTGACATGAAAATGGTCAAAAATTTTATCAACGTTAAATTGAAAAATTTGAATGCAGATTTTTAGAGAATCGAATCAGAAGTCTTTGAGGTATGCCACTTTGGAATCGGCTTAAGTTTGGTAAAGTTATGGACTCTCGAATTCCAATTTCGGGTCAACGACAAATGAAAAAATGGGTGCAAAATTTGATCAACGGTAAATTAAAAAATTTGAATGCAGATTTTTAGAGAATCGAATCAGAAGTCTTTAGAGGTATGCCAGTTTGGAATTGGGTTGAGTTTGGTAAACTTATGGACTCTCGAATTCCAATTTTGGGTCAACGTTAAACAAGTCATGGAATTAGAAATAACTAACATGAAAATGGGACAAAAATTTGATCAACGTTAAATTGAAAAATTTTAATGCAGATTTTTAGAGAATCGAATCAGAAGTCTTTAGAGGTATGCCAGTTTGGAATCGGCTTAAGTTCGGTAAAGTTATGGACTCTCGAAGTCCAATTTTGGGTCAACGTTAAATAAGTCAAATTAGAAATAACTGACATGAAAATGGTCAAAAATTTGATCAACGTTAAATTGAAAAATTTTAATGCAGATTTTTAGAGAATCGAATCAGAAGTCTTTAGAGGTATGCCAGTTTGGAATCGGCTTAAGTTCGGTAAAGTTATGGACTCTCGAAGTCCAATTTTGGATCAACGTTAAATAAGTCAAATTAGAAATAACTGACATGAAAATGGTCAAAAATTTGATCAACGTTAAATTGAACAAGAGAGAACGCTAAAGTCGGATGCCACGACTATCAGATACCCGTTACTCTGGTAAAGGGAGTGCGAGGGAGATGGAGATAGAAACTTTGATCACGCATAACTTTTTAACGAATGGTCCGATTTGAAAAATTTCTTCTACATTTCGATAGGTATTGATAAACACAATATAACTGCATTTTTACTTTTCCGAAATATTTAAATTTTTAAAATCGTATATAAGCGATTGTGGGCGTTAAAGGGGGCGTGGCACCTTTTTGAAACAAACTTGCGCTGCGTAGGAACTCCTTAAATCTACATGCAAAATGTCAATCTTCTAGCTTTTATAGTTTCCGAGATCTTAGCGTTCATACGGACAGACAGACAGACGGACAGACAGACGGACAGACGGACATGGCTATATCGACTCGGCTAGTGACCCTGATCAAGAATATATATACTTTATAGGGTCGGAAACGCTTCCTTCTAGCTGTTACATACTTTTGCACGAATACAATATACCCTTTTACTCTACGAGTAACGGGTATAAAAATTTTAGTGCAGCTTTTTAGAGAATCGAATCAGAAGTCTTTAGAGGTATGCCACTTTGGAATTGGGTTGAGTTTGGTAAAGTTATGGACTCTTTAAGTCCAATTTTGAGTCAATCTTTTACAAGTCATCGGAAAACTAGAAATAACTGACATGAAAATGGGTCAAAAATTTGATCAACGTTAAATTGAAAAACTTGAATGTAGATTTTTAGAGAATCAAATCAGAAGTCTTTAGAGGTAAGCCACTTTGAAATCGGCTTAAGCTTGGTAAAGTTATGGACTCTTTAAGTCCAATTTTGAGTCAATCTTTTACAAGTCATCGGAAAACTAGAAATAACTGACATGAAAATGGGTGAAAAATTTGATCAACGTTCAATTGAAAAAATTTAATGCAGATTTTTAGAGAATCGAATCAGAAGTCTTTAGAGGTATGCCACTTTGGAATCGGCTTAAGTTCGGTAAAGTTATGGACTCTCGAAGTCCAATTTTGGGTCAACGTAAAATAAGTCAAATTAGAAATAACTGACATGAAAATGATCAAAAAATTGTTCAACGTTAAATTGAAAAATTTAAATGCAGATTTTTAGAGAATCGAATCAGAAGTCTTTAGAGGTATGCCACTTTGGAATCGGCTTAAGTTCGGTAAAGATATGGACTCTCGAAGTCCAATTTTTGGTCAACGTTAAACAAGTCATGGAATTAGAAATAACTGACATGAAAATGGAACAAAAATTTGATCAACGTTAAATTGAAAAATTTGAATGCAGATTTTTAGAGAATCGAATTAAAAGTCTTTAGAGGTATGCCACTTTGGAATCGGATTAAGTTCGGTAAACTTATGGACTCTCGAAGTCCAATTTTGGGTCAACGTTAAACAAGTCATGGAATTAGAAATAACTGACATGAAAATGGAACAAAAATTTGATCAACGTTAAATTGAAAAATTTGAATGCAGATTTTTAGAGAATCGAATTAAAAGTCTTTAGAGGTATGCAACTTTGGAATCGGCTTAAGTTCGGTAAAGTTATGGACTCTCGAAGTCCAATTTTGGGTCAACGTTAAATAAGTCAAATTAGAAATAATTGACATGAAAATGGTCAAAAATTTGATCAACGTTAAATTGAAAAATTTGAATGCAGATTTTAGAGAATCGAATCAGAAGTCTTTAGAGGTATGCCAGTTTGGAATCGGCTTAAGTTTGGTAAATTTATGGACTCTCGAAGTCCAATTTTGGGTCAACGTTAAATAAGTCAAATTAGAAATAACTGACATGAAAATGGGTCAAAAATTTGATCAACGTTAAATTGAAAAATTTGAATGCAGATTTTTAGAGAATCGAATCAGAAGTCTTTAGAGGTATGCCACTTTGGAATTGGATTAAGTTCGGTAAACTTATGGACTCTCGAAGTCCAATTTTGGGTCAACGTTAAACAAGTCATGGAATTAGAAATAACTGACATGAAAATGGAACAAAAATTTGATCAACGTTAACTTGAAAAATTGTAATGCAGATTTTTAGAGAATCGAATCAGAAGTCCTTAGAGGTATGCCACTTTGGAATCGGCTTAAGTTCGGTAAAGTTATGGACTCTCGAAGTCCAATTTTGGGTCAACGTTAAATAAGTCAAATTAGAAATAATTGACATGAAAATGGTCAAAAATTTGATCAACGTTAAATTGAAAAATTTGAATGCAGATTTTAGAGAATCGAATCAGAAGTCTTTAGACGTATGCCAGTTTGGAATCGGCTTAAGTTTGGTAAATTTATGGACTCTCGAAGTCCAATTTTGGGTCAACGTTAAACAAGTCATGGAATTAGAAAAAACTGACATGAAAATGGGACAAAAATTTTATCAACGTTAAATTGAAAAATTTGAATGCAGATTTTTAGAGAATCGAATCAGAAGTCTTTGAGGTATGCCACTTTGGAATCGGCTTAAGTTTGGTAAAGTTATGGACTCTCGAATTCCAATTTCGGGTCAACGACAAATGAAAAAATGGGTGCAAAATTTGATCAACGGTAAATTAAAAAATTTGAATGCAGATTTTTAGAGAATCGAATCAGAAGTCTTTAGAGGTATGCCAGTTTGGAATTGGGTTGAGTTTGGTAAAGTTATGGACTCTCGAATTCCAATTTTGGGTCAACGTTAAAAAAGTCATGGAATTAGAAATAACTGACATGAAAATGGGACAAAAATTTGATCAACGTTAATTGAAAAATTTGAATGCAGATTTTTAGAGAATCGAATCAGAAGTCTTTAGAGGTAAGCCACTTTAGAATCGGCTTAAGTTCGAAAAGTTATGGACTCTCGATGTCCAATTTTGCGTCAACGTTAAATAATTCAAATTAGAAATAACTGACATGAAAATGGGTCAAAAATTTGATCAACGTTAAATTGAAAAAATTGAATGCAGATTTTTAGAGAATCGAATCAAAAGTCTTTAGAGGTATGCCACTTTGGAATCGGCTTAAGTTTGGTAAAGTTATGGACTCTCGAAGTCCAATTTTGTGTCAACGTTAAATAAGTCAAATTAGAAATAACTGACATGAAAATGGGTCAAAAATTTGATCAACGTTAAATTGAAAAATTTGAATGCAGATTTTTAGAGAATCGAATCAGAAGTCTTTAGAGGTATGCCACTTTGGAATTGGATTAAGTTCGGTAAACTTATGGACTCTCGAAGTCCAATTTTGGGTCAACGTTAAACAAGTCATGGAATTAGAAATAACTGACATGAAAATGGAACAAAAATTTGATCAACGTTAACTTGAAAAATTGTAATGCAGATTTTTAGAGAATCGAATCAGAAGTCCTTAGAGGTATGCAACTTTGGAATCGGCTTAAGTTCGGTAAAGTTATGGACTCTCGAAGTCCAATTTTGGGTCAACGTTAAATAAGTCAAATTAGAAATAATTGACATGAAAATGGTCAAAAATTTGATCAACGTTAAATTGAAAAATTTGAATGCAGATTTTTAGAGAATCGAATCAGAAGTCTTTAGAGGTATGCCACTTTGGAATTGGATTAAGTTCGGTAAACTTATGGACTCTCGAAGTCCAATTTTGGGTCAACGTTAAACAAGTCATGGAATTAGAAATAACTGACATGAAAATGGGTCAAAAATTTGATCAACGTTAACTTGAAAAATTGTAATGCAGATTTTTAGAGAATCGAATCAGAAGTCCTTAGAGGTATGCCACTTTGGAATCGGCTTAAGTTCGGTAAAGTTATGGACTCTCGAAGTCCAATTTTGGGTCAACGTTAAATAAGTCAAATTAGAAATAATTGACATGAAAATGGTCAAAAATTTGATCAACGTTAAATTGAAAAATTTGAATGCAGATTTTAGAGAATCGAATCAGAAGTCTTTAGACGTATGCCAGTTTGGAATCGGCTTAAGTTTGGTAAATTTATGGACTCTCGAAGTCCAATTTTGGGTCAACGTTAAACAAGTCATGGAATTAGAAAAAACTGACATGAAAATGGGACAAAAATTTTATCAACGTTAAATTGAAAAATTTGAATGCAGATTTTTAGAGAATCGAATCAGAAGTCTTTGAGGTATGCCACTTTGGAATCGGCTTAAGTTTGGTAAAGTTATGGACTCTCGAATTCCAATTTCGGGTCAACGACAAATGAAAAAATGGGTGCAAAATTTGATCAACGGTAAATTAAAAAATTTGAATGCAGATTTTTAGAGAATCGAATCAGAAGTCTTTAGAGGTATGCCAGTTTGGAATTGGGTTGAGTTTGGTAAAGTTATGGACTCTCGAATTCCAATTTTGGGTCAACGTTAAAAAAGTCATGGAATTAGAAATAACTGACATGAAAATGGGACAAAAATTTGATCAACGTTAATTGAAAAATTTGAATGCAGATTTTTAGAGAATCGAATCAGAAGTCTTTAGAGGTAAGCCACTTTAGAATCGGCTTAAGTTCGAAAAGTTATGGACTCTCGATGTCCAATTTTGCGTCAACGTTAAATAATTCAAATTAGAAATAACTGACATGAAAATGGGTCAAAAATTTGATCAACGTTAAATTGAAAAAATTGAATGCAGATTTTTAGAGAATCGAATCAAAAGTCTTTAGAGGTATGCCACTTTGGAATCGGCTTAAGTTTGGTAAAGTTATGGACTCTCGAAGTCCAATTTTGTGTCAACGTTAAATAAGTCAAATTAGAAATAACTGACATGAAAATGGGTCAAAAATTTGATCAACGTTAAATTGAAAAATTTGAATGCAGATTTTTAGAGAATCGAATCAGAAGTCTTTAGAGGTATGCCACTTTGGAATTGGATTAAGTTCGGTAAACTTATGGACTCTCGAAGTCCAATTTTGGGTCAACGTTAAACAAGTCATGGAATTAGAAATAACTGACATGAAAATGGAACAAAAAATTTGATCAACGTTAACTTGAAAAATTGTAATGCAGATTTTTAGAGAATCGAATCAGAAGTCCTTAGAGGTATGCAACTTTGGAATCGGCTTAAGTTCGGTAAAGTTATGGACTCTCGAAGTCCAATTTTGGGTCAACGTTAAATAAGTCAAATTAGAAATAATTGACATGAAAATGGTCAAAAATTTGATCAACGTTAAATTGAAAAATTTGAATGCAGATTTTAGAGAATCGAATCAGAAGTCTTTAGAGGTATGCCAGTTTGGAATCGGCTTAAGTTTGGTAAATTTATGGACTCTCGAAGTCCAATTTTGGGTCAACGTTAAATAAGTCAAATTAGAAATAACTGACATGAAAATGGGTCAAAAATTTGATCAACGTTAAATTGAAAAATTTGAATGCAGATTTTTAGAGTATCGAATCAGAAGTCTTTAGAGGTATGCCACTTTGGAATTGGATTAAGTTCGGTAAACTTATGGACTCTCGAAGTCCAATTTTGGGTCAACGTTAAACAAGTCATGGAATTAGAAATAACTGACATGAAAATGGAACAAAAATTTGATCAACGTTAACTTGAAAAATTGTAATGCAGATTTTTAGAGAATCGAATCAGAAGTCCTTAGAGGTATGCCACTTTGGAATCGGCTTAAGTTCGGTAAAGTTATGGACTCTCGAAGTCCAATTTTGGGTCAACGTTAAATAAGTCAAATTAGAAATAATTGACATGAAAATGGTCAAAAATTTGATCAACGTTAAATTGAAAAATTTGAATGCAGATTTTAGAGAATCGAATCAGAAGTCTTTAGACGTATGCCAGTTTGGAATCGGCTTAAGTTTGGTAAATTTATGGACTCTCGAAGTCCAATTTTGGGTCAACGTTAAACAAGTCATGGAATTAGAAAAAACTGACATGAAAATGGGACAAAAATTTTATCAACGTTAAATTGAAAAATTTGAATGCAGATTTTTAGAGAATCGAATCAGAAGTCTTTGAGGTATGCCACTTTGGAATCGGCTTAAGTTTGGTAAAGTTATGGACTCTCGAATTCCAATTTCGGGTCAACGACAAATGAAAAAATGGGTGCAAAATTTGATCAACGGTAAATTAAAAAATTTGAATGCAGATTTTTAGAGAATCGAATCAGAAGTCTTTAGAGGTATGCCAGTTTGGAATTGGGTTGAGTTTGGTAAAGTTATGGACTCTCGAATTCCAATTTTGGGTCAACGTTAAAAAAGTCATGGAATTAGAAATAACTGACATGAAAATGGGACAAAAATTTGATCAACGTTAATTGAAAAATTTGAATGCAGATTTTTAGAGAATCGAATCAGAAGTCTTTAGAGGTAAGCCACTTTAGAATCGGCTTAAGTTCGAAAAGTTATGGACTCTCGATGTCCAATTTTGCGTCAACGTTAAATAATTCAAATTAGAAATAACTGACATGAAAATGGGTCAAAAATTTGATCAACGTTAAATTGAAAAAATTGAATGCAGATTTTTAGAGAATCGAATCAAAAGTCTTTAGAGGTATGCCACTTTGGAATCGGCTTAAGTTTGGTAAAGTTATGGACTCTCGAAGTCCAATTTTGTGTCAACGTTAAATAAGTCAAATTAGAAATAACTGACATGAAAATGGGTCAAAAATTTGATCAACGTTAAATTGAAAAATTTGAATGCAGATTTTTAGAGAATCGAATCAGAAGTCTTTAGAGGTATGCCACTTTGGAATCGGATTAAGTTCGGTAAACTTATGGACTCTCGAAGTCCAATTTTGTGTCAACGTTAAATAAGTCAAATTAGAAATAACTGACATGAAAATGGGTCAAAAATTTGATCAACGTTAAATTGAAAAATTTGAATGCAGATTTTTAGAGAATCGAATCAGAAGTCTTTAGAGGTATGCCACTTTGGAATTGGATTAAGTTCGGTAAACTTATGGACTCTCGAAGTCCAATTTTGGGTCAACGTTAAACAAGTCATGGAATTAGAAATAACTGACATGAAAATGGAACAAAAATTTGATCAACGTTAACTTGAAAAATTGTAATGCAGATTTTTAGAGAATCGAATCAGAAGTCCTTAGAGGTATGCAACTTTGGAATCGGCTTAAGTTCGGTAAAGTTATGGACTCTCGAAGTCCAATTTTGGGTCAACGTTAAATAAGTCAAATTAGAAATAATTGACATGAAAATGGTCAAAAATTTGATCAACGTTAAATTGAAAAATTTGAATGCAGATTTTAGAGAATCGAATCAGAAGTCTTTAGAGGTATGCCAGTTTGGAATCGGCTTAAGTTTGGTAAATTTATGGACTCTCGAAGTCCAATTTTGGGTCAACGTTAAATAAGTCAAATTAGAAATAACTGACATGAAAATGGGTCAAAAATTTGATCAACGTTAAATTGAAAAATTTGAATGCAGATTTTTAGAGAATCGAATCAGAAGTCTTTAGAGGTATGCCACTTTGGAATTGGATTAAGTTCGGTAAACTTATGGACTCTCGAAGTCCAATTTTGTGTCAACGTTAAATAAGTCAAATTAGAAATAACTGACATGAAAATGGGTCAAAAATTTGATCAACGTTAAATTGAAAAATTTGAATGCAGATTTTTAGAGAATCGAATCAGAAGTCTTTAGAGGTATGCCACTTTGGAATTGGATTAAGTTCGGTAAACTTATGGACTCTCGAAGTCCAATTTTGGGTCAACGTTAAACAAGTCATGGAATTAGAAATAACTGACATGAAAATGGAACAAAAATTTGATCAACGTTAACTTGAAAAATTGTAATGCAGATTTTTAGAGAATCGAATCAGAAGTCCTTAGAGGTATGCAACTTTGGAATCGGCTTAAGTTCGGTAAAGTTATGGACTCTCGAAGTCCAATTTTGGGTCAACGTTAAATAAGTCAAATTAGAAATAATTGACATGAAAATGGTCAAAAATTTGATCAACGTTAAATTGAAAAATTTGAATGCAGATTTTAGAGAATCGAATCAGAAGTCTTTAGAGGTATGCCAGTTTGGAATCGGCTTAAGTTTGGTAAATTTATGGACTCTCGAAGTCCAATTTTGGGTCAACGTTAAATAAGTCAAATTAGAAATAACTGACATGAAAATGGGTCAAAAATTTGATCAACGTTAAATTGAAAAATTTGAATGCAGATTTTTAGAGAATCGAATCAGAAGTCTTTAGAGGTATGCCACTTTGGAATTGGATTAAGTTCGGTAAACTTATGGACTCTCGAAGTCCAATTTTGGGTCAACGTTATACAAGTCATGGAATTAGAAATAACTGACATGAAAATGGAACAAAAATTTGATCAACGTTAACTTGAAAAATTGTAATGCAGATTTTTAGAGAATCGAATCAGAAGTCCTTAGAGGTATGCCACTTTGGAATCGGCTTAAGTTCGGTAAAGTTATGGACTCTCGAAGTCCAATTTTGGGTCAACGTTAAATAAGTCAAATTAGAAATAATTGACATGAAAATGGTCAAAAATTTGATCAACGTTAAATTGAAAAATTTGAATGCAGATTTTAGAGAATCGAATCAGAATCGAATCAGAAGTCTTTGAGGTATGCCACTTTGGAATCGGCTTAAGTTTGGTAAAGTTATGGACTCTCGAATTCCAATTTCGGGTCAACGACAAATGAAAAAATGGGTGCAAAATTTGATCAACGGTAAATTAAAAAATTTGAATGCAGATTTTTAGAGAATCGAATCAGAAGTCTTTAGAGGTATGCCAGTTTGGAATTGGGTTGAGTTTGGTAAAGTTATGGACTCTCGAATTCCAATTTTGGGTCAACGTTAAAAAAGTCATGGAATTAGAAATAACTGACATGAAAATGGGACAAAAATTTGATCAACGTTAATTGAAAAATTTGAATGCAGATTTTTAGAGAATCGAATCAGAAGTCTTTAGAGGTAAGCCACTTTAGAATCGGCTTAAGTTCGAAAAGTTATGGACTCTCGATGTCCAATTTTGCGTCAACGTTAAATAATTCAAATTAGAAATAACTGACATGAAAATGGGACAAAAATTTGATGAACGTTAAATTGAAAAATTTTAATGCAGATTTTTAGAGAATCGAATCAGAAGTCTTTAGAGGTATGCCACTTTGGAATCGGCTTAAGTTCAGTAAAGTTATGGACTCTCGAAGTCCAATTTTGGGTCAACGTTAAATAAGTCAAATTAGAAATAATTGACATGAAAATGGTCAAAAATTTGATCAACGTTAAATTGAAAAATTTGAATGCAGATTTTAGAGAATCGAATCAGAATCGAATCAGAAGTCTTTGAGGTATGCCACTTTGGAATCGGCTTAAGTTTGGTAAAGTTATGGACTCTCGAATTCCAATTTCGGGTCAACGACAAATGAAAAAATGGGTGCAAAATTTGATCAACGGTAAATTAAAAAATTTGAATGCAGATTTTTAGAGAATCGAATCAGAAGTCTTTAGAGGTATGCCAGTTTGGAATTGGGTTGAGTTTGGTAAAGTTATGGACTCTCGAATTCCAATTTTGGGTCAACGTTAAAAAAGTCATGGAATTAGAAATAACTGACATGAAAATGGGACAAAAATTTGATCAACGTTAATTGAAAAATTTGAATGCAGATTTTTAGAGAATCGAATCAGAAGTCTTTAGAGGTAAGCCACTTTAGAATCGGCTTAAGTTCGAAAAGTTATGGACTCTCGATGTCCAATTTTGCGTCAACGTTAAATAATTCAAATTAGAAATAACTGACATGAAAATGGGTCAAAAATTTGATCAACGTTAAATTGAAAAAATTGAATGCAGATTTTTAGAGAATCGAATCAAAAGTCTTTAGAGGTATGCCACTTTGGAATCGGCTTAAGTTTGGTAAAGTTATGGACTCTCGAAGTCCAATTTTGTGTCAACGTTAAATAAGTCAAATTAGAAATAACTGACATGAAAATGGGTCAAAAATTTGATCAACGTTAAATTGAAAAATTTGAATGCAGATTTTTAGAGAATCGAATCAGAAGTCTTTAGAGGTATGCCACTTTGGAATCGGATTAAGTTCGGTAAACTTATGGACTCTCGAAGTCCAATTTTGGGTCAACGTTAAACAAGTCATGGAATTAGAAATAACTAACATGAAAATGGGACAAAAATTTGATCAACGTTAAATTGAAAAATTTTAATGCAGATTTTTAGAGAATCGAATCAGAACTCTTTAGAGGTATGCCACTTTGGAATCGGCTTAAGTTCGGTAAACTTAATGGACTCTCGAAGTCCAATTTTGGGTCAACGTTAAACAAGTCATGGAATTAGAAATAACTAACATGAAAATGGGACAAAAATTTGATCAACGTTAAATTGAAAAATTTTAATGCAGATTTTTAGAGAATCGAATCAGAAGTCTTTAGAGGTATGCCAGTTTGGAATCGGCTTAAGTTCGGTAAAGTTATGGACTCTCGAAGTCCAATTTTGGGTCAACGTTAAACAAGTCATGGAATTAGAAATAACTGACATGAAAATGGGACAAAAATTTGATGAACGTTAAATTGAAAAATTTGAATGCAGATTTTTAGAGAATCGAATCAGAAGTCTTTGAGGTATGCCACTTTGGAATCGGCTTAAGTTTGGTAAAGTTATGGACTCTCGAATTCCAATTTCGGGTCAACGACAAACGAAAAAATGGGTGCAAAATTTGATCAACGGTAAATTAAAAAATTTGAATGCAGATTTTTAGAGAATCGAATCAGAAGTCTTTAGAGGTATGCCAGTTTGGAATCGGCTTAAGTTTGGTAAATTTATGGACTCTCGAAGTCCAATTTTGGGTCAACGTTAAACAAGTCATGGAATTAGAAATAACTGACATGAAAATGGGACAAAAATTTGATGAACGTTAAATTGAAAAATTTGAATGCAGATTTTTAGAGAATCGAATCAGAAGTCTTTGAGGTATGCCACTTTGGAATCGGCTTAAGTTTGGTAAAGTTATGGACTCTCGAATTCCAATTTCGGGTCAACGACAAATGAAAAAATGGGTGCAAAATTTGATCAACGGTAAATTAAAAAATTTGAATGCAGATTTTTAGAGAATCGAATCAGAAGTCTTAAGAGGTATGCCACTTTGGAATTGGGTTGAGTTTGGTAAAGTTATGGACTCTCGAAATCCAATTTTGGGTCAACGTTAAAAAAGTCATGGAATTAGAAATAACTGACATGAAAATAGGACAAAAATTTGATCAACGTTAATTGAAAAATTTGAATGCAGATTTCTAGAGAATCGAATCAGAAGTCTTTAGAGGTAAGCCACTTTGGAATCGGCTTAAGTTCGAAAAGTTATGGACTCTCGATGTCCAATTTTGCGTCAACGTTAAATAATTCAAATTAGAAATAACTGACATGAAAATGGGTCAAAAATTTGATCAACGTTAAATTGAAAAAATTAAATGCAGATTTTTAGAGAATCGAATCAAAAGTCTTTAGAGGTATGCCACTTTGGAATCGGCTTAAGTTTGGTAAAGTTATGGACTCTCGAAGTCTAATTTTGTGTCAACGTTAAATAAGTCAAATTAGAAATAACTGACATGAAAATGGGTCAAAAATTTGATCAACGTTAAATTGAAAAATTTGAATGCAGATTTTTAGAGAATCGAATCAGAAGTCTTTAGAGGTATGCCACTTTGGAATCGGATTAAGTTCGGTAAACTTATGGACTCTCGAAGTCCAATTTTGGGTCAACGTTAAACAAGTCATGGAATTAGAAATAACTAACATGAAAATGGGACAAAAATTTGATCAACGTTAAATTGAAAAATTTTAATGCAGATTTTTAGAGAATCGAATCAGAAGTCTTTAGAGGTATGCCACTTTGGAATCGGCTTAAGTTCGGTAAACTTAATGGACTCTCGAAGTCCAATTTTGGGTCAACGTTAAACAAGTCATGGAATTAGAAATAACTAACATGAAAATGGGACAAAAATTTGATCAACGTTAAATTGAAAAATTTTAATGCAGATTTTTAGAGAATCGAATCAGAAGTCTTTAGAGGTATGCCAGTTTGGAATCGGCTTAAGTTCGGTAAAGTTATGGACTCTCGAAGTCCAATTTTGGGTCAACGTTAAATAAGTCAAATTAGAAATAATTGACATGAAAATGGTCAAAAATTTGATCAACGTTAAATTGAAAAATTTGAATGCAGATTTTAGAGAATCGAATCAGAAGTCTTTAGAGGTATGCCACTTTGGAATCGGCTTAAGTTCGGTAAACTTAATGGACTCTCGAAGTCCTATTTTGGGTCAACGTTAAACAAGTCATGGAATTAGAAATAACTAACATGAAAATGGGACAAAAATTTGATCAACGTTAAATTGAAAAATTTTAATGCAGATTTTTAGAGAATCGAATCAGAAGTCTTTAGAGGTATGCCAGTTTGGAATCGGCTTAAGTTCGGTAAAGTTATGGACTCTCGAAGTCCAATTTTGGGTCAACGTTAAATAAGTCAAATTAGAAATAATTGACATGAAAATGGTCAAAAATTTGATCAACGTTAAATTGAAAAATTTTAATGCAGATTTTTAGAGAATCGAATCAGAAGTCTTTAGAGGTATGCCAGTTTGGAATCGGCTTAAGTTCGGTAAAGTTATGGACTCTCGAAGTCCAATTTTGGATCAACGTTAAATAAGTCAAATTAGAAATAACTGACATGAAAATGGTCAAAAATTTGATCAACGTTAAATTGAACAAGAGAGAACGCTATAGTCGGATGCCACGACTATCAGATACCCGTTACTCTGGTAAAGGGAGTGCGAGGGAGATGGAGATAGAAACTTTGATCACGCATAACTTTTTAACGAATGGTCCGATTTGAAAAATTTCGATAGGTATTGATAAACACAATAAAACTGCATTTTTACTTTTCCGAAATATTTAAATTTTTAAAATCGTATATAAGCGATTGTGGGCGTTAAAGGGGGCGTGGCACCTTTTTGAAACAAACTTGCGCTGCGTAGGAACTCCTTAAATCTACATGCAAAATGCCAATCTTCTAGCTTTTATAGTTTCCGAGATCTTAGCGTTCATACGGACAGACAGACAGACGGACAGACAGACGGACAGACAGACGGACAGACGGACATGGCTATATCGACTCGGCTAGTGACCCTGATCAAGAATATATATACTTTATAGGGTCGGAAACGCTTCCTTCTAGCTGTTACATACTTTTGCACGAATACAATATACCCTTTTACTCTACGAGTAACGGGTATAAAAATTTTAGTGCAGCTTTTTAGAGAATCGAATCAGAAGTCTTTAGAGGTATGCCACTTTGGAATTGGGTTGAGTTTGGTAAAGTTATGGACTCTTTAAGTCCAATTTTGAGTCAATCTTTTACAAGTCATCGGAAAACTAGAAATAACTGACATGAAAATGGGTCAAAAAATTTGATCAACGTTAAATTGAAAAACTTGAATGCAGATTTTTAGAGAATCAAATCAGAAGTCTTTAGAGGTATGCCACTTTGGAATCGGCTTAAGTTTGGTAAAGTTATGGACTCTTTAAGTCCAATTTTGAGTCAATCTTTTACAAGTCATCGGAAAACTAGAAATAACTGACATGAAAATGGGTGAAAAATTTGATCAACGTTCAATTGAAAAATTTTAATGCAGATTTTAGAGAATCGAATCAGAAGTTTTTAGAGGTATGCCACTTTGGAATCGGCTTAAGTTCGGTAAAGTTATGGACTCTCGAAGTCCAATTTTGGGTCAACGTAAAATAAGTCAAATTAGAAATAACTGACATGAAAATGATCAAAAATTTGATCAACGTTAAATTGAAAAATTTGAATGCAGATTTTTAGAGAATCGAATCAGAAGTCTTTAGAGGTATGCCACTTTGGAATCGGCTTAAGTTCGGTAAAGATATGGACTCTCGAAGTCCAATTTTTGGTCAACGTTAAACAAGTCATGGAATTAGAAATAACTGACATGAAAATGGAACAAAAATTTGATCAACGTTAAATTGAAAAATTTGAATGCAGATTTTTAGAGAATCGAATTAAAAGTCTTTAGAGGTATGCCACTTTGGAATCGGATTAAGTTCGGTAAACTTATGGACTCTCGAAGTCCAATTTTGGGTCAACGTTAAACAAGTCATGGAATTAGAAATAACTGACATGAAAATTGGACAAAAATTTGATGAACGTTAAATTGAAAAATTTGAATGCAGATTTTTAGAGAATCGAATCAGAAGTCTTTAGAGGTATGCCACTTTGGAATCGGATTAAGTTTGGTAAATTTATGGACTCTCGAAGTCCAATTTTGTGTCAACGTTAAATAAGTCAAATTAGAAATAACTGACATGAAAATGGGTCAAAAATTTGATCAACGTTAAATTGAAAAATTTGAATGCAGATTTTTAGAGAATCGAATCAGAAGTCTTTAGAGGTATGCCACTTTGGAATCGGATTAAGTTCGGTAAACTTATGGACTCTCGAAGTCCAATTTTGGGTCAACGTTAAACAAGTCATGGAATTAGAAATAACTAACATGAAAATGGGACAAAAATTTGATCAACGTTAAATTGAAAAATTTTAATGCAGATTTTTAGAGAATCGAATCAGAAGTCTTTAGAGGTATGCCACTTTGGAATCGGCTTAAGTTCGGTAAACTTAATGGACTCTCGAAGTCCAATTTTGGGTCAACGTTAAACAAGTCATGGAATTAGAAATAACTGACATAAAAATTGGACAAAAATTTGATGAACGTTAAATTGAAAAATTTGAATGCAGATTTTTAGAGAATCGAATCAGAAGTCTTTAGAGGTATGCCACTTTGGGATCGGATTAAGTTTGGTAAATTTATGGACTCTCGAAGTCCAATTTTGGGTCAACGTTAAATAAGTCAAATTAGAAATAATTGACATGAAAATGGTCAAAAATTTGATCAACGTTAAATTGAAAAATTTGAATGCAGATTTTAGAGAATCGAATCAGAAGTCTTTAGACGTATGCCAGTTTGGAATCGGCTTAAGTTTGGTAAATTTATGGACTCTCGAAGTCCAATTTTGGGTCAACGTTAAACAAGTCATGGAATTAGAAAAAACTGACATGAAAATGGGACAAAAATTTTATCAACGTTAAATTGAAAAATTTGAATGCAGATTTTTAGAGAATCGAATCAGAAGTCTTTGAGGTATGCCACTTTGGAATCGGCTTAAGTTTGGTAAAGTTATGGACTCTCGAATTCCAATTTCGGGTCAACGACAAATGAAAAAATGGGTGCAAAATTTGATCAACGGTAAATTAAAAAATTTGAATGCAGATTTTTAGAGAATCGAATCAGAAGTCTTTAGAGGTATGCCAGTTTGGAATTGGGTTGAGTTTGGTAAAGTTATGGACTCTCGAATTCCAATTTTGGGTCAACGTTAAAAAAGTCATGGAATTAGAAATAACTGACATGAAAATGGGACAAAAATTTGATCAACGTTAATTGAAAAATTTGAATGCAGATTTTTAGAGAATCGAATCAGAAGTCTTTAGAGGTAAGCCACTTTAGAATCGGCTTAAGTTCGAAAAGTTATGGACTCTCGATGTCCAATTTTGCGTCAACGTTAAATAATTCAAATTAGAAATAACTGACATGAAAATGGGTCAAAAATTTGATCAACGTTAAATTGAAAAAATTGAATGCAGATTTTTAGAGAATCGAATCAAAAGTCTTTAGAGGTATGCCACTTTGGAATCGGCTTAAGTTTGGTAAAGTTATGGACTCTCGAAGTCCAATTTTGTGTCAACGTTAAATAAGTCAAATTAGAAATAACTGACATGAAAATGGGTCAAAAATTTGATCAACGTTAAATTGAAAAATTTGAATGCAGATTTTTAGAGAATCGAATCAGAAGTCTTTAGAGGTATGCCACTTTGGAATCGGATTAAGTTCGGTAAACTTATGGACTCTCGAAGTCCAATTTTGTGTCAACGTTAAATAAGTCAAATTAGAAATAACTGACATGAAAATGGGTCAAAAATTTGATCAACGTTAAATTGAAAAATTTGAATGCAGATTTTTAGAGAATCGAATCAGAAGTCTTTAGAGGTATGCCACTTTGGAATTGGATTAAGTTCGGTAAACTTATGGACTCTCGAAGTCCAATTTTGGGTCAACGTTAAACAAGTCATGGAATTAGAAATAACTGACATGAAAATGGAACAAAAATTTGATCAACGTTAACTTGAAAAATTGTAATGCAGATTTTTAGAGAATCGAATCAGAAGTCCTTAGAGGTATGCAACTTTGGAATCGGCTTAAGTTCGGTAAAGTTATGGACTCTCGAAGTCCAATTTTGGGTCAACGTTAAATAAGTCAAATTAGAAATAATTGACATGAAAATGGTCAAAAATTTGATCAACGTTAAATTGAAAAATTTGAATGCAGATTTTAGAGAATCGAATCAGAAGTCTTTAGAGGTATGCCAGTTTGGAATCGGCTTAAGTTTGGTAAATTTATGGACTCTCGAAGTCCAATTTTGGGTCAACGTTAAATAAGTCAAATTAGAAATAACTGACATGAAAATGGGTCAAAAATTTGATCAACGTTAAATTGAAAAATTTGAATGCAGATTTTTAGAGAATCGAATCAGAAGTCTTTAGAGGTATGCCACTTTGGAATTGGATTAAGTTCGGTAAACTTATGGACTCTCGAAGTCCAATTTTGGGTCAACGTTATACAAGTCATGGAATTAGAAATAACTGACATGAAAATGGAACAAAAATTTGATCAACGTTAACTTGAAAAATTGTAATGCAGATTTTTAGAGAATCGAATCAGAAGTCCTTAGAGGTATGCCACTTTGGAATCGGCTTAAGTTCGGTAAAGTTATGGACTCTCGAAGTCCAATTTTGGGTCAACGTTAAATAAGTCAAATTAGAAATAATTGACATGAAAATGGTCAAAAATTTGATCAACGTTAAATTGAAAAATTTGAATGCAGATTTTAGAGAATCGAATCAGAATCGAATCAGAAGTCTTTGAGGTATGCCACTTTGGAATCGGCTTAAGTTTGGTAAAGTTATGGACTCTCGAATTCCAATTTCGGGTCAACGACAAATGAAAAAATGGGTGCAAAATTTGATCAACGGTAAATTAAAAATTTGAATGCAGATTTTTAGAGAATCGAATCAGAAGTCTTTAGAGGTATGCCAGTTTGGAATTGGGTTGAGTTTGGTAAAGTTATGGACTCTCGAATTCCAATTTTGGGTCAACGTTAAAAAAGTCATGGAATTAGAAATAACTGACATGAAAATGGGACAAAAATTTGATCAACGTTAATTGAAAAATTTGAATGCAGATTTTTAGAGAATCGAATCAGAAGTCTTTAGAGGTAAGCCACTTTAGAATCGGCTTAAGTTCGAAAAGTTATGGACTCTCGATGTCCAATTTTGCGTCAACGTTAAATAATTCAAATTAGAAATAACTGACATGAAAATGGGTCAAAAATTTGATCAACGTTAAATTGAAAAAATTGAATGCAGATTTTTAGAGAATCGAATCAAAAGTCTTTAGAGGTATGCCACTTTGGAATCGGCTTAAGTTTGGTAAAGTTATGGACTCTCGAAGTCCAATTTTGTGTCAACGTTAAATAAGTCAAATTAGAAATAACTGACATGAAAATGGGTCAAAAATTTGATCAACGTTAAATTGAAAAATTTGAATGCAGATTTTTAGAGAATCGAATCAGAAGTCTTTAGAGGTATGCCACTTTGGAATCGGATTAAGTTCGGTAAACTTATGGACTCTCGAAGTCCAATTTTGGGTCAACGTTAAACAAGTCATGGAATTAGAAATAACTAACATGAAAATGGGACAAAAATTTGATCAACGTTAAATTGAAAAATTTTAATGCAGATTTTTAGAGAATCGAATCAGAACTCTTTAGAGGTATGCCACTTTGGAATCGGCTTAAGTTCGGTAAACTTAATGGACTCTCGAAGTCCAATTTTGGGTCAACGTTAAACAAGTCATGGAATTAGAAATAACTAACATGAAAATGGGACAAAAATTTGATCAACGTTAAATTGAAAAATTTTAATGCAGATTTTTAGAGAATCGAATCAGAAGTCTTTAGAGGTATGCCAGTTTGGAATCGGCTTAAGTTCGGTAAAGTTATGGACTCTCGAAGTCCAATTTTGGGTCAACGTTAAACAAGTCATGGAATTAGAAATAACTGACATGAAAATGGGACAAAAATTTGATGAACGTTAAATTGAAAAATTTGAATGCAGATTTTTAGAGAATCGAATCAGAAGTCTTTGAGGTATGCCACTTTGGAATCGGCTTAAGTTTGGTAAAGTTATGGACTCTCGAATTCCAATTTCGGGTCAACGACAAACGAAAAAATGGGTGCAAAATTTGATCAACGGTAAATTAAAAAATTTGAATGCAGATTTTTAGAGAATCGAATCAGAAGTCTTTAGAGGTATGCCAGTTTGGAATCGGCTTAAGTTTGGTAAATTTATGGACTCTCGAAGTCCAATTTTGGGTCAACGTTAAACAAGTCATGGAATTAGAAATAACTGACATGAAAATGGGACAAAAATTTGATGAACGTTAAATTGAAAAATTTGAATGCAGATTTTTAGAGAATCGAATCAGAAGTCTTTGAGGTATGCCACTTTGGAATCGGCTTAAGTTTGGTAAAGTTATGGACTCTCGAATTCCAATTTCGGGTCAACGACAAATGAAAAAATGGGTGCAAAAATTTGATCAACGGTAAATTAAAAAATTTGAATGCAGATTTTTAGAGAATCGAATCAGAAGTCTTAAGAGGTATGCCACTTTGGAATCGGCTTAAGTTTGGTAAAGTTATGGACTCTCGAAGTCCAATTTTGTGTCAACGTTAAATAAGTCAAATTAGAAATAACTGACATGAAAATGGGTCAAAAATTTGATCAACGTTAAATTGAAAAATTTGAATGCAGATTTTTAGAGAATCGAATCAGAAGTCTTTAGAGGTATGCCACTTTGGAATCGGATTAAGTTCGGTAAACTTATGGACTCTCGAAGTCCAATTTTGGGTCAACGTTAAACAAGTCATGGAATTAGAAATAACTAACATGAAAATGGGACAAAAATTTGATCAACGTTAAATTGAAAAATTTTAATGCAGATTTTTAGAGAATCGAATCAGAACTCTTTAGAGGTATGCCACTTTGGAATCGGCTTAAGTTCGGTAAACTTAATGGACTCTCGAAGTCCAATTTTGGGTCAACGTTAAACAAGTCATGGAATTAGAAATAACTAACATGAAAATGGGACAAAAATTTGATCAACGTTAAATTGAAAAATTTTAATGCAGATTTTTAGAGAATCGAATCAGAAGTCTTTAGAGGTATGCCAGTTTGGAATCGGCTTAAGTTCGGTAAAGTTATGGACTCTCGAAGTCCAATTTTGGGTCAACGTTAAACAAGTCATGGAATTAGAAATAACTGACATGAAAATGGGACAAAAATTTGATGAACGTTAAATTGAAAAATTTGAATGCAGATTTTTAGAGAATCGAATCAGAAGTCTTTGAGGTATGCCACTTTGGAATCGGCTTAAGTTTGGTAAAGTTATGGACTCTCGAATTCCAATTTCGGGTCAACGACAAACGAAAAAATGGGTGCAAAATTTGATCAACGGTAAATTAAAAAATTTGAATGCAGATTTTTAGAGAATCGAATCAGAAGTCTTTAGAGGTATGCCAGTTTGGAATCGGCTTAAGTTTGGTAAATTTATGGACTCTCGAAGTCCAATTTTGGGTCAACGTTAAACAAGTCATGGAATTAGAAATAACTGACATGAAAATGGGACAAAAATTTGATGAACGTTAAATTGAAAAATTTGAATGCAGATTTTTAGAGAATCGAATCAGAAGTCTTTGAGGTATGCCACTTTGGAATCGGCTTAAGTTTGGTAAAGTTATGGACTCTCGAATTCCAATTTCGGGTCAACGACAAATGAAAAAATGGGTGCAAAATTTGATCAACGGTAAATTAAAAAATTTGAATGCAGATTTTTAGAGAATCGAATCAGAAGTCTTAAGAGGTATGCCACTTTGGAATTGGGTTGAGTTTGGTAAAGTTATGGACTCTCGAAATCCAATTTTGGGTCAACGTTAAAAAAGTCATGGAATTAGAAATAACTGACATGAAAATAGGACAAAAATTTGATCAACGTTAATTGAAAAATTTGAATGCAGATTTCTAGAGAATCGAATCAGAAGTCTTTAGAGGTAAGCCACTTTGGAATCGGCTTAAGTTCGAAAAGTTATGGACTCTCGATGTCCAATTTTGCGTCAACGTTAAATAATTCAAATTATAAATAACTGACATGAAAATGGGTCAAAAATTTGATCAACGTTAAATTGAAAAATTTAAATGCAGATTTTTAGAGAATCGAATCAAAAGTCTTTAGAGGTATGCCACTTTGGAATCGGCTTAAGTTTGGTAAAGTTATGGACTCTCGAAGTCCAATTTTGTGTCAACGTTAAATAAGTCAAATTAGAAATAACTGACATGAAAATGGGTCAAAAATTTGATCAACGTTAAATTGAAAAATTTGAATGCAGATTTTTAGAGAATCGAATCAGAAGTCTTTAGAGGTATGCCACTTTGGAATCGGATTAAGTTCGGTAAACTTATGGACTCTCGAAGTCCAATTTTGGGTCAACGTTAAATAAGTCAAATTAGAAATAATTGACATGAAAATGGTCAAAAATTTGATCAACGTTAAATTGAAAAATTTGAATGCAGATTTTAGAGAATCGAATCAGAATCGAATCAGAAGTCTTTGAGGTATGCCACTTTGGAATCGGCTTAAGTTTGGTAAAGTTATGGACTCTCGAATTCCAATTTCGGGTCAACGACAAATGAAAAAATGGGTGCAAAATTTGATCAACGGTAAATTAAAAAATTTGAATGCAGATTTTTAGAGAATCGAATCAGAAGTCTTTAGAGGTATGCCAGTTTGGAATTGGGTTGAGTTTGGTAAAGTTATGGACTCTCGAATTCCAATTTTGGGTCAACGTTAAAAAAGTCATGGAATTAGAAATAACTGACATGAAAATGGGACAAAAATTTGATCAACGTTAATTGAAAAATTTGAATGCAGATTTTTAGAGAATCGAATCAGAAGTCTTTAGAGGTAAGCCACTTTAGAATCGGCTTAAGTTCGAAAAGTTATGGACTCTCGATGTCCAATTTTGCGTCAACGTTAAATAATTCAAATTAGAAATAACTGACATGAAAATGGGTCAAAAATTTGATCAACGTTAAATTGAAAAAATTGAATGCAGATTTTTAGAGAATCGAATCAAAAGTCTTTAGAGGTATGCCACTTTGGAATCGGCTTAAGTTTGGTAAAGTTATGGACTCTCGAAGTCCAATTTTGTGTCAACGTTAAATAAGTCAAATTAGAAATAACTGACATGAAAATGGGTCAAAAATTTGATCAACGTTAAATTGAAAAATTTGAATGCAGATTTTTAGAGAATCGAATCAGAAGTCTTTAGAGGTATGCCACTTTGGAATCGGATTAAGTTCGGTAAACTTATGGACTCTCGAAGTCCAATTTTGGGTCAACGTTAAACAAGTCATGGAATTAGAAATAACTAACATGAAAATGGGACAAAAATTTGATCAACGTTAAATTGAAAAATTTTAATGCAGATTTTTAGAGAATCGAATCAGAACTCTTTAGAGGTATGCCACTTTGGAATCGGCTTAAGTTCGGTAAACTTAATGGACTCTCGAAGTCCAATTTTGGGTCAACGTTAAACAAGTCATGGAATTAGAAATAACTAACATGAAAATGGGACAAAAATTTGATCAACGTTAAATTGAAAAATTTTAATGCAGATTTTTAGAGAATCGAATCAGAAGTCTTTAGAGGTATGCCAGTTTGGAATCGGCTTAAGTTCGGTAAAGTTATGGACTCTCGAAGTCCAATTTTGGGTCAACGTTAAACAAGTCATGGAATTAGAAATAACTGACATGAAAATGGGACAAAAATTTGATGAACGTTAAATTGAAAAATTTGAATGCAGATTTTTAGAGAATCGAATCAGAAGTCTTTGAGGTATGCCACTTTGGAATCGGCTTAAGTTTGGTAAAGTTATGGACTCTCGAATTCCAATTTCGGGTCAACGACAAACGAAAAAATGGGTGCAAAATTTGATCAACGGTAAATTAAAAAATTTGAATGCAGATTTTTAGAGAATCGAATCAGAAGTCTTTAGAGGTATGCCAGTTTGGAATCGGCTTAAGTTTGGTAAATTTATGGACTCTCGAAGTCCAATTTTGGGTCAACGTTAAACAAGTCATGGAATTAGAAATAACTGACATGAAAATGGGACAAAAATTTGATGAACGTTAAATTGAAAAATTTGAATGCAGATTTTTAGAGAATCGAATCAGAAGTCTTTGAGGTATGCCACTTTGGAATCGGCTTAAGTTTGGTAAAGTTATGGACTCTCGAATTCCAATTTCGGGTCAACGACAAATGAAAAAATGGGTGCAAAATTTGATCAACGGTAAATTAAAAAATTTGAATGCAGATTTTTAGAGAATCGAATCAGAAGTCTTAAGAGGTATGCCACTTTGGAATCGGCTTAAGTTTGGTAAAGTTATGGACTCTCGAAGTCCAATTTTGTGTCAACGTTAAATAAGTCAAATTAGAAATAACTGACATGAAAATGGGTCAAAAATTTGATCAACGTTAAATTGAAAAATTTGAATGCAGATTTTTAGAGAATCGAATCAGAAGTCTTTAGAGGTATGCCACTTTGGAATCGGATTAAGTTCGGTAAACTTATGGACTCTCGAAGTCCAATTTTGGGTCAACGTTAAACAAGTCATGGAATTAGAAATAACTAACATGAAAATGGGACAAAAATTTGATCAACGTTAAATTGAAAAATTTTAATGCAGATTTTTAGAGAATCGAATCAGAACTCTTTAGAGGTATGCCACTTTGGAATCGGCTTAAGTTCGGTAAACTTAATGGACTCTCGAAGTCCAATTTTGGGTCAACGTTAAACAAGTCATGGAATTAGAAATAACTAACATGAAAATGGGACAAAAATTTGATCAACGTTAAATTGAAAAATTTTAATGCAGATTTTTAGAGAATCGAATCAGAAGTCTTTAGAGGTATGCCAGTTTGGAATCGGCTTAAGTTCGGTAAAGTTATGGACTCTCGAAGTCCAATTTTGGGTCAACGTTAAACAAGTCATGGAATTAGAAATAACTGACATGAAAATGGGACAAAAATTTGATGAACGTTAAATTGAAAAATTTGAATGCAGATTTTTAGAGAATCGAATCAGAAGTCTTTGAGGTATGCCACTTTGGAATCGGCTTAAGTTTGGTAAAGTTATGGACTCTCGAATTCCAATTTCGGGTCAACGACAAACGAAAAAATGGGTGCAAAATTTGATCAACGGTAAATTAAAAAATTTGAATGCAGATTTTTAGAGAATCGAATCAGAAGTCTTTAGAGGTATGCCAGTTTGGAATCGGCTTAAGTTTGGTAAATTTATGGACTCTCGAAGTCCAATTTTGGGTCAACGTTAAACAAGTCATGGAATTAGAAATAACTGACATGAAAATGGGACAAAAATTTGATGAACGTTAAATTGAAAAATTTGAATGCAGATTTTTAGAGAATCGAATCAGAAGTCTTTGAGGTATGCCACTTTGGAATCGGCTTAAGTTTGGTAAAGTTATGGACTCTCGAATTCCAATTTCGGGTCAACGACAAATGAAAAAATGGGTGCAAAATTTGATCAACGGTAAATTAAAAAATTTGAATGCAGATTTTTAGAGAATCGAATCAGAAGTCTTAAGAGGTATGCCACTTTGGAATTGGGTTGAGTTTGGTAAAGTTATGGACTCTCGAAATCCAATTTTGGGTCAACGTTAAAAAGTCATGGAATTAGAAATAACTGACATGAAAATAGGACAAAAATTTGATCAACGTTAATTGAAAAATTTGAATGCAGATTTCTAGAGAATCGAATCAGAAGTCTTTAGAGGTAAGCCACTTTGGAATCGGCTTAAGTTCGAAAAGTTATGGACTCTCGATGTCCAATTTTGCGTCAACGTTAAATAATTCAAATTATAAATAACTGACATGAAAATGGGTCAAAAATTTGATCAACGTTAAATTGAAAAAATTAAATGCAGATTTTTAGAGAATCGAATCAAAAGTCTTTAGAGGTATGCCACTTTGGAATCGGCTTAAGTTTGGTAAAGTTATGGACTCTCGAAGTCTAATTTTGTGTCAACGTTAAATAAGTCAAATTAGAAATAACTGACATGAAAATGGGTCAAAAATTTGATCAACGTTAAATTGAAAAATTTGAATGCAGATTTTTAGAGAATCGAATCAGAAGTCTTTAGAGGTATGCCACTTTGGAATCGGATTAAGTTCGGTAAACTTATGGACTCTCGAAGTCCAATTTTGGGTCAACGTTAAACAAGTCATGGAATTAGAAATAACTAACATGAAAATGGGACAAAAATTTGATCAACGTTAAATTGAAAAATTTTAATGCAGATTTTTAGAGAATCGAATCAGAAGTCTTTAGAGGTATGCCACTTTGGAATCGGCTTAAGTTCGGTAAACTTAATGGACTCTCGAAGTCCAATTTTGGGTCAACGTTAAACAAGTCATGGAATTAGAAATAACTAACATGAAAATGGGACAAAAATTTGATCAACGTTAAATTGAAAAATTTTAATGCAGATTTTTAGAGAATCGAATCAGAAGTCTTTAGAGGTATGCCACTTTGGAATCGGCTTAAGTTTGGTAAAGTTATGGACTCTCGAAGTCCAATTTTGGGTCAACGTTAAACAAGTCAAATTAGAAATAACTGACATGAAAATGGTCAAAAATTTGATCAACGTTAAATTGAAAAATTTGAATGCAGATTTTAGAGAATCGAATCAGAAGTCTTTAGAGGTATGCCACTTTGGAATCGGCTTAAGTTCGGTAAACTTAATGGACTCTCGAAGTCCTATTTTGGGTCAACGTTAAACAAGTCATGGAATTAGAAATAACTAACATGAAAATGGGACAAAAATTTGATCAACGTTTTTTTTTTTTTTTTTTAACATTTGCATTTTATTTATTGGATCTTCTCTGAATTGAGACTAACAATAAGTATATAGAATCTTAAATTAAAAAGCTATCTGACAGTCAAGGTGACTGGCGCGAAAATTTAGGGGCTCTAATAACTATTGCTGAGCTGGAAGGTCATTGCGTTGCAATCGGGTCCGGATGGAAGCCCTGGCTAGGCCCCTGGCGAGCTGGTTTGGATGAGAAGTTAGCTTGGTGTGGTAGGACGCTTTTGTTTTGATATTTCATCTTTTACGGGTAGAATGCCAAGATCTCTGTGGATGCTGTCGTTCCGAACATACCAAGGTGCCCCAGTGATAGTTCTCAGGATTTTTGATTGTGCTCGCTGAATAATGTCGATGTTGCTGCTGCTCGCGTTTCCCCACAATTGGGAGCCGTAGGTCCAGACTGGCTTAAGCGTTGAATTGTAGAGCAGGACCTTGAAGTCCAGGCAGAGGGGGGAGCGCGCGTTTAAAAGCCAATGGAGACTGTTTGATTTTAGTTTTAGGTGAATTTTCTTAGCTTCGATATGTCTCCGCCATGTAAGTCTCCTGTCTAGGTGGATGCCAAGGTACGTTACATCGTCAGCTTGTGGAAGGGGCGTGTTATTCAGGGTTAGCGGGGGACACGTTTGTCTGTTAAGAGTAAACGTTATGTGTTTACACTTTTGCGCATTTATTTTTATACGCCAGTCTGATAACCACCTCTCCACTACAACGAGATGATCAGCTAGTAGTGCTGTTGCCTGAGTTGGGCATTTGGACCGACTTATGATCGTTATCAACGTTAAATTGAAAAATTTTAATGCAGATTTTTAGAGAATCGAATCAGAAGTCTTTAGAGGTATGCCAGTTTGGAATCGGCTTAAGTTCGGTAAAGTTATGGACTCTCGAAGTCCAATTTTGGGTCAACGTTAAATAAGTCAAATTAGAAATAATTGACATGAAAATGGTCAAAAATTTGATCAACGTTAAATTGAAAAATTTTAATGCAGATTTTTAGAGAATCGAATCAGAAGTCTTTAGAGGTATGCCAGTTTGGAATCGGCTTAAGTTCGGTAAAGTTATGGACTCTCGAAGTCCAATTTTGGATCAACGTTAAATAAGTCAAATTAGAAATAACTGACATGAAAATGGTCAAAAATTTGATCAACGTTAAATTGAACAAGAGCGAACGCTATAGTCGGATGCCACGACTATCAGATACCCGTTACTCTGGTAAAGGGAGTGCGAGGGAGATGGAGATAGAAACTTTGATCACGCATAACTTTTTAACGAATGGTCCGATTTGAAAAATTTCGATAGGTATTGATAAACACAATAAAACTGCATTTTTACTTTTCCGAAATATTTAAATTTTTAAAATCGTATATAAGCGATTGTGGGCGTTAAAGGGGGCGTGGCACCTTTTTGAAACAAACTTGCGCTGCGTAGGAACTCCTTAAATCTACATGCAAAATGTCAATCTTCTAGCTTTTATAGTTTCCGAGATCTTAGCGTTCATACGGACAGACAGACAGACGGACAGACAGACGGGCAGACGGACATGGCTATATCGACTCGGCTAGTGACCCTGATCAAGAATATATATACTTTATAGGGTCGGAAACGCTTCCTTCTAGCTGTTACATACTTTTGCACGAATACAATATACCCTTTTACTCTACGAGTAACGGGTATAAAAATTTTAGTGCAGCTTTTTAGAGAATCGAATCAGAAGTCTTTAGAGGTATGCCACTTTGGAATTGGGTTGAGTTTGGTAAAGTTATGGACTCTTTAAGTCCAATTTTGAGTCAATCTTTTACAAGTCATCGGAAAACTAGAAATAACTGACATGAAAATGGGTCAAAAATTTGATCAACGTTAAATTGAAAAACTTGAATGTAGATTTTTAGAGAATCAAATCAGAAGTCTTTAGAGGTAAGCCACTTTGAAATCGGCTTAAGCTTGGTAAAGTTATGGACTCTTTAAGTCCAATTTTGAGTCAATCTTTTACAAGTCATCGGAAAACTAGAAATAACTGACATGAAAATGGGTGAAAAATTTGATCAACGTTCAATTGAAAAATTTTAATGCAGATTTTTAGAGAATCGAATCAGAAGTCTTTAGAGGTATGCCACTTTGGAATCGGCTTAAGTTCGGTAAAGTTATGGACTCTCGAAGTCCAATTTTGGGTCAACGTAAAATAAGTCAAATTAGAAATAACTGACATGAAAATGATCAAAAATTTGATCAACGTTAAATTGAAAAATTTGAATGCAGATTTTTAGAGAATCGAATCAGAAGTCTTTAGAGGTATGCCACTTTGGAATCGGCTTAAGTTCGGTAAAGATATGGACTCTCGAAGTCCAATTTTTTGGTCAACGTTAAACAAGTCATGGAATTAGAAATAACTGACATGAAAATGGAACAAAAATTTGATCAACGTTAAATTGAAAAATTTGAATGCAGATTTTTAGAGAATCGAATTAAAAGTCTTTAGAGGTATGCCACTTTGGAATCGGATTAAGTTCGGTAAACTTATGGACTCTCGAAGTCCAATTTTGGGTCAACGTTAAACAAGTCATGGAATTAGAAATAACTGACATGAAAATTGGACAAAAATTTGATGAACGTTAAATTGAAAAATTTGAATGCAGATTTTTAGAGAATCGAATCAGAAGTCTTTAGAGGTATGCCACTTTGGAATCGGATTAAGTTTGGTAAATTTATGGACTCTCGAAGTCCAATTTTGTGTCAACGTTAAATAAGTCAAATTAGAAATAACTGACATGAAAATGGGTCAAAAATTTGATCAACGTTAAATTGAAAAATTTGAATGCAGATTTTTAGAGAATCGAATCAGAAGTCTTTAGAGGTATGCCACTTTGGAATCGGATTAAGTTCGGTAAACTTATGGACTCTCGAAGTCCAATTTTGGGTCAACGTTAAACAAGTCATGGAATTAGAAATAACTAACATGAAAATGGGACAAAAATTTGATCAACGTTAAATTGAAAAATTTTAATGCAGATTTTTAGAGAATCGAATCAGAAGTCTTTAGAGGTATGCCACTTTGGAATCGGCTTAAGTTCGGTAAACTTAATGGACTCTCGAAGTCCAATTTTGGGTCAACGTTAAACAAGTCATGGAATTAGAAATAACTAACATGAAAATGGGACAAAAATTTGATCAACGTTAAATTGAAAAATTTTAATGCAGATTTTTAGAGAATCGAATCAGAAGTCTTTAGAGGTATGCCAGTTTGGAATCGGCTTAAGTTCGGTAAAGTTATGGACTCTCGAAGTCCAATTTTGGGTCAACGTTAAATAAGTCAAATTAGAAATAATTGACATGAAAATGGTCAAAAATTTGATCAACGTTAAATTGAAAAATTTGAATGCAGATTTTAGAGAATCGAATCAGAAGTCTTTAGAGGTATGCCACTTTGGAATCGGCTTAAGTTCGGTAAACTTAATGGACTCTCGAAGTCCAATTTTGGGTCAACGTTAAACAAGTCATGGAATTAGAAATAACTAACATGAAAATGGGACAAAAATTTGATCAACGTTAAATTGAAAAATTTTAATGCAGATTTTTAGAGAATCGAATCAGAAGTCTTTAGAGGTATGCCAGTTTGGAATCGGCTTAAGTTCGGTAAAGTTATGGACTCTCGAAGTCCAATTTTGGGTCAACGTTAAATAAGTCAAATTAGAAATAATTGACATGAAAATGGTCAAAAATTTGATCAACGTTAAATTGAAAAATTTTAATGCAGATTTTTAGAGAATCGAATCAGAAGTCTTTAGAGGTATGCCAGTTTGGAATCGGCTTAAGTTCGGTAAAGTTATGGACTCTCGAAGTCCAATTTTGGATCAACGTTAAATAAGTCAAATTAGAAATAACTGACATGAAAATGGTCAAAAATTTGATCAACGTTAAATTGAACAAGAGCGAACGCTATAGTCGGATGCCACGACTATCAGATACCCGTTACTCTGGTAAAGGGAGTGCGAGGGAGATGGAGATAGAAACTTTGATCACGCATAACTTTTTAACGAATGGTCCGATTTGAAAAATTTCTTATACATTTCGATAGGTATTGATAAACACAATAAAACTGCATTTTTACTTTTCCGAAATATTTAAATTTTTAAAATCGTATATAAGCGATTGTGGGCGTTAAAGGGGGCGTGGCACCTTTTTGAAACAAACTTGCGCTGCGTAGGAACTCCTTAAATCTACATGCAAAATGTTAATCTTCTAGCTTTTATAGTTTCCGAGATCTTAGCGTTCATACGGACAGACAGACGGACAGACAGACGGACAGACGGACATGGCTATATCGACTCGGCTAGTGACCCTGATCAAGAATATATATACTTTATAGGGTCGGAAACGCTTCCTTCTAGCTGTTACATACTTTTGCACGAATACAATATACCCTTTTACTCTACGAGTAACGGGTATAAAAATTTTAGTGCAGCTTTTTAGAGAATCGAATCAGAAGTCTTTAGAGGTATGCCACTTTGGAATTGGGTTGAGTTTGGTAAAGTTATGGACTCTTTAAGTCCAATTTTGAGTCAATCTTTTACAAGTCATCGGAAAACTAGAAATAACTGACATGAAAATGGGTCAAAAATTTGATCAACGTTAAATTGAAAAACTTGAATGTAGATTTTTAGAGAATCAAATCAGAAGTCTTTAGAGGTAAGCCACTTTGAAATCGGCTTAAGCTTGGTAAAGTTATGGACTCTTTAAGTCCAATTTTGAGTCAATCTTTTACAAGTCATCGGAAAACTAGAAATAACTGACATGAAAATGGGTGAAAAATTTGATCAACGTTCAATTGAAAAATTTTAATGCAGATTTTTAGAGAATCGAATCAGAAGTCTTTAGAGGTATGCCACTTTGGAATCGGCTTAAGTTCGGTAAAGTTATGGACTCTCGAAGTCCAATTTTGGGTCAACGTAAAATAAGTCAAATTAGAAATAACTGACATGAAAATGATCAAAAATTTGATCAACGTTAAATTGAAAAATTTGAATGCAGATTTTTAGAGAATCGAATCAGAAGTCTTTAGAGGTATGCCACTTTGGAATCGGCTTAAGTTCGGTAAAGATATGGACTCTCGAAGTCCAATTTTTGGTCAACGTTAAACAAGTCATGGAATTAGAAATAACTGACATGAAAATGGAACAAAAATTTGATCAACGTTAAATTGAAAAATTTGAATGCAGATTTTTAGAGAATCGAATTAAAAGTCTTTAGAGGTATGCCACTTTGGAATCGGATTAAGTTCGGTAAACTTATGGACTCTCGAAGTCCAATTTTGGGTCAACGTTAAACAAGTCATGGAATTAGAAATAACTGACATGAAAATGGGACAAAAATTTGATGAACGTTAAATTGAAAAATTTGAATGCAGATTTTTAGAGAATCGAATCAGAAGTCTTTAGAGGTATGCCACTTTGGAATCGGATTAAGTTTGGTAAATTTATGGACTCTCGAAGTCCAATTTTGGGTCAACGTTAAATAAGTCAAATTAGAAATAACTGACATGAAAATGGGTCAAAAATTTGATCAACGTTAAATTGAAAAATTTGAATGCAGATTTTTAGAGAATCGAATCAGAAGTCTTTAGAGGTATGCCACTTTGGAATCGGATTAAGTTTGGTAAATTTATGGACTCTCGAAGTCCAATTTTGGGTCAACGTTAAATAAGTCAAATTAGAAATAACTGACATGAAAATGGGTCAAAAATTTGATCAACGTTAAATTGAAAAATTTGAATGCAGATTTTTAGAGAATCGAATCAGAAGTCTTTAGAGGTATGCCACTTTGGAATTGGATTAAGTTCGGTAAACTTATGGACTCTCGAAGTCCAATTTTGGGTCAACGTTAAACAAGTCATGGAATTAGAAATAACTGACATGAAAATGGAACAAAAATTTGATCAACGTTAACTTGAAAAATTGAAATGCAGATTTTTAGAGAATCGAATCAGAAGTCCTTAGAGGTATGCCACTTTGGAATCGGCTTAAGTTCGGTAAAGTTATGGACTCTCGAAGTCCAATTTTGGGTCAACGTTAAATAAGTCAAATTAGAAATAATTGACATGAAAATGGGTCAAAAATTTGATCAACGTTAAATTGAAAAACTTGAATGTAGATTTTTAGAGAATCAAATCAGAAGTCTTTAGAGCTAAGCCACTTTGAAATCGGCTTAAGCTTGGTAAAGTTATGGACTCTTTAAGTCCAATTTTGAGTCAATCTTTTACAAGTCATCGGAAAACTAGAAATAACTGACATGAAAATGGGTGAAAAATTTGATCAACGTTCAATTGAAAAATTTTAATGCAGATTTTTAGAGAATCGAATCAGAAGTCTTTAGAGGTATGCCACTTTGGAATCGGCTTAAGTTCGGTAAAGTTATGGACTCTCGAAGTCCAATTTTGGGTCAACGTAAAATAAGTCAAATTAGAAATAACTGACATGAAAATGATCAAAAATTTGATCAACGTTAAATTGAAAAATTTGAATGCAGATTTTTAGAGAATCGAATCAGAAGTCTTTAGAGGTATGCCACTTTGGAATCGGCTTAAGTTCGGTAAAGATATGGACTCTCGAAGTCCAATTTTTGGTCAACGTTAAACAAGTCATGGAATTAGAAATAACTGACATGAAAATGGGACAAAAATTTGATGAACGTTAAATTGAAAAATTTGAATGCAGATTTTTAGAGAATCGAATCAGAAGTCTTTAGAGGTATGCCACTTTGGAATCGGATTAAGTTTGGTAAATTTATGGACTCTCGAAGTCCAATTTTGGGTCAACGTTAAATAAGTCAAATTAGAAATAACTGACATGAAAATGGGTCAAAAATTTGATCAACGTTAAATTGAAAAATTTGAATGCAGATTTTTAGAGAATCGAATCAGAAGTCTTTAGAGGTATGCCACTTTGGAATTGGATTAAGTTCGGTAAACTTATGGACTCTCGAAGTCCAATTTTGGGTCAACGTTAAACAAGTCATGGAATTAGAAATAACTGACATGAAAATGGAACAAAAATTTGATCAACGTTAACTTGAAAAATTGAAATGCAGATTTTTAGAGAATCGAATCAGAAGTCCTTAGAGGTATGCCACTTTGGAATCGGCTTAAGTTCGGTAAAGATATGGACTCTCGAAGTCCAATTTTTGGTCAACGTTAAACAAGTCATGGAATTAGAAATAACTGACATGAAAATGGGACAAAAATTTGATGAACGTTAAATTGAAAAATTTGAATGCAGATTTTTAGAGAATCGAATCAGAAGTCTTTTGAGGTATGCCACTTTGGAATCGGATTAAGTTTGGTAAATTTATGGACTCTCGAAGTCCAATTTTGGGTCAACGTTAAATAAGTCAAATTAGAAATAACTGACATGAAAATGGGTCAAAAATTTGATCAACGTTAAATTGAAAAATTTGAATGCAGATTTTTAGAGAATCGAATCAGAAGTCTTTTGAGGTATGCCACTTTGGAATCGGATTAAGTTTGGTAAATTTATGGACTCTCGAAGTCCAATTTTGGGTCAACGTTAAATAAGTCAAATTAGAAATAACTGACATGAAAATGGGTCAAAAATTTGATCAACGTTAAATTGAAAAATTTGAATGCAGATTTTTAGAGAATCGAATCAGAAGTCTTTAGAGGTATGCCACTTTGGAATTGGATTAAGTTCGGTAAACTTATGGACTCTCGAAGTCCAATTTTGGGTCAACGTTAAACAAGTCATGGAATTAGAAATAACTGACATGAAAATGGAACAAAAATTTGATCAACGTTAACTTGAAAAATTGAAATGCAGATTTTTAGAGAATCGAATCAGAAGTCCTTAGAGGTATGCCACTTTGGAATCGGCTTAAGTTCGGTAAAGTTATGGACTCTCGAAGTCCAATTTTGGGTCAACGTTAAATAAGTCAAATTAGAAATAATTGACATGAAAATGGTCAAAAATTTGATCAACGTTAAATTGAAAAATTTGAATGCAGATTTTAGAGAATCGAATCAGAAGTCTTTAGAGGTATGCCAGTTTGGAATCGGCTTAAGTTTGGTAAATTTATGGACTCTCGAAGTCCAATTTTGGGTCAACGTTAAACAAGTCATGGAATTAGAAAAAACTGACATGAAAATGGGACAAAAATTTTATCAACGTTAAATTGAAAAATTTGAATGCAGATTTTTAGAGAATCGAATCAGAAGTCTTTGAGGTATGCCACTTTGGAATCGGCTTAAGTTTGGTAAAGTTATGGACTCTCGAATTCCAATTTCGGGTCAACGACAAATGAAAAAATGGGTGCAAAATTTGATCAACGGTAAATTAAAAAATTTGAATGCAGATTTTTAGAGAATCGAATCAGAAGTCTTTAGAGGTATGCCAGTTTGGAATTGGGTTGAGTTTGGTAAAGTTATGGACTCTCGAATTCCAATTTTGGGTCAACGTTAAAAAAGTCATGGAATTAGAAATAACTGACATGAAAATGGGACAAAAATTTGATCAACGTTAATTGAAAAATTTGAATGCAGATTTTTAGAGAATCGAATCAGAAGTCTTTAGAGGTAAGCCACTTTGGAATCGGCTTAAGTTCGAAAAGTTATGGACTCTCGATGTCCAATTTTGCGTCAACGTTAAATAATTCAAATTAGAAATAACTGACATGAAAATGGGTCAAAAATTTGATCAACGTTAAATTGAAAAAATTGAATGCAGATTTTTAGAGAATCGAATCAAAAGTCTTTAGAGGTATGCCACTTTGGAATCGGCTTAAGTTTGGTAAAGTTATGGACTCTCGAAGTCCAATTTTGTGTCAACGTTAAATAAGTCAAATTAGAAATAACTGACATGAAAATGGGTCAAAAATTTGATCAACGTTAAATTGAAAAATTTGAATGCAGATTTTTAGAGAATCGAATCAGAAGTCTTTAGAGGTATGCCACTTTGGAATCGGATTAAGTTTGGTAAAGTTATGGACTCTCGAAGTCCAATTTTGTGTCAACGTTAAATAAGTCAAATTAGAAATAACTGACATGAAAATGGGTCAAAAATTTGATCAACGTTAAATTGAAAAATTTGAATGCAGATTTTTAGAGAATCGAATCAGAAGACTTTAGAGGTATGCCACTTTGGAATTGGATTAAGTTCGGTAAACTTATGGACTCTCGAAGTCCAATTTTGGGTCAACGTTAAACAAGTCATGGAATTAGAAATAACTGACATGAAAATGGAACAAAAATTTGATCAACGTTAACTTGAAAAATTGTAATGCAGATTTTTAGAGAATCGAATCAGAAGTCCTTAGAGGTATGCAACTTTGGAATCGGCTTAAGTTCGGTAAAGTTATGGACTCTCGAAGTCCAATTTTGGGTCAACGTTAAATAAGTCAAATTAGAAATAATTGACATGAAAATGGTCAAAAATTTGATCAACGTTAAATTGAAAAATTTGAATGCAGATTTTAGAGAATCGAATCAGAAGTCTTTAGAGGTATGCCAGTTTGGAATCGGCTTAAGTTTGGTAAATTTATGGACTCTCGAAGTCCAATTTTGGGTCAACGTTAAATAAGTCAAATTAGAAATAACTGACATGAAAATGGGTCAAAAATTTGATCAACGTTAAATTGAAAAATTTGAATGCAGATTTTTAGAGAATCGAATCAGAAGTCTTTAGAGGTATGCCACTTTGGAATTGGATTAAGTTCGGTAAACTTATGGACTCTCGAAGTCCAATTTTGGGTCAACGTTAAACAAGTCATGGAATTAGAAATAACTGACATGAAAATGGAACAAAAATTTGATCAACGTTAACTTGAAAAATTGTAATGCAGATTTTTAGAGAATCGAATCAGAAGTCCTTAGAGGTATGCCACTTTGGAATCGGCTTAAGTTCGGTAAAGTTATGGACTCTCGAAGTCCAATTTTGGGTCAACGTTAAATAAGTCAAATTAGAAATAATTGACATGAAAATGGTCAAAAATTTGATCAACGTTAAATTGAAAAATTTGAATGCAGATTTTAGAGAATCGAATCAGAAGTCTTTAGACGTATGCCAGTTTGGAATCGGCTTAAGTTTGGTAAATTTATGGACTCTCGAAGTCCAATTTTGGGTCAACGTTAAACAAGTCATGGAATTAGAAAAAACTGACATGAAAATGGGACAAAAATTTTATCAACGTTAAATTGAAAAATTTGAATGCAGATTTTTAGAGAATCGAATCAGAAAATCTTGAGGTATGCCACTTTGAAATCGGCTTAAGTTTGGTAAAGTTATGGACTCTCGAATTCCAATTTCGGGTCAACGACAAATGAAAAAATGGGTGCAAAATTTGATCAACGGTAAATTAAAAAATTTGAATGCAGATTTTTAGAGAATCGAATCAGAAGTCTTTAGAGGTATGCCAGTTTGGAATTGGGTTGAGTTTGGTAAAGTGATGGACTCTCGAATTCCAATTTTGGGTCAACGTTAAAAAAGTCATGGAATTAGAAATAACTGACATGAAAATGGGACAAAAATTTGATCAACGTTAATTGAAAAATTTGAATGCAGATTTTTAGAGAATCGAATCAGAAGTCTTTAGAGGTAAGCCACTTTAGAATCGGCTTAAGTTCGAAAAGTTATGGACTCTCGATGTCCAATTTTGCGTCAACGTTAAATAATTCAAATTAGAAATAACTGACATGAAAATGGGTCAAAAATTTGATCAACGTTAAATTGAAAAAATTGAATGCAGATTTTTAGAGAATCGAATCAAAAGTCTTTAGAGGTATGCCACTTTGGAATCGGCTTAAGTTTGGTAAAGTTATGGACTCTCGAAGTCCAATTTTGTGTCAACGTTAAATAAGTCAAATTAGAAATAACTGACATGAAAATGGGTCAAAAATTTGATCAACGTTAAATTGAAAAATTTGAATGCAGATTTTTAGAGAATCGAATCAGAAGTCTTTAGAGGTATGCCACTTTGGAATCGGATTAAGTTCGGTAAACTTATGGACTCTCGAAGTCCAATTTTGGGTCAACGTTAAACAAGTCATGGAATTAGAAATAACTAACATGAAAATGGGACAAAAATTTGATCAACGTTAAATTGAAAAATTTGAATGCAGATTTTTAGAGAATCGAATCAGAACTCTTTAGAGGTATGCCACTTTGGAATTGGATTAAGTTCGGTAAACTTATGGACTCTCGAAGTCCAATTTTGGGTCAACGTTAAACAAGTCATGGAATTAGAAATAACTGACATGAAAATGGAACAAAAATTTGATCAACGTTAACTTGAAAAATTGTAATGCAGATTTTTAGAGAATCGAATCAGAAGTCCTTAGAGGTATGCAACTTTGGAATCGGCTTAAGTTCGGTAAAGTTATGGACTCTCGAAGTCCAATTTTGGGTCAACGTTAAATAAGTCAAATTAGAAATAATTGACATGAAAATGGTCAAAAAATTTGATCAACGTTAAATTGAAAAATTTGAATGCAGATTTTAGAGAATCGAATCAGAAGTCTTTAGAGGTATGCCAGTTTGGAATCGGCTTAAGTTTGGTAAATTTATGGACTCTCGAAGTCCAATTTTGGGTCAACGTTAAATAAGTCAAATTAGAAATAACTGACATGAAAATGGGTCAAAAATTTGATCAACGTTAAATTGAAAAATTTGAATGCAGATTTTTAGAGAATCGAATCAGAAGTCTTTAGAGGTATGCCACTTTGGAATTGGATTAAGTTCGGTAAACTTATGGACTCTCGAAGTCCAATTTTGGGTCAACGTTAAACAAGTCATGGAATTAGAAATAACTGACATGAAAATGGAACAAAAATTTGATCAACGTTAACTTGAAAAATTGTAATGCAGATTTTTAGAGAATCGAATCAGAAGTCCTTAGAGGTATGCCACTTTGGAATCGGCTTAAGTTCGGTAAAGTTATGGACTCTCGAAGTCCAATTTTGGGTCAACGTTAAATAAGTCAAATTAGAAATAATTGACATGAAAATGGTCAAAAATTTGATCAACGTTAAATTGAAAAATTTGAATGCAGATTTTAGAGAATCGAATCAGAAGTCTTTAGACGTATGCCAGTTTGGAATCGGCTTAAGTTTGGTAAATTTATGGACTCTCGAAGTCCAATTTTGGGTCAACGTTAAACAAGTCATGGAATTAGAAAAAACTGACATGAAAATGGGACAAAAATTTTATCAACGTTAAATTGAAAAATTTGAATGCAGATTTTTAGAGAATCGAATCAGAAGTCTTTGAGGTATGCCACTTTGGAATCGGCTTAAGTTTGGTAAAGTTATGGACTCTCGAATTCCAATTTCGGGTCAACGACAAATGAAAAAATGGGTGCAAAATTTGATCAACGGTAAATTAAAAATTTGAATGCAGATTTTTAGAGAATCGAATCAGAAGTCTTTAGAGGTATGCCAGTTTGGAATTGGGTTGAGTTTGGTAAAGTGATGGACTCTCGAATTCCAATTTTGGGTCAACGTTAAAAAAGTCATGGAATTAGAAATAACTGACATGAAAATGGGACAAAAATTTGATCAACGTTAATTGAAAAATTTGAATGCAGATTTTTAGAGAATCGAATCAGAAGTCTTTAGAGATAAGCCACTTTAGAATCGGCTTAAGTTCGAAAAGTTATGGACTCTCGATGTCCAATTTTGCGTCAACGTTAAATAATTCAAATTAGAAATAACTGACATGAAAATGGGTCAAAAATTTGATCAACGTTAAATTGAAAAAATTGAATGCAGATTTTTAGAGAATCGAATCAAAAGTCTTTAGAGGTATGCCACTTTGGAATCGGCTTAAGTTTGGTAAAGTTATGGACTCTCGAAGTCCAATTTTGTGTCAACGTTAAATAAGTCAAATTAGAAATAACTGACATGAAAATGGAACAAAAATTTGATCAACGTTAACTTGAAAAATTGTAATGCAGATTTTTAGAGAATCGAATCAGAAGTCCTTAGAGGTATGCCACTTTGGAATCGGCTTAAGTTCGGTAAAGTTATGGACTCTCGAAGTCCAATTTTGGGTCAACGTTAAATAAGTCAAATTAGAAATAATTGACATGAAAATGGTCAAAAATTTGATCAACGTTAAATTGAAAAATTTGAATGCAGATTTTAGAGAATCGAATCAGAAGTCTTTAGACGTATGCCAGTTTGGAATCGGCTTAAGTTTGGTAAATTTATGGACTCTCGAAGTCCAATTTTGGGTCAACGTTAAACAAGTCATGGAATTAGAAAAAACTGACATGAAAATGGGACAAAAATTTTATCAACGTTAAATTGAAAAATTTGAATGCAGATTTTTAGAGAATCGAATCAGAAGTCTTTGAGGTATGCCACTTTGGAATCGGCTTAAGTTTGGTAAAGTTATGGACTCTCGAATTCCAATTTCGGGTCAACGACAAATGAAAAAATGGGTGCAAAATTTGATCAACGGTAAATTAAAAAATTTGAATGCAGATTTTTAGAGAATCGAATCAGAAGTCTTTAGAGGTATGCCAGTTTGGAATTGGGTTGAGTTTGGTAAAGTGATGGACTCTCGAATTCCAATTTTGGGTCAACGTTAAAAAAGTCATGGAATTAGAAATAACTGACATGAAAATGGGACAAAAATTTGATCAACGTTAATTGAAAAATTTGAATGCAGATTTTTAGAGAATCGAATCAGAAGTCTTTAGAGGTAAGCCACTTTAGAATCGGCTTAAGTTCGAAAAGTTATGGACTCTCGATGTCCAATTTTGCGTCAACGTTAAATAATTCAAATTAGAAATAACTGACATGAAAATGGGTCAAAAATTTGATCAACGTTAAATTGAAAAAATTGAATGCAGATTTTTAGAGAATCGAATCAAAAGTCTTTAGAGGTATGCCACTTTGGAATCGGCTTAAGTTTGGTAAAGTTATGGACTCTCGAAGTCCAATTTTGTGTCAACGTTAAATAAGTCAAATTAGAAATAACTGACATGAAAATGGGTAAAAAATTTGATCAACGTTAAATTGAAAAATTTGAATGCAGATTTTTAGAGAATCGAATCAGAAGTCTTTAGAGGTATGCCACTTTGGAATCGGATTAAGTTCGGTAAACTTATGGACTCTCGAAGTCCAATTTTGGGTCAACGTTAAACAAGTCATGGAATTAGAAATAACTAACATGAAAATGGGACAAAAATTTGATCAACGTTAAATTGAAAAATTTTAATGCAGATTTTTAGAGAATCGAATCAGAACTCTTTAGAGGTATGCCACTTTGGAATCGGCTTAAGTTCGGTAAACTTAATGGACTCTCGAAGTCCAATTTTGGGTCAACGTTAAACAAGTCATGGAATTAGAAATAACTAACATGAAAATGGGACAAAAATTTGATCAACGTTAAATTGAAAAATTTTAATGCAGATTTTTAGAGAATCGAATCAGAAGTCTTTAGAGGTATGCCAGTTTGGAATCGGCTTAAGTTCGGTAAAGTTATGGACTCTCGAAGTCCAATTTTGGGTCAACGTTAAATAAGTCAAATTAGAAATAATTGACATGAAAATGGTCAAAAATTTGATCAACGTTAAATTGAAAAATTTGAATGCAGATTTTAGAGAATCGAATCAGAAGTCTTTAGAGGTATGCCAGTTTGGAATCGGCTTAAGTTTGGTAAATTTATGGACTCTCGAAGTCCAATTTTGGGTCAACGTTAAACAAGTCATGGAATTAGAAATAACTGACATGAAAATGGGACAAAAATTTGATCAACGTTAAATTGAAAAATTTGAATGCAGATTTTTAGAGAATCGAATCAGAAGTCTTTGAGGTATGCCACTTTGGAATCGGCTTAAGTTTGGTAAAGTTATGGACTCTCGAATTCCAATTTCGGGTCAACGACAAATGAAAAAATGGGTGCAAAATTTGATCAACGGTAAATTAAAAAATTTGAATGCAGATTTTTAGAGAATCGAATCAGAAGTCTTTAGAGGTATGCCAGTTTGGAATCGGCTTAAGTTTGGTAAATTTATGGACTCTCGAAGTCCAATTTTGGGTCAACGTTAAACAAGTCATGGAATTAGAAATAACTGACATGAAAATGGGACAAAAAATTTGATGAACGTTAAATTGAAAAATTTGAATGCAGATTTTTAGAGAATCGAATCAGAAGTCTTTGAGGTATGCCACTTTGGAATCGGCTTAAGTTTGGTAAAGTTATGGACTCTCGAATTCCAATTTCGGGTCAACGACAAATGAAAAAATGGGTGCAAAATTTGATCAACGGTAAATTAAAAAATTTGAATGCAGATTTTTAGAGAATCGAATCAGAAGTCTTAAGAGTCTGGAATTGGGTTGAGTTTGGTAAAGTTATGGACTCTCGAAATCCAATTTTGGGTCAACGTTAAAAAGTCATGGAATTAGAAATAACTGACATGAAAATAGGACAAAAATTTGATCAACGTTAATTGAAAAATTTGAATGCAGATTTCTAGAGAATCGAATCAGAAGTCTTTAGAGGTAAGCCACTTTGGAATCGGCTTAAGTTTGGTAAAGTTATGGACTCTCGAAGTCTAATTTTGTGTCAACGTTAAATAAGTCAAATTAGAAATAACTGACATGAAAATGGGTCAAAAATTTGATCAACGTTAAATTGAAAAATTTGAATGCAGATTTTTAGAGAATCGAATCAGAAGTCTTTAGAGGTATGCCACTTTGGACTCTCGAAGTCCAATTTTGGGTCAACGTTAAACAAGTCATGGAATTAGAAATAACTAACATGAAAATGGGACAAAAATTTGATCAACGTTAAATTGAAAAATTTTAATGCAGATTTTTAGAGAATCGAATCAGAAGTCTTTAGAGGTATGCCAGTTTGGAATCGGCTTAAGTTCGGTAAAGTTATGGACTCTCGAAGTCCAATTTTGGATCAACGTTAAATAAGTCAAATTAGAAATAACTGACATGAAAATGGTCAAAAATTTGATCAACGTTAAATTGAACAAGAGAGAACGCTATAGTCGGATGCCACGACTATCAGATACCCGTTACTCTGGTAAAGGGAGTGCGAGGGAGATGGAGATAGAAACTTTGATCACGCATAACTTTTTAACGAATGGTCCGATTTGAAAAATTTCTTCTACATTTCGATAGGTATTGATAAACACAATAAAACTGCATTTTTACTTTTCCGAAATATTTAAATTTTTAAAATCGTATATAAGCGATTGTGGGCGTTAAAGGGGGCGTGGCACCTTTTTGAAACAAACTTGCGCTGCGTAGGAACTCCTTAAATCTACATGCAAAATGTCAATCTTCTAGCTTTTATAGTTTCCGAGATCTTAGCGTTCATACGGACAGACAGACAGACGGACAGACAGACGGACAGACGGACATGGCTATATCGACTCGGCTAGTGACCCTGATCAAGAATATATATACTTTATAGGGTCGGAAACGCTTCCTTCTAGCTGTTACATACTTTTGCACGAATACAATATACCCTTTTACTCTACGAGTAACGGGTATAAAAATTTTAGTGCAGCTTTTTAGAGAATCGAATCAGAAGTCTTTAGAGGTATGCCAGTTTGGAATCGGCTTAAGTTTGGTAAATTAATGGACTCTCGAAGTCCAATTTTGGGTCAACGTTAAACAAGTCATGGAATTAAAAAAAAACTGACATGAAAATGGGACAAAAATTTGATCAACGCTAAATTGAAAAATTTTAATGCAGATTTTTAGAGAATCGAATCAGAAGTCTTTAGAGGTAAGCCACTTTGGAATCGGCTTAAGTTCGAAAAGTTATGGACTTTCCATGTCCAATTTTGCGTCAACGTTAAATAATTCAAATTAGAAATAACTGACATGAAAATGGGTCAAAAATTTGATCAACGTTAAATTGAAAAAATTGAATGCAGATTTTTAGAGAATCGAATCAGAAGTCTTTAGAGGTAAGCCACTTTGGAATCGGCTTAAGTTCGAAAAGTTATGGACTCTCCATGTCCAATTTTGCGTCAACGTTAAATAATTCAAATTAGAAATAACTGACATGAAAATGGGACAAAAATTTGATCAACGCTAAATTGAAAAATTTTAATGCAGATTTTTAGAGAATCGAATCAGAAGTCTTTAGAGGTAAGCCACTTTGGAATCGGCTTAAGTTCGAAAAGTTATGGACTCTCCATGTCCAATTTTGCGTCAACGTTAAATAATTCAAATTAGAAATAACTGACATGAAAATGGGTCAAAAATTTGATCAACGTTAAATTGAAAAATTTGAATGCAGATTTTTAGAGAATCGAATCAGAAGTCTTTAGAGGTATGCCACTTTGGAATCGGATTAAGTTCGGTAAACTTATGGACTCTCGAAGTCCAATTTTGGGTCAACGTTAAACAAGTCATGGAATTAGAAATAACTGACATGAAAATGGAACAAAAATTTGATCAACGTTAAATTGAAAAATTTGAATGCAGATTTTTAGAGAATCGAATCAGAAGTCTTTAGAGGTATGCCACTTTGGAATCGGCTTAAGTTCGGTAAAGTTATGGACTCTCGAAGTCCAATTTTGGGTCAACGTAAAATAAGTCAAATTAGAAATAACTGACATGAAAATGATCAAAAATTTGATCAACGTTAAATTGAAAAATTTGAATGCAGATTTTTAGAGAATCGAATCAGAAGTCTTTAGAGGTATGCCACTTTGGAATCGGCTTAAGTTCGGTAAAGATATGGACTCTCGAAGTCCAATTTTTGGTCAACGTTAAACAAGTCATGGAATTAGAAATAACTGACATGAAAATGGAACAAAAATTTGATCAACGTTAAATTGAAAAATTTGAATGCAGATTTTTAGAGAATCGAATCAGAAGTCTTTAGAGGTATGCCACTTTGGAATCGGATTAAGTTCGGTAAACTTATGGACTCTCGAAGTCCAATTTTGGGTCAACGTTAAACAAGTCATGGAATTAGAAATAACTGACATGAAAATGGAACAAAAATATGATCAACGTTAAATTGAAAAATTTTAATGCAGATTTTTAGAGAATCGAATCAGAAGTCTTTAGAGGTATGCCACTTTGGAATCGGCTTAAGTTCGGTAAAGATATGGACTCTCGAAGTCCAATTTTTGGTCAACGTTAAACAAGTCATGGAATTAGAAATATCTGACATGAAAATGGAACAAAAATTTGATCAACGTTAAATTGAAAAATTTTAATGCAGATTTTTAGAGAATCGAATCAGAAGTCTTTAGAGGTATGCCACTTTGGAATCGGCTTAAGTTCGGTAAAGTTATGGACTCTCGAAGTCCAATTTTGGGTCAACGTAAAATAAGTCAAATTAGAAATAACTGACATGAAAATGATCAAAAATTTGATCAACGTTAAATTGAAAAATTTGAATGCAGATTTTTAGAGAATCGAATCAGAAGTCTTTAGAGGTATGCCACTTTGGAATCGGCTTAAGTTCGGTAAAGATATGGACTCTCGAAGTCCAATTTTTGGTCAACGTTAAACAAGTCATGGAATTAGAAATAACTGACATGAAAATGGAACAAAAATTTGATCAACGTTAAATTGAAAAATTTGAATGCAGATTTTTAGAGAATCGAATCAGAAGTCTTTAGAGGTATGCTACTTTGGAATCGGATTAAGTTCGGTAAACTTATGGACTCTCGAAGTCCAATTTTGGGTCAACGTTAAACAAGTCATGGAATTAGAAATAACTGACATGAAAATGGAACAAAAATTTGATCAACGTTAAATTGAAAAATTTGAATGCAGATTTTTAGAGAATCGAATCAGAAGTCTTTAGAGGTATGCCACTTTGGAATCGGCTTAAGTTCGGTAAAGTTATGGACTCTCGAAGTCCAATTTTGGGTCAACGTAAAATAAGTCAAATTAGAAATAACTGACATGAAAATGATCAAAAATTTGATCAACGTTAAATTGAAAAATTTGAATGCAGATTTTTAGAGAATCGAATCAGAAGTCTTTAGAGGTATGCCACTTTGGAATCGGCTTAAGTTCGGTAAAGATATGGACTCTCGAAGTCCAATTTTTGGTCAACGTTAAACAAGTCATGGAATTAGAAATAACTGACATGAAAATGGAACAAAAATTTGATCAACGTTAAATTGAAAAATTTGAATGCAGATTTTTAGAGAATCGAATCAGAAGTCTTTAGAGGTATGCCACTTTGGAATCGGATTAAGTTCGGTAAACTTATGGACTCTCGAAGTCCAATTTTGGGTCAACGTTAAACAAGTCATGGAATTAGAAATAACTGACATGAAAATGGAACAAAAATATGATCAACGTTAAATTGAAAAATTTTAATGCAGATTTTTAGAGAATCGAATCAGAAGTCTTTAGAGGTATGCCACTTTGGAATCGGCTTAAGTTCGGTAAAGATATGGACTCTCGAAGTCCAATTTTTGGTCAACGTTAAACAAGTCATGGAATTAGAAATATCTGACATGAAAATGGAACAAAAATTTGATCAACGTTAAATTGAAAAATTTTAATGCAGATTTTTAGAGAATCGAATCAGAAGTCTTTAGAGGTATGCCACTTTGGAATCGGCTTAAGTTCGGTAAAGTTATGGACTCTCGAAGTCCAATTTTGGGTCAACGTAAAATAAGTCAAATTAGAAATAACTGACATGAAAATGATCAAAAATTTGATCAACGTTAAATTGAAAAATTTGAATGCAGATTTTTAGAGAATCGAATCAGAAGTCTTTAGAGGTATGCCACTTTGGAATCGGCTTAAGTTCGGTAAAGATATGGACTCTCGAAGTCCAATTTTTGGTCAACGTTAAACAAGTCATGGAATTAGAAATAACTGACATGAAAATGGAACAAAAATTTGATCAACGTTAAATTGAAAAATTTGAATGCAGATTTTTAGAGAATCGAATCAGAAGTCTTTAGAGGTATGCTACTTTGGAATCGGATTAAGTTCGGTAAACTTATGGACTCTCGAAGTCCAATTTTGGGTCAACGTTAAACAAGTCATGGAATTAGAAATAACTGACATGAAAATGGGTCAAAAATTTTATCAACGTTAAATTGAACGAGGACGGAAGCTAACTTCGGCAAGCCGAAGTTTTAATACCCTTGCAGACTTTGCCGAAATTGCTAAAAGTGAAAAAGTAGCGAAAGGAATAAGGTATACATAAGTAAACTAGATTTGCATCGTTTCAAGTCAATTGCTTTTATACTGCAAAAATGTCATATACAAATAGAAAAAAAGGGATACTTTCGCAGCCTTTAACAATTTTTCCTATCTCCTTTAAGATATAGACTACCGAGTGGCAAGCGCTTTTACCCTACTCATGATATGCGTAAATAAACAAGAATTGGAAAAATTTATGTTAGTAGCTTACACACTGCGCGAAATATTCTGATAATCGTCAAATTTGGACCGATTTCACCCTATTGTTCCTATGGGAGCTATATGATATAGACGTCCGATCGGCACGCGCTTTCACCTTGATCAATGTATGCATAAAAAAATACGATTTGGAAAGATTCATGTCAATAGCTTGTATACTGCGCGAAATATCCTAAAAATCATTACATTTTAACCGATTTTACCCTTTTGTTCCTATGGGAGCTATAGGATATAGACGTCCGATCGTCACGCGCTTTCACCCTGATCAAGGTACGCATAAAAAATAAGATTTGGAAAGATTTATGTCAATAGCTTTTACACTGCGCGAAATATCTTCCAATCTTGCAAGTTATATCCGATTGTTCCTATGGGAGCTATAGGATATAGACATCCGATCGGGGCGGTTTTCAAACTTGATCTGCGTACACTTGTTTTAGGACGACTGTGAAAGTTTCAGATCGCTAGCTTTTAAACTGAGCTCGCAAACGGTATTGAAACAGACGGACAGACGGACAGACGGACGGACGGACAGACGGACAGACGGACATGGCTATATCGACTCCCCTATTGATCCTGATCAAGAATATATATACTTTATAGGGTCGGAAACGTCTCCTTCACTGCGTTACAAACTTCTGACCAAATTTATAATACCCTCTGCAAGGGTATAAAAATTAAGTTTTCTGTAATTATACATAAAAAAAGATTAGCTATACGTAATTAATTTAATTTTTAAATAGCGGATGTAGTATGTACTTGTCTGATTGGCAGCAACTTTTACCCTGAGCAAGGTGTACATAAATAAACAAGAGAGAACGCTATAGTCGGGTGCCCCGACTATCAGATACCCGTTACTCTGGTAAAGGGAGTGCGAGGGAGGTGGAGATAGAAACTTTGATCACGCATAACTTTTTAACGAATGGTCCGATTTGAAAAATTTCTTCTACATTTCGATAGATATTGATAAACAAAATAAAACTGCATTTTTACTTTTCCGAAATATTCAAATTTTTAAAATCGTATATAAGCGATTGTGGGCGTTAAAGGGGGCGTGGCACCTTTTTGAAACAAACTTGCGCTGCGTAGGAACTCCTAGAATCTGCATGCAAAATGCCAATCTTCTAGCTTTTATAGTTTCCGAGATCTCAGCGTTCATACGGACAGACAGACGGACAGACAGACGGACAGACAGACGGACAGACGGACATGGCTATATCGACTCGGCTAGTGACCCTGATCAAGAATATATATCGCAGCCTTTAACAATTTTTCCTACGGAAGCTATACGATATAGACGTCCAATCGGCAAGCGCTTTTACCCTGATCAAGGTATGCGTAAATAAATAAGACTTGGAAAAATGTATGTCAATAGCTTATACACTGCGCGAAATATTCTAAAAAACATGAAATTTTGACCGATTTCACCGTATTGTTCCTATGGGAGCTATAGGATATAGACGTCCGATCAGCACGCGCTTTTACCTTGATGAAGGAATGCATAAAAAAATACGATTTGAAAAAATGTACAGCAATAGCTTTTACACATCGCGAAATATTCTGAAAAACATCAAATTTGGACCGATTTTACCCTATTGTTCCTATGGGAGCTATAGGATATAGACGTCCGATCGTCACGCGCTTTTACCCTGATCAAGGTACGCATAAAAAAATAAGATTTGGAAAGATTTATGTCAATAGCTTTTACACTGCGCGAAATATCCTAAAAATCATTAAATTTTAACCGATTTTACCCTATTGTTCCTATGGGAGCTATAGGATATAGACGTCCGATCGCCACGCGCTTTTACCCTGATCAAGGTATGCATAAAAAAATACGATTTGTAAAGATTAATGTCAATAGCTTTTACACTGCGCGAAATATCATAAATTCTTGCAAGATATATCCAATTGTTCCTATGGGAGCTATAGGATATAGACGTCCGATCGGGGCGATTTTCAAACTTGATCTGCGTACACATGTTTTAGGACGATTGTGAAAGTTTCAGATCGCTAGCTTTTAAACTGAGCTCGCAAACGGTATTGAAACAGACGGACAGACGGACAGACGGACAGACGGACAGACGGACATGGCTATATCGACTCCCCTATTGATCCTGATCAAGAATATATATACTTTATGGGGTCGGAAACGTCTCCTTCACTGCGTTACAAACTTCTGACCAAAATTATAATACCCTCTGCAAGGGTATAAAAATTTGAATGCAGATTTTTAGAGAATCGAATCAGAAGTCTTTAAAGGTATGCCACTTTGGAATTGGGTTGAGTTTGGTAAAGTTATGGACTCTTTAAGTCCAATTTTGAGTCAATGTTTTACAAGTCATCGGAAAACTAGAAATAACTGACATGAAAATGGGTCAAAAATTATCAACGTTAAATTGAAAAATTTGAATGTAGATTTTTAGAGAATCGAATCAGAAGTCTTTAGAGGTATGCCACTTTGGAATCGGCTTAAGTTTGGTAAAGTTATGGACTCTTTAAGTCCAATTTTGAGTCAATCTTTTACAAGTCATCGGAAAACTAGAAATAACTGACATGAAAATGGGTGAAAAATTTGATCAACGTTCAATTGAAAAATTTTAATGCAGATTTTTAGAGAATCGAATCAGAAGTCTTTAGAGGTATGCCACTTTGGAATCGGCTTAAGTTCGGTAAAGTTATGGACTCTCGAAGTCCAATTTTGGGTCAACGTAAAATAAGTCAAATTAGAAATAACTGACATGAAAATGATCAAAAATTTGATCAACGTTAAATTGAAAAATTTGAATGTAGATTTTTAGAGAATCGAATCGGAAGTCTTTAGAGGTATGCCACTTTGGAATCGGCTTAAGTTCGGTAAAGATATGGACTCTCGAAGTCCAATTTTTGGTCAACGTTAAACAAGTCATGGAATTAGAAATAACTGACATGAAAATGGAACAAAAATTTGATCAACGTTAAATTGAAAAATTTGAATGCAGATTTTTAGAGAATCGAATCAGAAGTCTTTAGAGGTATGCCACTTTGGAATCGGCTTAAGTTTGGTAAAGTTATGGACTCTCGAATTCCTGTTTCGGGTCAAAGTTAAATAAGTCAAATTAGAAATAACTGACATGAAAATGGGTCAAAAATTTGATCAACGTTAAATTGAAAAATTTGAATGCAGATTTGGACCGATTTCACCCTATTGTTCCTATGGGAGCTATATGATAAAAAAATACGATTTGGAAAGATTCATGTCAATAGCTTGTATACTGCGCGAAATATCCTAAAAATCATTACATTTTAACCGATTTTACGTCCGATCGTCACGCGCTTTCACCCTGATCAAGGTACGCATAAAAAAATAAGATTTGGAAAGATTTATGTCAATAGCTTTTACACTGCGCGAAATATCTTCCAATCTTGCAAGTTATATCCGATTGTTCCTATGGGAGCTATAGGATATAGACGTCCGATCAGCACGCGCTTTTACCTTGATGAAGGAATGCATAAAAAGCAATAGCTTTTACACAGCGCGAAATATTCTGAAAAACATAAAATTTGGACCGATTTTACCCTATTGTTCCTATGGGAGCTATAGGATATAGACGTCCGATCGTCACGCGCTTTTACCCTGATCAAGGTACGCATAAAAAAATAAGATTTGGATAGATTTATGTCAATAGCTTTTACACTGCGCGAAATATCCTAAAAATCATTAAATTTTAACCGATTTTACCCTATGTTCCTATGGGAGCTATAGGATATAGACGTCCGATCGCCACGCGCTTTTACCCTGATCAAGGTATGCATAAAAAAATACGATTTGTAAAGATTAATGTCAATAGCTTTTACACTGCGCGAAATATCATAAATTCTTGCAAGATATATCCAATAGTTCCTATGGGAGCTATAGGATATAGACGTCCGATCGGGGTCAATTTTTGGTCAACGTTAAACAAGTCATGGAATTAGAAATAACTGACATGAAAATGGAACAAAAATTTGATCAACGTTAAATTGAAAAATTTTAATGCAGATTTTTAGAGAATCGAATTAGAAGTCTTTAGAGGTATGCCACTTTGGAATCGGCTTAAGTTCGGTAAAGTTATGGACTCTCGAAGTCCAATTTTGGGTCAACGTAAAATAAGTCAAATTAGAAATAACTGACATGAAAATGATCAAAAATTTGATCAACGTGAAATTGAAAAATTTGAATGCAGATTTTTAGAGAATAGAATCAGAAGTCTTTAGAGGTATGCCACTTTGGAATCGGCTTAAGTTCGGTAAAGATATGGACTCTCGAAGTCCAATTTTTGGTCAACGTTAAACAAGTCATGGAATTAGAAATAACTGACATGAAAATGGAACAAAAATTTGATCAACGTTAAATTGAAAAATTTGAATGCAGATTTTTAGAGAATCGAATCAGAGGTATGCCACTTTGGAATCGGATTAAGTTCGGTAAACTTATGGACTCTCGAAGTCCAATTTTGGGTCAACGTTAAACAAGTCATGGAATTAGAAATAACTGACATGAAAATGGAACAAAAATTTGATCAACGTTAAATTGAAAAATTTTAATGCAGATTTTTAGAGCATCGAATCAGAAGCCTTTAGAGGTATGCCACTTTGGAATCGGCTTAAGTTCGGTAAAGTTATGGACTCTCGAAGTCCAATTTTGGGTCAACAAGTCATGGAATTAGAAATAACTGACATGAAAATGGAACAAAAATTTGATCAACGTTAAATTGAAAAATTTTAATGCAGATTTTTAGAGAATCGAATCAGAAGTCTTTAGAGGTATGCCACTTTGGAATCGGATTAAGTTCGGTAAACTTATGGACTCTCGAAGTCCAATTTTGGGTCAACGTTAAACAAGTCATGGAATTAGAAATAACTGACATGAAAATGGAACAAAACTTTGATCAACGTTAAATTGAAAAATTTTAATGCAGATTTTTAGAGAATCGAATCAGAAGTCTTTAGAGGTATGCCACTTTGGAATCGGCTTAAGTTCGGTAAAGTTATGGACTCTCGAAGTCCAATTTTGGGTCAACGTAAAATAAGTCAAATTAGAAATAACTGACATGAAAATGATCAAAAATTTGATCAACGTTAAATTGAAAAATTTGAATGCAGATTTTTAGAGAATCGAATCAGAAGTCTTTAGAGGTATGCCACTTTGGAATCGGCTTAAGTTCGGTAAAGATATGGACTCTCGAAGTCCAATTTTTGGTCAACGTTAAACAAGTCATGGAATTAGAAATAACTGACATGAAAATGGAACAAAAATTTGATCAACGTTAAATTGAAAAATTTTAATGCAGATTTTTAGAGAATCGAATCAGAAGTCTTTAGAGGTATGCCACTTTGGAATCGGCTTAAGTTCGGTAAAGTTATGGACTCTCGAAGTCCAATTTTGGGTCAACGTTAAATAAGTCAAATTAGAAATAACTGACATGAAAATGATCAAAAATTTGATCAACGTTAAATTGAAAATGCCGATTCCAAAGTGGCATACCTCTAAAGACTTCTGCATTTAAATTTTTCAATGTCAGTTATTTCCAATTTTCCGATGACTTGTAAAAGAGTGACTCGAAATTGGACTTAGAGGTTCCATAACTTCACCAAACTAAACCAAATTCCAAAGTGGCATACCTCTAAGGACTTTTAATTCGATTCTCTAAAAATCTGCATTCAAATTTTTCAATTTAACGTTGATCAATTTTTTGACCCATTTGCATGTCAGTTATTTCTAATTTGACTTATTTAACGTTGACCCAAAATGGACTTCGAGAGTCCTTAACTTTACCAAACTTAAGCCGATTCCAAAGTGGCATACCTCTAAAGACTTCTGATTCGATTCTCCAAAAATCTGCATTCAAATTTTTCAATTTAACGTTGATCAAATTTTTGACCCATTTTCATGTCAGTTATTTCTAGTTTTCCGATGACTTGTAAAAGAGTGACTCAAAATTGGATTTCGAGAGTCCATAACTTTACCAAACTTAAGCCGATTCCAAAGTTGCAACCTTCTAAAGACTTCTGATTCGATTCTCTAAAAATCTGCATTTAAACTTTTCAATTTAACGTTGATCAAATTTTTCACCCATTTTCATGTCAGTTATTTCTAATTTGACTTGTTTAACGTTGACCCAAAATTGTACTTCGAGAGTCCATAGCTTTACCAAGCTTAAGCCGATTCCGTAATTGCATACCTCTAAAGACTTCTGATTCGATTCTCTAAAAATCTGCATTCAAATTTTTCAATTTAACGTTGATCAAATTTTTCACCCATTTTCATGTCAGTTATTTCTTATTTGACTTATTTAACGTTGACCCAAAATTGGAATTCGAGAGTCTATAACTTTACCAAACTTAAGCCGAATCCAAAGTGGCATACCTCTAAAGACTTCCAATTCGATTCTCTAAAAATCTGCATTCAACTTTTTCAATTTAACGTTGATCAAATTTTTGACCCATTTTCATGTCAGTTATATCTAATTTGACTTATTTAACGTTGACCCAAAATTGGACTTCGAGGTTCCATAACTTCACCAAACTCAACCCAATTCCAAAGTGGCATACCTCTAAAGACTTTTAATTCGATTGTCTAAAAATCTGCATTCAAATTTTTCAATTTAACGTTGTTCAAATTTTTGACCCATTTTCATGTCAGTTATTTCTAGTTTTCCGATGACTTGTAAAAGAGTGACTCAAAATTGGACTTAAGAGAGTCCATAACTTTACCAAACTTAAGCCGATTCCAAAGTGGCATACCTCTAAAGACTTCTGATTCGATTCTCTAAAAATCTGCATTCAAATTTTTCAATTTAACGTTGATCAAATTTTTGACCCATTTTCATGTCAGTTATTTGTAGTTTTCCGATGACTTGTAAAAGATTGACTCAAAATTGGACTTAAGAGAGTCCATAACTTTACCAAACTTAAGCCGATTCCAAAGTGGCATACCTCTAAAGACTTCTGCATTAAAATTTTTCAATGTCAGTTATTTCCAATTTTCCGATGACTTGTAAAAGAGTGACTCGAAATTGGACTTAGAGGTTCCATAACTTCACCAAACTAAACCAAATTCCAAAGTGGCATACCTCTAAAGACTTTTAATTCGATTCTATAAAAATCTGCATTCAAATTTTTCAATTTAACGTTGATCAATTTTTTGACCCATTTGCATGTCAGTTATTTCTAATTTGACTTATTTAACGTTGACCCAAAATTGGACTTCGAGAATCCATAACTTTACCACACTTAAGCGGATTCCAAAGTGGCATACCTCTAAAGACTTCTGATTCAATTCTCTAAAAATCTGCATTTAAATTTTTCAATGTCAGTTATCATCAAAAGAACTTTGACTTTCAAAGTGAACGGTCGTGTTTTTTTTCTGGACTTAGAGGTTCCATAACTTCACCACACTCAACCCAATTCCAAAGTGGCATACCTCTTAAAACTTCTGATTCGATTCTCTAAAAATCTGCATTCAAATTTTTCAATTTAACGTTGATCAAATTTTTGACCCATTTTCATGTCAGTTATTTCTAATTTGACTTATTTAACGTTGACCCAAAATTGGAATTCGAGAGTCCATAACTTTACCAAACTTAAGCCGAATCCAAAGTGGCATACCTCTAAAGACTTCCAATTCGATTCTCTAAAAATCTGCATTCAACTTTTTCAATTTAACGTTGTTCAAATTTTTGACCCATTTTTATGTCAGTTATTTCTAATTTGACTTGTTTAACGTTGACCCAAAATTAAACTTCGAGAGTCCATAACTTTACCAAGCTTAAGCCGATTCCATAGTGGCATTCCTCTAAAGACTTCTGATTCGATTCTCCAAAAATCTGCATTCAAATTTTTCAATTTAACGTTGATCAAATTTTTGACCCATTTTCATGTCAGTTATTTGTAGTTTTCCGATGACTTGTAAAAGATTGACTCAAAATTGGACTTAAGAGAGTCCATAACTTTACCAAACTTAAGCCGATTCCAAAGTGGCATACCTCTAAAGACTTCTGCATTTAAATTTTTCAATGTCAGTTATTTCCAATTTTCCGATGACTTGTAAAAGAGTGACTCGAAATTGGACTTAGAGGTTCCATAACTTCACCAAACTAAACCAAATTCCAAAGTGGCATACCTCTAAGGACTTTTAATTCGATTCTCTAAAAATCTGCATTCAAATTTTTCAATTTAACGTTGATCAAATTTTTGACCCATTTGCATGTCAGTTATTTCTAATTTGACTTATTTAACGTTGACCCAAAATGGACTTCGAGAGTCCTTAACTTTACCAAACTTAAGCCGATTCCAAAGTGGAATACCTCTAAAGATCAAATTTTTGACCCATTTTCATGTCAGTTATTTCTAGAGTCCATAACTTTACCAAGCTTAAGCCGATTCCATAGTGGTATACCTCTAAAGACTTCTGATTCGATTCTCCAAAAATCTGCATTAAAATTTTTCAATTTAACGTTGATCAAATTTTTGACCCATTTTCATGTCAGTTATTTGTAGTTTTCCGATGACTTGTACAAGATTGACTCAAAATTGGACTTAAGAGAGTCCATAACTTTACCAAACTTAAGCCGATTCCAAAGTGGCATACCTCTAAAGACTTCTGCATTTAAATTTTTCAATGTCAGTTATTTCCAATTTTCCGATGACTTGTAAAAGAGTGACTCGAAATTGGACTTAGAGGTTCCATAACTTCACCAAACTAAACCAAATTCCAAAGTGGCATACCTCTAAAGACTTTTAATTCGATTCTATAAAAATCTGCATTCAAATTTTTCAATTTAACGTTGATCAATTTTTTTGACCCATTTGCATGTCAGTTATTTCTAATTTGACTTATTTAACGTTGACCCAAAATGGACTTCGAGAGTCCTTAACTTTACCAAACTTAAGCCGATTCCAAAGTGGAATACCTCTAAAGATCAAATTTTTGACCCATTTTCATGTCAGTTATTTCTAGAGTCCATAACTTTACCAAGCTTAAGCCGATTCCATAGTGGCATACCTCTAAAGACTTCTGATTCGATTCTCCAAAAATCTGCATTCAAATTTTTCAATTTAACGTTGATCAAATTTTTGACCCATTTTCATGTCAGTTATTTCTAGTTTTCCGATGACTTGTAAAAGAGTGACTCCAAATTGGACTTCGAGAGTCCATAACTTTACCAAACTTAAGCCGATTCCAAAGTGGCAACCTTCTAAAGACTTCTGATTCGATTCTCTAAAAATCTGCATTTAAACTTTTCAATTTAACGTTGATCAAATTTTTCACCCATTTTCCTGTCAGTTATTTCTAATTTGACTTGTTTAACGTTGACCCAAAATTGAACTTCGAGAGTCCATAACTTTACCAAGCTTAAGCCGATTCCGTAATTGCATACCTCTAAAGACTTCTGATTCGATTCTCTAAAAATCTGCATTCAACTTTTTCAATTTAACGTTGATCAAATTTTTCACCCATTTTCATGTCAGTTATTTCTAATTTGACTTATTTAACGTTGACCCGAAATTGGACTTCGAGGTTACATAACTTCACCAAACTCAACCCAATTCCAAAGTGGCATACCTCTAAAGATCAAATTTTTGACCCATTTTCATGTCAGTTATTTCTAGTTTTCCGATGACTTGTAAAAGAGTGACTCAAAATTGGACTTAGAGAGTCCATAACTTTGCCAAGCTTAAGCCGATTTCAAAGTGGCTTACCTCTAAAGACTTCTGATTTGATTCTCTAAAAAACTACATTCAAGTTTTTCAATTTAACGTTGATCAAATTTTTGACCCATTTTCATGTCAGTTATTTCTAATTTGACTTATTTAACGTTGACCCAAAATTGGACTTCGAGAATCCATAACTTTACCACACTTAAGGGGATTCCAAAGTGGCATACCTCTAAAGACTTCTGATTCGATTCTCTAAAAATCTGCATTTAAATTTTTCAATGTCAGTTATCATCAAAAGAACTTTGACTTTCAAAGTGAACGGTCGTGTTTTTTTTCTGGACTTAGAGGTTCCATAACTTCACCACACTCAACCCAATTCCAAAGTGGCATACCTCTAAAGACTTTTAATTCGATTCTCTAAAAATCTGCATTCAAATTTTTAATTTAACGTTGATCAAATTTTTGACCGATTTGCATGTCAGTTATTTCTAATTTGACTTATTTAACGTTGACCCAAAATTGGACTTCGAGATCCATAACTTTACCAAACTTAAGCCGATTTCAAAGTGGCATACCTCTAAAGATCAAATTTTTGACCCATTTTCATGTCAGTTATTTCTAGTTTTCCGATGACTTGTAAAAGAGTGACTCAAAATTGGACTTAGAGATCTATAACTTTACCAAGCTTAAGCCGATTTCAAAGTGGCTTACCTCAAAAGACTTCTGATTTGATTCTCTAAAAACCTACATTCAAGTTTTCAATTTAACGTTGATCAAATTTTTGACCCATTTTCATGTCAGTTATTTCTAATTTGAATTATTTAATGTTGACCCAAAATTGGACTTCGAGAGTCCATAACTTTACCAAGCTTAAGCCGATTCCATAGTGGCATACCACTAACGACTTCTGATTCGATTCTCCAAAAATCTGCATTCAAATTTTTCAATTTAACGTTGATCAAATTTTTGACCCATTTTCATGTCAGTTATTTCTAATTTGACTTGTTTAACGTTGACCCAAAATTGAACTTCAAGAGTCCATAACTTTACCAAACTTAAGCCGATTCCAAAGTGGCATACTTCTAAAGACTTCTGATTCGATTCTCTAAAAATCTGCATTCAAACTTTTCAATTTAACGTTGATCAAATTTTTTACCCATTTTCATGTCAGTTATTTCTAATTTGACTTATTTAACGTTGACCCAAAATTGAACTTCGAGAGTCCATAACTTTACCAAACTTAAGCCGATTCCAAAGTGGCATACCTCTAAAGATCAAATTTTTGACCCATTTTCATGTCGTAAAAATCTGCATTCAAATTTTTCAATTTAACGTTGATCAAATATTTCACCCATTTTCATATCAGTTATTTCTAGTTTTCCGATGACTTGTAAAAGAATGACTCAAAACGTTGATCAAATTTTTGACCCATTTTCATGTCAGTTATTTCTAGTTTTCCGATGACTTGTAAAAGATTGACTCCAAATTGGACTTAAATTGTCCATAACTTCACCAAGCTTAAGCCGATTTCAAAGTGGCTTACCTCTAAAGACTTCTGATTCGATTCTCTAAAAATCTGCATTCAAATTTTTCAATTTAATGTTGATCAAATTTTTGACCCATTTTCATGTCAGTTATTTCTAATTTGAATTATTTAACGTTGACCCAAAATTGGAATTCGAGAGTCCATAACTTTACCAAACTTAAGCCGAATCCAAAGTGGCATACCTCTAAAGATCAAATTTTTGACCCATTTTCATGTCGTAAAAATCTGCATTCAAATTTTTCAATTTAACGTTGATCAAATATTTGACCCATTTGCATGTCAGTTATTTCTAATTTGACTTATTTAACGTTGACCCAAAATTGGACTTCGAGGTTCCATAACTTCACCAAACTCAACCCAATTCTAAAGTGGCATACCTCTAAAGACTTTTAATTCGATTCTCTAAAAATCTGCATTCAAATTTTTCAATTTAACGTTGATCAAATTTTTGACCCATTTGCATGTCAGTTATTTCTAATTTGACTTATTTAACGTTGACCCAAAATTGGACTTCGAGATCCATAACTTTACCAAACTTAAGCCGATTCCAAAGTGGCATACCTCTAAAGATCAAATTTTTGACCCATTTTCATGTAAAAATCTGCATTCAAATTTTTCAATTTAACGTTGATCAAATATTTCACCCATTTTCATGTCAGTTATTTCTAGTTTTCCGATGACTTGTAAAAGAATGACTCAAAACGTTGATCAAATTTTTGACCCATTTTCATGTCAGTTATTTCTAGTTTTCCGATGACTTGTAAAAGATTGACTCCAAATTGGACTTAAATTGTCCATAACTTCACCAAGCTTAAGCCGATTTCAAAGTGGCTTACCTCTAAAGACTTCTGATTTGATTCTCTAAAAAACTACATTCAAGTTTTTCATTTTAACGTTGATCAAATTTTTGACCCATTTTCATGTCAGTTATTTCTAATTTGACTTATTTAACGTTGACCCAAAATTGGACTTCGAGAATCCATAACTTTACCACACTTAAGCGGATTCCAAAGTGGCATACCTCTAAAGACTTCTGATTCGATTCTCTAAAAATATCAAAACAATTTTAATTCTCTTCCGGTTTATTAAAACATAAATTTAAACTCCGTTCGCTTCGCGAGTGCACTTTGTATTTAATACTAATAAATTGTTTTAGTTTTTCGTAATTCTTATCTGTGTTTTCTTATCTTATATCCCCGCCGTTTCTCTTTTGTGCACGCTCCCGCTCTCTTGCTTTCTTTGCTTTGAAAGTTCTAAGCGTGCAGTTTATGCGCTCTTGCGGTACTTATAACTGCTCGCTTATAAATTTCAATTCGCTTTCTTGGTACAGTGGTAAATAAATAAAATGAATAATAAAAATTTAGTCTGCTTTTGCAAAAAATGCAGCCTCGTAATCAGGGCTGACCAGTCTAATATGACTTGCTGGCTGTGAGAAAATATGGTGCACACCAAGTGCGCCGGTTTTACTGGCCGGACAAGTGATGACCTTTCAAAGGGATCCAATTTGCAGTTTTGTTGTGACGCTTGTGTCGAGGTTGCGAACGAGATGAAATCGTTCATGCGCCAAACTAAAGGCGCCCTGATGGGGCTGATTAGCTGTTTCGGAGTGGCTAGAGATAGTTTTCGCCGAGCTGATGATCTCCTCTCTGCGCTGGACTCGCAGTTTAATAGTCGTAAGCTATTAGAAGAGTCCCCTAAGCGCAAAAAGGCCGCTGGTGGTAAGGAACAAAAGGGGAACACCCCGCAACCGAAATCAAAAGATCAACAGAGCATTCCGGCGGATCAGCAGCTGATTTCAGCAAACCCTCAAATGTTGCTAAGATCAGCAGCTAAAAAAGATTCGGTATCCGAACAATCCGTTACAGAATGCATGCAACCAGGGACTTCTAAGAATTCCGATTTGTCCGTAGTGGTTTCACAATTAGGGGATCCACCTATCTCTCAGAATGTAGCATCTCCAACACAAGGGACTACTGAGTCCGGACAACCGGCTCAAGTTGGTTTTGCAGAAACAATGTCTGAACCTGAAGATCCATATCACCCAACAATCGAACTTTCATTTGATACGGGTAGAGTTATAGAAGAAAAATCAGAAAAATCCAAACGAATGCATTGTTTTCGCAAGGCAGACTTTCTGAGGCTAAATAATTTTATTTCTGGCTTTAATTGGTCTGATCTTTACTTATGCATTAATATGTCCGATGCAGTTAATGTTTTTTACACTGCAATAAACTCATTTTTTAATTCCTGTGTTCCGTGGTACTATCCGTCAACTTCCAATAAATCACCTTGGTTTAGCAAAGAGTTGACACATTTAAGAAATGTAAAGTCCAGACTTTTTAGGCAATATAAAAATACCGGTTCTCAATCTGTTTTTACTAGATATTTAAGTGCTCGGTCAAGATTTACCGTGCTTAATGCTCAGTGTTATAATAGTTACTTAAACCGTTGTAAGATCCAGTTCTCTCAGGACCCGAAACAGTTTTATAATTTTGTTAACACCAAGCGTAAATCTAATTCTTTTCCTTCCTCGCTGTCGTTCGAAAACATGACGGCAACCACAGATCAAGCAATAGCCGATTTATTTGCCCAATTTTTTCAAACGACTTACTCTACTTTAGATTATTCATCACAGCCTTATTCTTACACCATGTCCAAGTCAAACCTCATATTCTGTCCCACTTTAACAGAAAGCTCTCTTCTTTTGTATCTTCTTCGTATTAAGCCTGTTTATTCGCCAGGGCCTGATGGTATTCCTGGGTGCGTGCTTAGGTATTGCGCTAAGGCCCTGTGCAAACCTCTTCACAAGTTGTTTACCTTATCTCTAGAAACCTCCCAATTCCCAAATATTTGGAAGGAATCATTTGTTATTCCTATTTTCAAAAAAGGTAACAAGTTAGAAGCCAGTGACTACAGAGGTATTTCTAAGTTGTCAGCTATTCCTAAGCTTTTTGAAAAAATGATTACTCCTCATTTGCAGCACCTTTGCAGATCAATCATTTCTCCGTGTCAACACGGATTTATAAAACGTAGATCCACAATCACAAACCTTCTAGAGCTAACTTCATTTGTGATAAAAGGCTTCAATAGTAGTTTTCAAACATACGTCATTTACACTGACTTTAGTAAAGCATTTGACTTTGTAAATCACTTACTTCTCATTCAAAAACTTGACCTTTTAGGTTTTCCAGTTGATCTGCTTAAATGGATTTCAAGTTATCTAAATGGCAGGTCACAAAGGGTCCTTTTTAAAAATTCAATTTCTGAAATTCTCCGTGTTACCTCCGGTGTCCCACAAGGGAGCCATCTGGGTCCGTTACTTTTTACATTATTTATTAACGATCTTCCCTCAATTATAAGTCATTCTCGCGTATGTACGCAGATGATGTTAAGTTCTGCCTGCAGTATAAGGACATTTCCTGCCATTTAAACTTGCAATCCGATCTAGATAATTTTCAAAACTGGTGCCGAGATAATTTACTAAATTTAAACGGTTCCAAGTGCAAGCTGATGACTTTTTATCGGGCCAATCCGATATATGCGACTTACACGTTAAGTGGCAGCTCTTTGGATAGAATAACTCTTGTAAACGATCTTGGCGTTCTCTTGGACCCTAAACTAAAATTTTCTAATCACATTTCGTCCATGGTTAATAAAGCCAGAGGAGTGCTTGGATTTATTAAAAGGTGGTCTAAAGAATTCGATGATCCTTATTTGACTAAAACTTTATTTATTTCGCTAGTCCGTCCGATTCTGGAGTATGGGTCTCCCGTCTGGAGTCCACAATACGGAATACATATTGGTCGTATTGAATCTGTACAAAAAAACTTCCTTCTTTTTGCTTTACGGCGCCTAAACTGGGATGCAAATCTTATCTTACCTTCTTATTCTAGTAGACTTCTTTTGATTAATTTACCATCCCTAGCCAACCGTAGAACGATGCTTGGTACTATCTTTATTTATAACCTTATACATGGTGATATTGACTGCCCCGACATGTTAAGTCGGCTAAACTTTTCTGTGCCAAGTAGATTAACTAGAAATTATTTTCCCCTAATTTTAAATCATTGTAGATCTAACTATGCCTTGCATGAGCCTTTCAGAGTATTATCCAGGCTGCGTGCTGAGGTACTGTGCTGAAACTCTGTGTAGACCTCTGTACAAATTGTTTACCTTGTCTTTAAAAACATCTCATTTCCCACTTATTTGGAAGGAGTCATTTGTCATTCCCCTTCATAAGAAAGGAAATAAATGCAATACAAGTAATTACAGAGGCATATCCAAATTATCCGCCATCCCAAAGCTTTTTGAAAACACTATTACACCCCATTTGCAACATCTTTGTAGATCGATTATATCTCCATGTCAACATGGATTTATAAGGCGAAGATCTACGACGACAAACCTCTTGGAGCTAACGTCTTTTGTAATAAATGGCTTTAGAAAGAACATGCAGACTGACGTAGTTTACACTGACTTTAGTAAAGCGTTTGATTCAGTAAATCACTCGCTACTTGTATTAAAGCTAGACTTATTAGGGTTTCCATGTGATCTTCTAACATGGATCTCAAGTTATCTGAGTGGTAGGACTCAACGAGTCCTCTTTAAAAACTCGATCTCTGATTTGATCCGAGTTACTTCAGGCGTCCCACAAGGAAGCCACCTTGGCCCACTTCTTTTTACTTTATTTATAAACGATCTCCCTTTAGTCTTGACAAAGTCGTGGTCCTTATGTACGCAGATGACGTTAAGTTATGCCTGCAATATAACGAAATTTCTAGCAGTTCAGACTTACAATCTGACCTAAACGCTTTTCAAACATGGTGTTGTGAAAATCTTTTGGATTTAAATAGCGCTAAGTGCAAAGTAATGACATTTTTTCGGGTGAACCCACAATATGCAACGTATACGCTGGGTGGTTGCGCGTTGTCTAGAATTACGCATGTTGATGACCTTGGCGTCCTCCTTGACCCTAAACTTAAGTTTTGTGACCATATTACGTCTATGGTGAATAAAGCCAGGGAGTACTTGGATTTATTAAAAGGTGGTCAAAGGAATTCGATGATCCCTATGTTACAAAGACTCTCTTCATTTCACTAGTCCGTCCAATCCTGGAGTACTGTTCTGCAGTTTGGAGTCCTCAGTATGGTGTACATATAGACCGGATAGAGTCTGTGCAAAAGAACTTTTTATTATTTGCTCTACGGGGCCTTAACTGGAATGCAAGCCTTATTTTACCATCCTACTCTAGTAGACTTCTCCTAATTAATCTACCATCCTTAGTAAACCGTAGAACGATGCTTGGCACAACTTTTATCTATAAACTCATTCACGGGGATGTGGAGAGTCCCGAGTTACTGGGTCGCATAAGCTTCTCCGTGCCTAATAGAATTACCAGGAACTATATTCCTATTACATTAAATATTTGTAGATCTAACTTTGATATGCATGAACCGTTTAGAGTACTGTGTAACGACTATAATAAACTATACCACATTATTTCTACTACCGACTCTTTGCCAAGCCTAAAATCATTAATTTTATCTTACCTAGCACAAAATTAGTATTAGTATTAGTTTCGTACGTATTTGTAATCTTAGTCTGTCCGCTTCTACATTGTGCTTTTAACTTCTCGCGATCTCGTTTTTACGCCTATTAGGCTCCGCGCGTAACAAGCACTGCTTGGTGTCGTAAGGGCCACTTGTTTGCGCTGATCATAGTGCATCAACGTCCGAATTATGTTCTGACTATAATAGACTTTTTCCTGTAATATCAAATCTTGACTCTCTGCCGCTCCTAAAACGATTGATACTTGCTTCATTGGCACAAGATTGATCTAACCATTACTTTTTTCCCCAGACCTTTACCTTTATTTTCCTATCTCGCGTCTATCTTATCGCGAATCGTGCCGTACGATACACGGCTGCGCCCCACGGTCGGTTGGGCGGGTAAGTGGGCCGTGGGACTCCGCGCGAAAAAAAAAAAAAAAATTTCCAATTTTCCGATGACTTATAAAAAAGTCACTCAAAATTGGACTAAGAGAGTCCATAACTTCACCAAACTCAACCCAATTCCAAAGTGGCATACCTCTAAAGACTTTTGATTCGATTCTCTAAAAATCTGCATTAAAATTTTTCAATTTAACGTTGATCAAATTTTTGACCCATTTTCATGTCAGTTGTTTCTAATTTGACTTATTTAACGTTGACCCAAAATTGGACTTCGAGAATCCATAACTTTACCACACTTAAGCCGATTCCAAAGTGGCATACTTCTAAAGATCAAATTTTTGACCCATTTTCATGTCAGTTATTTCTAGTTTTCCGATGACTTGTAAAAGAGTGACTCAAAATTGGACTTAGAGATCCATAACTTTACCAAGCTTAAGCCGATTTCAAAGTGGCTTACCTCAAAAGACTTCTGATTTGATTCTCTAAAAATCTACATTCAAGTTTTCAATTTAACGTTGATCAAATTTTTGACCCATTTTCATGTCAGTTATTTCTAATTTGAATTATTTAATGTTGACCCAAAATTGGACTTCGAGAATCCATAACTTTACCAAACTGAAGCCGATTCCAAAGTGGCATACTTCTAAAGACTTCTAATTCGATTCTCCAAAAATCTGCATTCAAATTTTTCAATTTAACGTTGATCAAATTTTTGACCCATTTTCATGTTAGTTATTTCTAGTTTTCCGATGACTTGTAAAAGAGTGACTCAAAATTGGACTTAGAGAGTCCATAACTTTACCAAGCTTAAGCCGATTTCAAAGTGGCTTACCTCTAAAGACTTTTGATTCGATTCTCTAAAAATCTGCATTAAAATTTTTCAATTTAACATTGATCAAATTTTTGACCCATTTTCATGTCAGTTGTTTCTAATTTGACTTATTTAACGTTGACCCAAAATTGGACTTCGAGATCCATAACTTTACCAAACTTAAGCAGATTCCAAAGTGGCATACCTCTAAAAATCAAATTTTTGACCCATTTTCATGTCAGTTATTTCTAGTTTTTCGATGACTTGTAAAAGAGTGACTCAAAATTTGACTTCGAGAGTCCATAACTTTACCAAGCTTAAGCCGATTCCATAGTGGCATACCTCTAAAACTTCTGATTCGATTCTCCAAAATCTGCATTCAAATTTTTCAATTTAATGTTGATCAAATTTTTGTCCCATTTTCATGTCAGTTATTTCTAGTTTTCCGATGACTTGTAAAAGAGTGACTCAAAATTGGACTTAGAGAGTCCATAACTTTACCAAGCTTAAGCCGATTTTAAAGTGGCTTACCTCTAAAGACTTCTGATTTGATTCTCTAAAAAACTACATTCAAGTTTTTCAATTTAACGTTGATCAAATTTTTGACCCATTTTCATGTCAGTTATTTCTAATTTGACTTATTTAACGTTGACCCAAAATTGGACTTCGAGAATCCATAACTTTACCACACTTAAGCCGATTCCAAAGTGGCATACCTCCAAAAATCAAATTTTTGACCCATTTTCATGTCAGTTATTTCTAGTTTTTCGATGACTTGTAAAAGAGTGACTCAAAATTTGACTTCGAGAGTCCATAACTTTACCAAGCTTAAGCCGATTCCATAGTGGCATACCTCTAAAGACTTCTGATTCGATTCTCCAAAAATCTGCATTCAAATTTTTCAATTTAATGTTGATCAAATTTTTGACCCATTTTCATGTCAGTTATTTCTAATTTTCCGATGACTTGTAAAAGAGTGACTCAAAATTGGACTTAGAGAGTCCATAACTTTACCAAGCTTAATCCGATTTCAAAGTGGCTTACCTCTAAAGACTTCTGATTTGATTCTCTAAAAAACTACATTCAAGTTTTTCAATTTAACGTTGATCAAATTTTTGACCCATTTTCATGTCAGTTATTATACCCTTGCAGAGGGTATTATAATTTCAGTCAAAAGTTTGCAACGCAGTGAAGGAGACATTTCCGACCCTATAAAGTATATATATTCTTGATCAGCATCACCAGGAGAGTCGATCTAGCCATGTCCGTCTGTCCGTCTGTCCGTCCGTCTGTCCGTCTGTCCGTCCGTTTCTACGCAAACTAGTCCCTCAGTTTTAAAGCTATTTGCTTGAAACTTTCCCAAAAGTTGTCTTTCTATTGCAGGTAGTATATAAGTCGGAACGGCCGGGATCGGCCGACTATATCCTATAGCTGCCATATAACTGAACGATCGGAAATGCCATAACTTTGGTGTTTGTAAAGTTAGGAAGTTGGGATTTTATATGGGTGTTATATTTGGCCAATCAATCCGACCTACCAAATTTCATAAGGATCGGCCGACTATATCCTATAGCTGCCATATAACTGATTGATCGGAAATGCCATAACTTTGGTGTTTGTAAAGTTTGGAAGCTGGGATTTTCTATGGGTTTTATATTTGGCCAATCAATCCGACCTACCAAATTTCATAAGGATCGGCCGACTATATCCTATAGCTGCCATATAACTGAACGATTGGAAATGCCATAACTTTGGTGTTTTTAAAGTTAGGAAGTTGGGATTTTTATGAGTATTAAGAATGCATCATATGAGTAATTTTGGAGAATATAATTTACAGAGTATTCTGCAAGGGTATATCAACTTCGGCTCCGCCCGAAGTTAGCTTTCGTTTCTTGTTTCTAATTTGACTTATTTAACGTTGACCCAAAATTGGACTTCGAGAATCCATAACTTTACCACACTTAAGCAGATTCCAAAGTGGCATACCTCTAAAGATCAAATTTTTGACCCATTTTCATGTCAGTTATTTCTAGTTTTCCGATGACTTGTAAAAGAGTGACTCAAAATTTGACTTCGAGAGTCCATAACTTTACCAAGCTTAAGCCGATTCCATAGTGGCATACCTCTAAAACTTCTGATTCGATTCTCCAAAAATCTGCATTCAAATTTTTCAATTTAATGTTGATCAAATTTTTGTCCCATTTTCATGTCAGTTATTTCTAGTTTTCCGATGACTTGTAAAAGAGTGACTCAAAATTGGACTTAGAGAGTCCATAACTTTACCAAGCTTAAGCCGATTTCAAAGTGGCTTACCTCTAAAGACTTCTGATTTGATTCTCTAAAAAACTACATTCAAGTTTTTCAATTTAACGTTGACCAAATTTTTGACCCATTTTCATGTCAGTTATTTCTAATTTGACTTATTTAACGTTGACCCAAAATTGGACTTCGAGAATCCATAACTTTACCACACTTAAGCCGATTCCAAAGTGGCATACCTCCAAAAATCAAATTTTTGACCCATTTTCATGTCAGTTATTTCTAGTTTTTCGATGACTTGTAAAAGAGTGACTCAAAATTTGACTTCGAGAGTCCATAACTTTACCAAGCTTAATCCGATTCCATAGTGGCATACCTCTAAAGACTTCTGATTCGATTCTAAAAAAATCTGCATTCAAGTTTTTCAATTTAACGTTGATCAAATTTTTGACCCATTTTCATGTCAGTTATTTCTAATTTGACTTATTTAACGTTGACCCAAAATTGGACTTCGAGAATCCATAACTTTACCACACTTAAGCAGATTCCAAAGTGGCATACCTCTAAAGATCAAATTTTTGACCCATTTTCATGTCAGTTATTTCTAGTTTTCCGATGACTTGTAAAAGAGTGACTCAAAATTGGACTTAGAGAGTCCATAACTTTACCAAGCTTAAGCCGATTTCAAAGTGGCTTACCTCTAAAGACTTCTGATTCGACTCTCTAAAAATCTGCATTCAAATTTTTATACCCGTTACTCGTAGAGTAAAAGGGTATAATGTATTCGTGCAAAAGTATGTAACAGCTAGAAGGAAGCGTTTCCGACCCTATAAAGTATATATATTCTTGATCAGGGTCACTAGACGAGTCGATATAGCCATGTCCGTCTGTCCGTCTGTCCGTCCGTCTGTCCGTCTGTCTGTCTGTCCGTATGAACGCTGAGATCTCGAAAACTATAAAAGCTAGAAGATTGGCATTTTGCATGCAGATTCTAGGAGTTCCTACGCAGCGCAAGTTTTTTTCAAAAAGGTGCCACGCCGCCTTTAACGCCCACAATCGCTTATATACGATTTTAAAAATTTAAATATTTCGGAAAAGTAAAAATGCAGTTTTATTGTGTTTATCAATACCTATCGAAATGTAGAAGAAATTTTTTAAATCGGACCATTCGTTAAAAAGTTATGCGTGATCAAAGTTTCTATCTCCATCTCCCTCGCACTCCCTTTACCTGAGTAACGGGTATCTGATAGTCGGGGCATCCGACTATAGCGTTTTCTCTTGTTCAATTTAACGTTGATCAAATTTTTTACCCATTTTCATGTCAGTTATTTCTAGTTTTCCGATGACTTGTAAAAGAGTGACTCAAAATTGGACTTAGAGAGTCCATAACTTTACCAAGCTTAATCCGATTTCAAAGTGGCTTACCTCTAAAGACTTCTGATTTGATTCTCTAAAAAACTACATTCAAGTTTTTCAATTTAACGGTGATCAAATTTTTGACACATTTTCATGTCAGTTGTTTCTAATTTGACTTATTTAACGTTGACCCAAAATTGGACTTCGAGAGTCCATAACTTTACCAAACTAAAGCCGATTCCAAAGTGGCATACCTCAAAAAATCTAATTTTTGACCCATTTTCATGTCAGTTATTTCTAGTTTTCCGATGACTTGTAAAAGAGTGACTCAAAATTGGACTTAGAGAGTCCATAACTTTACCAAGCTTAAGCCGATTTCAAGGTGGCTTACCTCTAAAGACTTCTGATTCGACTCTCTAAAAATCTGCATTCAAATTTTTCAATTAAACGTTGATCAAATTTTTTACCCATTTTCATGTCAGTTATTTCTAGTTTTCCGATGATTTGTAAAAGAGTGACTCCAAATTGGACTTAGAGAGTCCATAACTTCACCAAACTCAATCCAATTCCAAAGTGACATACCTCTAAAGACTTTTGTTTCGATTCGCTAAAGATCTGCATTAAAATTTTTCAATTTAACGTTGATCAAATTTTTGACCCATTTTAATGTCAGTTATTTCTAATTCGACTTATTTAACGTTGACCCAAAATTGGACTTAGAGAGTCCATAACATCACCAAACTCAACCCAATTCCAAAGTGGCATACCTCTAAAGACTTTTGATTCGATTCTCTAAAAATCTGCATTAAAATTTTTCAATTTAACCCTCTAGTGCCCAAGACCGCCTCCAGACGGGTAAACACCGTTATTTTAGTCTTTTCATTCCTTTTGACTCGGTTTTGCGTTTTTTCTAATTCGGGGAAGTCCAAAAATTAAGTTCGTTGCGTTTGGAATACATACTAGAGCTTGCGCAAGCTGCTGTAGTCATTTGAAGCAGAAAATTTGTGCAACTCGGACGAAATAATTATTTGCAAATTAAGTGCAAAATATAAATATTTTTTTAAAATATTATAAAAAGTTTGTTGCTGGAAAAAAAGTTGTACCGTGTTGCTGATAGTCTCAAGGACTCAAAAAACGAAACCCACACTAAAAATAAGATTTCGTTAGCTTTCTATAGCTTTTATAAGGTATCCCGTCTAAAGGCGGTCTTGGGACAATTCGGAAAAAAAATTATAAGGTAAGTTTGAAAGTGGAACAACCTATGACATATTTAAGTACAAATAATTGCTTCAGTAGACATGGAGCGACGACAAGTGAATAAGCTATCAGCTCTTTCCGACGTGGAGATTGATACGGACGGAGAAGAAGAATTGGAGGAAGATTTGACTGATGATGTTTGCGAGGCAGCGCGTCCTGTCAATGAGGAAGATGAAGAAGCGATTGAGAAAGTTATACATATGTCGGATTCTATGTTGGCTAGAGAGATTTGTGTAACTTCAAGCGGAAGTCCTACTCCTTTTGCAAAATTGTTGTCACCCTCAAGTTCGATTGCATTCAATTCACCTCAAGCACAGAAACGCAAACGCAAAGCGCCTGCTGAGCAAAATATTGCTCATGTTAAAGCAAGCACAATAGCTGAATGTGTAGGATCTGTTTGGGCTATAACCCAAAATCACCGCTTTTCAAAAAGATGTTGTGGCGCCAAACGAACCTAGTCATGGATAAATCTGCAATATCCTTTAATGAGCCTGACCTCGGAGCACTTAAAAATCTGGATACGCCATTCAAGTGTTTTCAATTCTTTTTGAGTGATACTATAATTGAGCATATCACGCAGCAAAAAAATTTGTATGCTGCCCAAAAGGATGTCAATACTTCGTTAGAAATTCGAAAATTTATTGGCATTTTATTTTATATGTCAGTTTTTCGCTACCCAAATGTCCGTTCATATTGGGGGGAGTACGCATTTGGAACAATTCAGAACACAATGTCAAGAAATCGCTTTGAAAAAATACGAGGTAATTTGCATTTTAATGATAATAGTAAGTTGCCCTCCAAGGATTCTACCGACCACGATCCTTTATACAAAATACGGCCGCTCGTGAATCACTTCAATGAGAAGTTTTAGTCAGTTCCGATGCGCCAACGCTTATCTGTGGATGAACAAATGTGTGCAACGAAGATGAAGACCTTTCTTAGACAATATTTACCAGACAAACCACACAAATGGGGAGTGAAATTCTTCAATTTGTGTGACTCTTCTGGCTTTTGCTATAATTTCGAGATATATTGTGGAGCAGGTGACAACGTTGTTCAAACTGGTGCGGCAGCAAATGTAGTTGTTCGATTGTCACGCAATGTTCCGGATTTCAAAAACCAGATTATCTACTTTGACAATTATTATACTTCTTTGCCGCTTCTTGTATATCTCAAGTCCCGGGGAATATTTTCTTTGGGAACTATTCGCTCGAATCGCATTCCAAATTGTAAGCTGCCATCTGACAGCGACCTCAAGAAACAAGTGCTTGGATATTCTACAGAATTTTGTGGATCTGTATCAGGAGTCGAACTGTCTTTGACGATTTCCTGAATGAAACGAAATCAGGTTTCACGTTTTGTTCGTTCCGAAAAAAAGTACGTTGACATAAATTGCCCAAATGTAATCCACGAATACAACAGCCACATGGGAGGTGTCGACTTAATGGACGGACTTATTGGTCGATATAAAATTCCCGTAAAGAGCAACAAGTATACAAATCGACTATTTACACTATGCTTGATTTAGCCATGGTAAACGCTTACATTTTGTTCCACCGAATAAACCAGCCGGACGCTAATAACACAAAATACCAATTGCCAAACTTCAGGTCAGAGGTTGCAAATGTGCTTTGCATGCTACAAACTCCTTATCTGCCAAAAGGACCCGGGCGCCCGCGACAAGTTGATGGAAAGGAAAATAAATGCATAGGGAAGAAAACTTTCCATCCGATTAATGATGTACGTTATGATAAAGTCGAGCATTTTCCAATGTTTTTATCACGCGCTTCCTGGTTGTACATCGGAAACTCAAATTGTCTGCCGCAAATGTAATATAAACCTGTGCTTTTCCCAGAAAAAAGACTGTTTCTATGATTTTCATCACAAATAAGTAATCAAACTTTTTGTACCCAAATATTTGAAGCTTTGTGAATTTAAGTAACTTAAGTTTTAATTGTTGTTTTATTTGTTTTTGGAGCCTTTCTTTAAGTAATTTATAATAAAACGTGTAAACAAAAGAATTGATTACCTAATTTTTTGTTGGCCTACCTTCCCAAGGATATAGTTCTATAAAACTCGATCCATGCAAAAGTAAAAGTTTTTCTAAAACAAACATTCACTTTTGATACATAATGAATCCAAAAATAATTTTTTTTTGGAAAAGAAAATTTGGCACTAGAGGGTTAACGTTGATCAAATGTTTTATCCATTTTTATGTCAGTTATTTCTAATTTGACTTATTTAACGTTGACCCAAAATTGGACTTCGAGAGTCCATAACTTCACCAAACTCAACCCAATTCAAAAGTGGCATACCTCTAAAGACTTCTGATTCGATTCTCTAAAAGTTTGCATTCAAATTTTTCAATTTAACGTTAATCAAATTTTTGACCCATTTTCATGTCAGTTATTTCTAATTTGACTTGTTTAATGTTGACCCAAAATTGAACTTCGAGAGTCCATAACTTTACCAAGCTTAAGCCGATTCCATAGTGGCATACCTCTAAAGACTTCTGATTCGATTCTCTAAAAATCCGCATTCAAATTTTTTAATTTAACGTTGATCAAATTTTTCACCCATTTTCATGTCAGTTATTTCTAATTTGACTTGTTTAACGTTGACCCAAAATTGAACTTCGAGAGTCCATTACTTTACCCAAATTAAGCCGATTCCAAAGTGGCATACCTCTAAAGACTTCTGATTCGATTCTCTAAAAATCAGCATTCAAATTTTTCAATTTAACGTTGATCAAATTTTTGACCCATTTTCATGTCAGTTAATTCTAATTTGACTTGTTTAACGTTGACCCAAAATTGGACTTCGAGAGTCCATAACTTTACCAAGCTTAAGCCGATTCCAAAGTGGCATACTTCCAAAGAATTCTAATTCGATTCTCTAAAAATCTGCACTCAACTTTTTCAATTTAACGTTGATCAAATTTTTGACCCATTTTCATGTCAAATATTTCTAATTTGACCTGTTTAACGTTGACCCAAAATTGGACTTCGAGAGTCCATAACTTCACCAAACTCAACCCAATTCCAAAGTGGCATACCTCTTAAGACTTCTAATTCGATTCTCTAAAAATCTGCATTCAAATTTTTCAATTTAACGTTGATCAAATTTTTCACCCATTTTCATGTCAGTTATTTTTAATTTGACTTAATTAACGTTGACCCAAAATTGAACTTCGAGACTCCATTACTTTACCCAACTTAAGCCGAATCTAAAGTGGCATACCTCTAAAGACTTCCAATTCGATTCTCTAAAAATCTGCATTCAACTTTTTCAATTTAACGTTGATCAAATTTTTGACCCATTTTCATGTCAATTATTTCTAATTTGACTTGTTTAACGTTGACCCAAAATTGGACTTCGAGAGTCCATAACTTCACCAGACTCAACCGAATTCCAAAGTGGCATACCTCTTAAGACTTCTGATTCGATTCTCTAAAAATCCGCATTCAAATTTTTTAATTTAACGTTGATCAAATTTTTGACTCATTTTCATGTCAGTAATTTCTAGTTTTCCGATGCCTTGTAAAAGATTGACTCAAAATTGGACTTAAAGAGTCCATAACTTAGCAAGCTTAAGCCGATTTCAAAGTGGCTTACCTCTAAAGACTTCTGATTTGATTCTCTAAAAATCTACATTCAAGTTTTTCAATTTAACGTTGATCAAATTTTTCACCCATTTTCATGTCAGTTATTTCTAATTTGACTTGTTTAACGTTGACCCAAAATTGAACTTCGAGAGTCCATTACTTTACCCAACTTAAGCCGATTCCAAAGTGGCATACCTCTAAAGACTTCTGATTCGATTCTCTAAAAATCTGCATTCAAAATTTTCAATTTAACGTTGATCAAATTTTTTACCCATTTTCATGTCAGTTATTTCTAATTTGACTTGTTTAAAGTTGACCCAAAATTGGACTTCGAGAGTCCATAACTTCACCAAACTCAACCGAATTCCAAAGTGGCAAACCTCTTAAGACTTCTGATTCGATTCTCTAAAAATCCGCATTCAAATTTTTTAATTTAACGTTGATCAAATTTTTGACCCATTTTCATGTCAGTAATTTCTAGTTTTCCGATGCCTTGTAAAAGATTGACTCAAAATTGGACTTAAAGAGTCCATAACTTAGCAAGCTTAAGCCGATTTCAAAGTGGCTTACCTCTAAAGACTTCTGATTTGATTCTCTAAAAATCTACATTCAAGTTTTTCAATTTAACGTTGATCAAATTTTTCACCCATTTTCATGTCAGTTATTTCTAATTTGACTTGTTTAACGTTGACCCAAAATTGAACTTCGAGAGTCCATTACTTTACCCAACTTAAGCCGATTCCAAAGTGGCATACCTCTAAAGACTTCTGATTCGATTCTCTAAAAATCTGCATTCAAAATTTTCAATTTAACGTTGATCAAATTTTTTACCCATTTTCATGTCAGTTATTTCTAATTTGACTTGTTTAAAGTTGACCCAAAATTGGACTTCGAGAGTCCATAACTTCACCAAACTCAACCGAATTCCAAAGTGGCAAACCTCTTAAGACTTCTGATTCGATTCTCTAAAAATCCGCATTCAAATTTTTTAATTTAACGTTGATCAAATTTTTGACCCATTTTCATGTCAGTAATTTCTAGTTTTCCGATGCCTTGTAAAAGATTGATTCAAAATTGGACTTAAAGAGTCCATAACTTTAGCAAGCTTAAGCCGATTTCAAAGTGGCTTACCTCTAAAGACTTCTGATTTGATTCTCTAAAAATCTACATTCAAGTTTTTCAATTTAACGTTGATCAAATTTTTCACCCATTTTCATGTCAGTTATTTCTAATTTGACTTGTTTAACGTTGACCCAAAATTGAACTTCGAGAGTTCATAACTTTACCAAGCGTAAGCCGATTCCAAAGTGGCATACTTCTAAAGAATTCTAATTCGATTCTCTAAAAATCTGCACTCAACTTTTTAAATTTAACGTTGATCAAATTTTTGACCCATTTTCATGTCAGTTATTTCTAATTTGACCTGTTTAACGTTGACCCAAAATTGGACTTCGAGAGTCCATAACTTCACCAAACTCAACCCAATTCCAAAGTGGCATACCTCTTAAGACTTCTAATTTGATTCTCTTAAAATCTGCATTCAAATTTTTCAATTTAACGTTGATCAAATATTTGACCCATTTTCATGTCAGTTCTTTCTAATTTGACTTGTTTAACGTTGACCCAAAATTGGACTTCGAGAGTCCATAACTTTACCAAACTTAACCCGATCCAAAGTGGCATACTTCTAAAGACTTCTGATTCGATTCTCTAAAAATCTGCATTCAAATTTTTCAATTTAACGTTGATCAAATTTTTGACCCATTCATGTCAGTTATTTCTTATTTGACTTGTTTAACGTTGACCCAAAATTGAACTTCGAGAGTCCATAACTTTACCAAGCTTAAGCCGATTCCGTAATTGCATACCTCTAAAGACTTCTGATTCGATTCTCTAAAAATCTGCATTCATATTTTTCAATTTAACGTTGATCAAATTTTTCACCCATTTTCATGTAAGTTATTTCTAATTTGTCTTGTTTAACGTTGACCCACAATTGGACTTCGAGAGTCCATAACTTTACCAAACTTAAGCCGATTCCAAAGTGGCATACCTCAAAAGACTTCTAATTCGATTCTCTAAAAATCTGCATTAAAATTTTTCAATTTAACGTTGATCAAATTTTTCACCCATTTTCATGTCAGTTATTTCTAATTTGACTTGTTTAACGTTGACCCAAAATTGGACTTCGAGAGTCCATAACTTTACCAAACTTAAGCCGATTCCAAAGTGGCATACTTCTAAAGACTTCTGATTCGATTCTCCGAAAATCTGCATTCAAATTTTTCAATTTAACGTTTATTAAATTTTTCACCCATTTTCATGTCAGTTATTTCTAATTTGACTTAATTAACGTTGACCCAAAATTGAACTTCGAGACTCCATTACTTTACCCAACTTAAGCCGAATCTAAAGTGGCATACCTCTAAAGACTTCCAATTCGATTCTCTAAAAATCTGCATTCAACTTTTTCAATTTAACGTTGATCAAATTTTTGACCCATTTTCATGTCAATTATTTCTAATTTGACTTGTTTAACGTTGACCCAAAATTGGACTTCGAGAGTCCATAACTTCACCAGACTCAACCGAATTCCAAAGTGGCATACCTCTTAAGACTTCTGATTCGATTCTCTAAAAATCCGCATTCAAATTTTTTAATTTAACGTTGATCAAATTTTTGACTCATTTTCATGTCAGTAATTTCTAGTTTTCCGATGCCTTGTAAAAGATTGACTCAAAATTGGACTTAAAGAGTCCATAACTTAGCAAGCTTAAGCCGATTTCAAAGTGGCTTACCTCTAAAGACTTCTGATTTGATTCTCTAAAAATCTACATTCAAGTTTTTCAATTTAACGTTGATCAAATTTTTCACCCATTTTCATGTCAGTTATTTCTAATTTGACTTGTTTAACGTTGACCCAAAATTGAACTTCGAGAGTCCATAAATTTACCAAGCTTAAGCCGATTCCATAGTGGCATACCCCTAAAGACTTTTGATTCGATTCTCTAAAAATCCGCATTCAAATTTTTTAATTTAACGTTGATCAAATTTTCGACCCATTTTCATGTCAGTTATTTCTAATTTGACTTGTTTAACGTTGACCCAAAATTGAACTTCGAGAGTCCATTACTTTACCCAACTTAAGCCGATTCCAAAGTGGCATACCTCTAAAGACTTCTGATTCGATTCTCTAAAAATCTGCATTCAAAATTTTCAATTTAACGTTGATCAAATTTTTTACCCATTTTCATGTCAGTTATTTCTAATTTGACTTGTTTAAAGTTGACCCAAAATTGGACTTCGAGAGTCCATAACTTCACCAAACTCAACCGAATTCCAAAGTGGCAAACCTCTTAAGACTTCTGATTCGATTCTCTAAAAATCCGCATTCAAATTTTTTAATTTAACGTTGATCAAATTTTTGGCCCATTTTCATGTCAGTAATTTCTAGTTTTCCGATGCCTTGTAAAAGATTGACTCAAAATTGGACTTAAAGAGTCCATAACTTTAGCAAGCTTAAGCCGATTTCAAAGTGGCTTACCTCTAAAGACTTCTGATTTGATTCTCTAAAAATCTACATTCAAGTTTTTCAATTTAACGTTGATCAAATTTTTCACCCATTTTCATGTCAGTTATTTCTAATTTGACTTGTTTAACGTTGACCCAAAATTGAACTTCGAGAGTTCATAACTTTACCAAGCGTAAGCCGATTCCAAAGTGGCATACTTCTAAAGAATTCTAATTCGATTCTCTAAAAATCTGCACTCAACTTTTTAAATTTAACGTTGATCAAATTTTTGACCCATTTTCATGTCAGTTATTTCTAATTTGACCTGTTTAACGTTGACCCAAAATTGGACTTCGAGAGTCCATAACTTCACCAAACTCAACCCAATTCCAAAGTGGCATACCTCTTAAGACTTCTAATTTGATTCTCTTAAAATCTGCATTCAAATTTTTCAATTTAACGTTGATCAAATATTTGACCCATTTTCATGTCAGTTCTTTCTAATTTGACTTGTTTAACGTTGACCCAAAATTGGACTTCGAGAGTCCATAACTTTACCAAACTTAACCCGATTCCAAAGTGGCATACTTCTAAAGACTTCTGATTCGATTCTCTAAAAATCTGCATTCAAATTTTTCAATTTAACGTTGATCAAATTTTTGACCCATTCATGTCAGTTATTTCTTATTTGACTTGTTTAACGTTGACCCAAAATTGAAATTCGAGAGTCCATAACTTTACCAAGCTTAAGCCGATTCCGTAATTGCATACCTCTAAAGACTTCTGATTCGATTCTCTAAAAATCTGCATTCATATTTTTCAATTTAACGTTGATCAAATTTTTCACCCATTTTCATGTAAGTTATTTCTAATTTGTCTTGTTTAACGTTGACCCACAATTGGACTTCGAGAGTCCATAACTTTACCAAACTTAAGCCGATTCCAAAGTGGCATACCTCAAAAGACTTCTAGTTCGATTCTCTAAAAATCTGCATTAAAATTTTTCAATTTAACGTTGATCAAATTTTTCACCCATTTTCATGTCAGTTATTTCTAATTTGACTTGTTTAACGTTGACCCAAAATTGGACTTCGAGAGTCCATAACTTTACCAAACTTAAGCCGATTCCAAAGTGGCATACTTCTAAAGACTTCTGATTCGATTCTCCGAAAATCTGCATTCAAATTTTTCAATTTAACGTTTATTAAATTTTTCACCCATTTTCATGTCAGTTATTTCTAATTTGACTTGTTTAACGTTGACCCAAAATTGGACTTCGGGAGTCCATAACTTTACCAAACTTAAGCCGATTCCAAAGTGGCATACTTCTAAAGACTTCTGATTCGATTCTCTAAAAATCTGCATTCAAATTTTTCAATTTAACGTTGATCAAATTTTTGACCCATTTTCATGTCAGTTATTTCTAATTTGACTTGTTTAACGTTGACCCAAAATTGAACTTCGAGAGTCCATAACTTTACCAAGCTTAAGCCGATTCCATAGTGGCAGACCTCGAAAGACTTCTGATTCGATTCTCTAAAAATCTACATTCAAGTTTTTCAATTTAACGTTGATCAAATTTTTGACCCATTTTCATGTCAGTTATTTCTAATTTGTCTTGTTTAACGTTGACCCAAAATTGGACTTCGAGAGTCCATAACTTTACCAAGCTTAAGCCGATTCCAAAGTGGCATACTTCTAAAGACTTCTAATTCGATTCTCTAAAAATCTGCATTCAAATTTTTCAATTTAACGTTGATCAAATTTTTCACCCATTTTCATGTCAGTTATTTCTAATTTGACTTGTTTAACGTTGACCCAAAATTGGACTTCGAGAGTCCATAACTTTACCAAGCTTAAGCCGATTCCAAAGTGGCATACTTCTAAAGACTTCTAATTCGATTCTCTAAAAATCTGCATTCAAATTTTTCAATTTAACGTTGATCAAATTTTTCACCCATTTTCATGTCAGTTATTTCTAATTTGACTTGTTTAACGTTGACCCAAAATTGGACTTCGAGAGTTCATAACTTCACCAAACTCAACCGAATTCCAAAGTGGCATACCTCTTAAGACTTCTAATTCGATTCTCTAAAAATCTGCATTCAAATTTTTCAATTTAACGTTGATCAAATTTGTTGAAAATATTAGTATATGCACCACTGTATATCTTGTCCTTCTTTGGTTTCTTGCACGAAAGTAACGGTGCGTTCTTTTGTGTCTCTTCTTTAAGATGCCTGCGTGCAGCATTTTTTCGTTTTTAGTCTCTAATAAATCGTCAAACCGAATAGGTTATGGGCCCAGCAAGCTAAACAATCTACGTATAATAATCGAAGAGATTAGATGTTTAGAGATTCGGTGGTGGGGGGCCCATAACCGAATAGGTTATGGGCCCAGCAAGCTAAACAATCTACGTATAATAATCGAAGAGATTAGATGTTTAGAGATTCGGTGGTGGTTCAATAAAATGAACAAAATGAGTTCACAATACTCAATAGAAAAACTGGATAATGAAAATTATAGTTCATGGGCAGTGCAGATGAAAAGTTTGCTAATACACTCGGAACTTTGGTCAGTTGTGTGCGGTCGTGAAATTAAAAACGAAAGTGGAACTGTAGAACAACAGATAAACTTTGATGTAAAAGATGAAAAGGCCCTCGCGAGTATTTTCTTGGGTATTAAGTCATCGCAGATTAACTATGTTAAACACTGCAAATCATCAATGGAAGCTTGGAAAAAGCTGGCTAGTGTTCACATGCCTTCTGGACCGGCCCGTAGAATACAGTTATTCAAACAGTTGCTGTACATGAAGATGTCAGAGTCAGACAGTATCACAGTGCATTTGAGTAATTTTAGTGACGTGATTGAAAAACTACAAGAAATTGATCAAATAGTGCCAGATGAAATGCTTGTAATAATTCTGTTGTCAAGTCTATGTGATTTGTACGAAAATTTCGTAGTCGCTATTGAAACGCGTGATTCTTTGCCTTCCTTGAGTTCTCTGAAAATAAAATTACTGGAAGAGGGAGAACGACGAAAAGTGAGTGACAAAACGGCCGATGTAACGGAACAGAAGATGTACGCGTCGCGCGCCGAAAAGGGAAGAGACAAGTATAAGAAAGACATGAGAAATGTGGAATGCTGGAACTGCGGTCGTCATGGACATGTTTCGGCAAAGTGCAAAGAGAAACCCGTAAGATCGGAAAAAGACAGCAATAAAGAAAAGAAACGCGAAGAGAACAAAAAGTCTTACACTGTTTTCGCTGCAGCAGCAGATCAAGTAGGACTAACGCAAAATATTTGGTGTGTGGACAGTGGGGCAACAGCCCATTTATGTGCAAACAAATCATTATTTGTTTCGATCCGTGAGCATAAAGAAAAAATAATGCTAGTTGGAGAAAATTACATTGAAGCTGAAGGCATTGGAACAGTGAAACTATATTGGCAAGAAAACATTATCGAATTGGTTGATGTGTTGTTCGTAAGAAATCTTCAGTGTAACTTTATTTCCGTGTCAAAAGCAACGAACAAAGGGTTCGAAATATGTTTTTCGAAAAGAATTGCATGCATCAAAAATAAGAACGATGAAACGGTGTTGAAAGCAAACAAAAAGAATGACTTGTTTATTGTCGAAAATGAAAACAAAATGGCATTTGCTGCAAACGGGAAAATAAACCAAGTAATAACGTGGCATAACAGATTCGGACATTTGAATTTCCAAAGTTTAAAAACCATGATTAGAAAAAATTTAGTGTATGGTCTTGATGGTGTTACTGATAACATAAATGACTTTGTTTGCAAGACGTGTGCAAAAAGCAAGATTTGCGTAAAACAATTCCCAAAAATGTCAGAAAATCGTTCGAGTAAAGTGTTGGGTCTGATTCATACGGACGTATGCGGTCCTATGAGTACCGTTTCTAAAGGAGGAGCGCGATATTTTGCTACATTTATCGACGACAAGACGCGTTACGTATCGGTGTGTTTGCTAAAAACAAAAGATCAAGTTTTCGACAAATTCAAAGAATTTAAATTGTTGGCTGAGAAGCAAACTGGACAGCAGATTAAAGCCATACGGAGCGATAATGGTAGAGAGTACATCAACGGTGCGTTTGAAAATTTTTTGATAAGTCATGGGATTAAGAGGCAGCTTACCGTTCCCCATACTCCGCAGCAAAATGGCGTTGCTGAGCGTGCCAATAGGACGCTAGTTGAAATGGCAAGAAGTATGATGGTTCATTCCAGTGCTGGCGAATCACTATGGGGGGAAGCGATAATGACAGCGATGTACTTGAGAAACAGATCTGAAACGTCTACATTACCAGATATGACTCCGTACGAAGCATGGTTTGGGAAAAAACCCGGAGTGTCCCACCTGAAAGTTTTTGGTACAAAGGCCATAGTTCTAGACAAGACAAGGAAAAGAAAATTTTCTCAGAAAGGGATAGAGCATATCTTGGTTGGTTACTCAGAAACTGCCAAAGCATATAGGCTCTTCAATCCTGATACGCAAACTATCAAGGAAGCCCGGGATGTTGTGTTTCTTGAGCACGATGTGATTAAAAACGAGGATATTTCGTCCGTGGATTTGACTGAGAACTCAAACATATTGAATGTGCAGACAGAAGGTGAGCAAGATGAAAATAACGAAGATCCAGAAAGGGATGAACGGTCAGAGGTCAATGATGATGAAGACGAGTTACTTGAGCACGGCAACCGAGTCCAGAGAGGCCCAGGGAGGCCGAAGTTAATCCATACGGGAAAGCCAGGACGACCACGTAAAGAATACAATAAGCTAAACGCTATTGGAGTTGCCAACATCCAAGTGCCGAGCGGAGTCAAGGAGGCGCTGAGCATGGAACATGCAGAAGAATGGAAGGCAGCGATGCAGAAGGAGTACTCTCAACTACAGTCCAGCAAGACATGGAGTCTTGTTGACCTTCCTGATGGCGAAATGACTATTGGTAGCAAATGGGTCTTTGCCATCAAGGGTGACCAGTATGGCAACGTGGAACGATTCAAGGCTCGCTTAGTCGCAAAAGGTTGTGGACAGAAATACGGAGTGAAACATTTTCCCCCGTGGCACGGTATTCTTCCATCCGATTGGTGATTGCACTGGCTGTCGAAAATAAAATGTTTATGCACCAAATGGACGTCTCAGCTGCGTATCTCAACAGTGACCTACAAGATGTAATATACATGCGGCAGCCTGAGGGATTCGTAGACATAGCGTATCCAAAACGGGTGCTGAGGTTGCACAAGTCGTTGTACGGTCTGAAGCAGAGTGGACGGGAATGGAACCAGAAATTGGATAGTACTCTTCAGCATATTGGTTTTGTCCAGTGCCCTAGTGAGCCATGCATTTACACCAAGAAAATTGGCGAAAATCTTAGCATAATTGTTGTATATGTTGATGATCTAATTATTGTTTGTTCCAGAAAAGAAGACCTTGTCAAAATTAAACTTCAAATCACACAGGAATTTGATGTAGTAGATGGCGGAGAGCTGAACCATTTCCTGACCATTTCCTAAGCAGTATATCGACGGGCTGTTACGAGAATATGGCATGGAAGACTGTAAGCCGAACGCCACACCTTTGGAGGTTGGTTATCAGAGCATATGTACTGTGGATGACTGCCCAAAAGCTAACCAAAAGCAGTATCAATCACTTATTGGATCATTGCTGTACTTAGCCATGACCACAAGACCAGACATTGTACATTCCGTGGCAAAGTTGGCACAGAGGTGCAGTGACCCCCATAAGGAACATGAGGTGGCTGCTAAGAGAGTCCTTCGCTACCTAAAAGGAACTTCGGGCTTGCAGTTGCATTATGCTCGATCTGGTATTCCTGTTCACTGCTATGTCGATGCAGATTGGGCAGGAGACAGCATAGACCGCAAATCATTCAGCGGTTGGGCGTTCTTCATAGCTGGAGCAGCGTTTTCGTGGGAGTCAAAGAAGCAGAGCATCATAGCACTCAGTAGCACGGAGGCAGAGTATGTAGCGCTTTCAACATCAGCTAAGGAGACTGCTTACGTCCAGAAAATAATATCTGAATTGGGTTTTAAGACGGCGTCAACATTGATGATCTACAGTGATAATCAGAGCGCTCAATGTCTAGCTAAGAATGCTACTTTTCATGCTAGAAGTAAACACATAGATATTAAGTATCACTTTATAAGAGATTTATATAAGAAGAAAGTCATTGATATTGAATATGTACCAACCGAAAATATGATTTCAGATGTGTTAACTAAGAATTTAAGTAAAGTTAAGCACATAAAATGTATAAGTTCCCTAGGGTTAAACTGAAAAAGAACCACATCTAATTAGTAAGAACAGCTAAAACTGAAGATAAATTGAATTAAGTACCAAGTTTTCTCTGTTATATTAGATATACCGCGGTGAGAAGGAGTGTTGAAAATATTAGTATATGCACCACTGTATATCTTGTCCTTCTTTGGTTTCTTGCACGAAAGTAACGGTGCGTTCTTTTGTGTCTCTTCTTTAAGTTATTGTTCTGCCTGCGTGCAGCATTTTTTCGTTTTTAGTCTCTAATAAATCGTCAAACCGAATAAAATTTTTGACCCATTTTCATGTCAGTTATTTCTAATTTGACTTGTTTAACGTTGACCCAAAATTGGACTTCGAGACTTCATTACTTCACCAAACTCAACCGAATTCCAAAGTGGCATACCTCTTAAGACTTCTGATTCGATTCTCTAAAAATCCGCATTCAAATTTTTATACCCTTGCAGAGGGTATTATAATTTTGGTCAAAAGTGTGCAACGCAGTGAAGGAGACATCTCCGACCCTATAAAGTATATATATTCTTGATCAGGATCACCTCCTGAGTTGATATAGCCATGTCCGTCTGTCCGTCTGTCCGTCTGTCTGTTTCTACTCAAACTAGTCTCTCAGTTTTAAAGCTATCGAGTTGAAACTTTGCACACACCCTTCTTTCCTTTGCACGCAGTATATATGTCGGAACGGCCGGGATCGGCCGACTATATCCTATAGCTGCCATATAACTGAATGATCGGAAATGCCATAACTTTGGTATTTGTAAAGTTAGGAAGTTGGAATTTTCTATGGGTTTTATATTTGGCCAATTAATTCGACCTACCAAATTTCAAAGGGATCGGCCGACTATATCCTATAGCTGCCATATAACTGATTTATCGGAAATGGCATAACTTTGGTGTTTGTGAAGTTAGGAAGTTGGGATTTTCTATGGGTTTTATATTTGACCAATCAATTCGACCTACCAAATTTCATAAGGATCGGCCGACTATATCTTATAGCCGTCATATAACTGAACGATTGGAAATGCCATAACTTTGGTGTTTTTAAAGTTAGGAAGTTGGGATTTTATATGAGTATTTAGAATGCATCATATGAATAATTTTGGAGAATATAATTTACAGAGTATTCTGCAAGGGTATATCAACTTCGGCTCCGCCCGAAGTTAGCTTTCCTTTCTTGTTTAATTTAACGTTGATCAAATTTTTGACTCATTTTCATGTCAGTAATTTCTAGTTTTTCGATGCCTTGTAAAAGATTGACTCAAAATTGGACTTAAAGAGTCCATAACTTTAGCAAGCTTAAGCCGATTTCAAAGTGGCTTACCTCTAAAGACTTCTGATTTGATTCTCTAAAAATCTACATTCAAGTTTTTCAATTTAACGTTGATCAAATTTTTGACCCATTTTCATGTCAGTTATTTCTAATTTGACTTGTTTAACGTTGACCCAAAATTGAACTTCGAGAGTCCATAACTTTACCAAGGTTAAGCCGATTCCGTAATTGCATACCTCTAAAGACTTCTGATTCGATTCTCTAAAAATCTGCATTCAAATTTTTCAATTTAACGTTGATCAAATTTTTGACCCATTTTCATGTCAGTTATTTCTAATTTGACTTGTTTAACGTTGACCCAAAATTGAACTTCGAGAGTCCATAACTTTACCAAGGTTAAGCCGATTCCGTAATTGCATACCTCTAAAGACTTCTGATTCGATTCTCTAAAAATCTGCATTCAAATTTTTCAATTTAACGTTGATCAAATTTTTGACCCATTTTCATGTCAGTTATTTCCAATTTGACTTGTTTAACGTTGACCCAAAATTGAACTTCGAGAGTCCATTACTTTACCCAACTTAAGCCGAATCTAAAGTGGCATACCTCTAAAGACTTCCAATTCGATTCTCTAAAAATCTGCACTCAACTTTTTCAATTTAACGTTGATCAAATTTTTGACCCATTTTCATGTCAGTTATTTCTAATTTGACCTGTGTAACGTTGACCCAAAATTGGACTTCGAGAGTCCATAACTTCACCAAACTCAACCCAATTCCAAAGTGGCATACCTCGTAAGACTTCTAATTCGATTCTCTAAAAATCTGCATTAAAATTTTTCAATTTAACGTTGATCAAATTTTTACCCATTTTCATGTCAGTTCTTTCTAATTTGACTTGTTTAACGTTGACCCAAAATTGGACTTCGAGAGTCCATAACTTCACCAAACTCAACCCAATTCCAAAGTGGCATACCTCGTAAGACTTCTAATTCGATTCTCTAAAAATCTGCATTAAAATTTTTCAATTTAACGTTGATCAAATTTTTACCCATTTTCATGTCAGTTCTTTCTAATTTGACTTGTTTAACGTTGACCCAAAATTGGACTTCGAGAGTCCATAACTTTACCAAACTTAAGCCGAATCCAAAGTGGCATACCTCTAAAGACTTCTAATTCGATTCTCTAAAAATCTGCATCAAAATTTTTCAATTTAACGTTGATCAAATTTTTCACCCATTTTCATGTCAGTTATTTCTAATTTGACTTGTTTAACGTTGACCCAAAATTGGACTTCGGGAGTCCATAACTTTACCAAACTTAAGCCGATTCCAAAGTGGCATACTTCTAAAGACTTCTGATTCGATTCTCTGAAAATCTGCATTCAAATTTTTCAATTTAACGTTGATTAAATTTTTCACCCATTTTCATGTCAGTTATTTCCAATTTGACTTGTTTAACGTTGACCCAAAATTGGACTTCGAGAGTCCATAACTTTACCAAACTCAACCGAATTCCAAAGTGGCATACTTCTAAAGACTTCTGATTCGATTCTCTAAAAATCTGCACTCAAATTTTTCAATTTAACGTTGATCAAATTTTTCACCCATTTTCATGTCAGTTATTTCTAATTTGACTTGTTTAACGTTGATCCAAAATTGAACTTCGAGAGTCCATTACTTTACCCAACTTAAGCCGATTTCAAAGTGGCATACTTCTAAAGACTTCTGATTGGATTCTCTAAAAATCTGCACTCAAATTTTTCAATTTAACGTTGATCAAATTTTTCACCCATTTTCATGTCAGTTATTTCTAATTTGACTTGTTTAACGTTGACCCAAAATTGAACTTCGAGAGTCCATAACTTTACCAAGCTTAAGCCGATTCCATAGTGGCATACCTCTAAAGACTTTTAATTCGATTCTCTAAAAATCTGCATTAAAATTTTTCAATTTAACGTTGATCAAAGTTTTCACCCATTTTTATGTCAGTTATTTCTAATTTGACTTGTTTAACGTTGACCCAAAATTGAACTTCGAGAGTCCATTACTTTACCCAACTTAAGCCGATTCCAAAGTAGCATACTTCTAAAGACTTCTGATTCGATTCTCTAAAAATCTGCATTCAAATTTTTCAATTCAACGTTGATCAAATTTTTGACCCATTTTTATGTCAGTTATTTCTAATTTGACTTGTTTAAATTGAACTTCGAGAGTCCATAACTTTACCAAGCTTACGACGATTCCATAGAGGCGTACCTCTAAAGACTTCTGATTCGATTCTCGAAAAATCTGCATTCAAATTTTTCAATTCAACGTTGATCAAATTTTTGACCCATTTTGATGTCAGTTATTTCTAATTTGACTTATTTAACGTTGACCCAAAATTGGACTTCGAGAGTCCATAACTTTACCAAGCTTAAGCCGATTTCAAAGTGGCATACTTCTAAAGACTTCTGATTCGATTCTCTAAAAATCTGCATTCAAATTTTTCAATTCAACGTTGATCAAATTTTTGACCCATTTTGATGTCAGTTATTTCTAATTTGACTTATTTAACGTTGACCCAAAATTGGACTTCGAGAGTCCATAACTTTACCAAGCTTAAGCCGATTTCAAAGTGGCATACTTCTAAAGACTTCTAATTCGATTCTTTAAAAATCTGCATTCAACTTTTTCAATTTAACGTTGATCAAATTTTTGACCCATTTTCATGTCAGTTATTTCTAATTTGACTTGTTTAACGTTGACCCAAAATTGAACTTCGAGAGGCCATAACTTCTGACACTTCTGATTCGACTCTCTAAAAATCTGCATTCAAATTTTTCAATTTAACGTTGATCAAATTTTTTACCCATTTTCATGTCAGTCATTTCTAATTTGACTTATTTAACGTTGACCCAAAATTTGACTTCGAGAGTCCATAACTTTACCAAACTTAAGCCGAATCCAAAGTGGCATACCTCTAAAGACTTCTAATTCGATTCTCTAAAAATCTGCATCAAAATTTTTCAATTTAACGTTGATCAAATTTTTCACCCATTTTCATGTCAGTTATTTCTAATTTGACTTGTTTAACGTTGACCCAAAATTGGACTTCGGGAGTCCATAACTTTACCAAACTTAAGCCGATTCCAAAGTGGCATACTTCTAAAGACTTCTGATTCGATTCTCTGAAAATCTGCATTCAAATTTTTCAATTTAACGTTGATTAAATTTTTCACCCATTTTCATGTCAGTTATTTCCAATTTTACTTGTTTAACGTTGACCCAAAATTGGACTTCGAGAGTCCATAACTTTACCAAACTCAACCGAATTCCAAAGTGGCATACTTCTAAAGACTTCTGATTCGATTCTCTAAAAATCTGCACTCAAATTTTTCAATTTAACGTTGATCAAATTTTTCACCCATTTTCATGTGAGTTATTTCTAATTTGACTTGTTTAACGTTGATCCACAATTGAACTTCGAGAGTCCATTACTTTACCCAACTTAAGCCGATTTCAAAGTGGCATACTTCTAAAGACTTCTGATTGGATTCTCTAAAAATCTGCACTCAAATTTTTCAATTTAACGTTGATCAAATTTTTCACCCATTTTCATGTCAGTTATTTCTAATTTGACTTGTTTAACGTTGACCCAAAATTGAACTTCGAGAGTCCATAACTTTACCAAGCTTAAGCCGATTCCATAGTGGCATACCTCTAAAGACTTTTAATTCGATTCTCTAAAAATCTGCATTAAAATTTTTCAATTTAACGTTGATCAAAGTTTTCACCCATTTTTATGTCAGTTATTTCTAATTTGACTTGTTTAACGTTGACCCAAAATTGAACTTCGAGAGTCCATTACTTTACTCAACTTAAGCCGATTCCAAAGTAGCATACTTCTAAAGACTTCTGATTCGATTCTCTAAAAATCTGCATTCAAATTTTTCAATTCAACGTTGATCAAATTTTTGACCCATTTTTATGTCAGTTATTTCTAATTTGACTTGTTTAAATTGAACTTCGAGAGTCCATAACTTTACCAAGCTTACGACGATTCCATAGAGGCGTACCTCTAAAGACTTCTGATTCGATTCTCTAAAAATCTGCATTCAAATTTTTCAATTCAACGTTGATCAAATTTTTGACCCATTTTGATGTCAGTTATTTCTAATTTGACTTATTTAACGTTGACCCAAAATTGGACTTCGAGAGTCCATAACTTTACCAAGCTTAAGCCGATTTCAAAGTGGCATACTTCTAAAGACTTCTGATTCGATTCTCTAAAAATCTGCATTCAAATTTTTCAATTCAACGTTGATCAAATTTTTGACCCATTTTGATGTCAGTTATTTCTAATTTGACTTATTTAACGTTGACCCAAAATTGGACTTCGAGAGTCCATAACTTTACCAAGCTTAAGCCGATTTCAAAGTGGCATACTTCTAAAGACTTCTAATTCGATTCTTTAAAAATCTGCATTCAACTTTTTCAATTTAACGTTGATCAAATTTTTGACCCATTTTCATGTCAGTTATTTCTAATTTGACTTGTTTAACGTTGACCCAAAATTGAACTTCGAGAGGCCATAACTTCTGAGACTTCTGATTCGACTCTCTAAAAATCTGCATTCAAATTTTTCAATTTAACGTTGATCAAATTTTTGACCCATTTTCATGTCAGTCATTTCTAATTTGACTTATTTAACGTTGACCCAAAATTTGACTTCGAGAGTCCATAACTTTACCAAGCTTAAGCCGATTTCATAGTGGCATACCTCTAAAGACTTCTAATTCGATTCTTTAAAAATCTGCATTCAACTTTTTCAATTTAACGTTGATCAAATTTTTGACCCATTTTCATGTCAGTTATTTCTAATTTGACTTGTTTAACGTTGACCCAAAATTGAACTTCGAGAGTCCATAACTTTGCCAAGCGTAAGTCGATTCCAAAGTGGCATACTTCTAAAGAATTCTAATTCGATTCTGTAAAAATCTGCACGCAACTTTTTCAATTTAACGTTGATCAAATTTTTGACCCATTTTCATGTCAGTTATTTCTAATTTGACTTGTTTAACGTTGACCCAAAATTGAACTTCGAGAGGCCATAACTTCTGAGACTTCTGATTCGACTCTCTAAAAATCTGCATTCAAATTTTTCAATTTAACGTTGATCAAATTTTTGACCCATTTTCATGTCAGTCATTTCTAATTTGACTTATTTAACGTTGACCCAAAATTTGACTTCGAGAGTCCATAACTTTACCAAACTTAAGCCGATTCCAAAGTGGCATACTTCTAAAGACTTCTGATTCGATTCTCTGAAAATCTGCATTCAAATTTTTCAATTTAACGTTGATTAAATTTTTCACCCATTTTCATGTCAGTTATTTCCAATTTTACTTGTTTAACGTTGACCCAAAATTGGACTTCGAGAGTCCATAACTTTACCAAACTCAACCGAATTCCAAAGTGGCATACTTCTAAAGACTTCTGATTCGATTCTCTAAAAATCTGCACTCAAATTTTTCAATTTAACGTTGATCAAATTTTTCACCCATTTTCATGTGAGTTATTTCTAATTTGACTTGTTTAACGTTGATCCACAATTGAACTTCGAGAGTCCATTACTTTACCCAACTTAAGCCGATTTCAAAGTGGCATACTTCTAAAGACTTCTGATTGGATTCTCTAAAAATCTGCACTCAAATTTTTCAATTTAACGTTGATCAAATTTTTCACCCATTTTCATGTCAGTTATTTCTAATTTGACTTGTTTAACGTTGACCCAAAATTGAACTTCGAGAGTCCATAACTTTACCAAGCTTAAGCCGATTCCATAGTGGCATACCTCTAAAGACTTTTAATTCGATTCTCTAAAAATCTGCATTAAAATTTTTCAATTTAACGTTGATCAAAGTTTTCACCCATTTTTATGTCAGTTATTTCTAATTTGACTTGTTTAACGTTGACCCAAAATTGAACTTCGAGAGTCCATTACTTTACCCAACTTAAGCCGATTCCAAAGTAGCATACTTCTAAAGACTTCTGATTCGATTCTCTAAAAATCTGCATTCAAATTTTTCAATTCAACGTTGATCAAATTTTTGACCCATTTTTATGTCAGTTATTTCTAATTTGACTTGTTTAAATTGAACTTCGAGAGTCCATAACTTTACCAAGCTTACGACGATTCCATAGAGGCGTACCTCTAAAGACTTCTGATTCGATTCTCTAAAAATCTGCATTCAAATTTTTCAATTCAACGTTGATCAAATTTTTGACCCATTTTGATGTCAGTTATTTCTAATTTGACTTATTTAACGTTGACCCAAAATTGGACTTCGAGAGTCCATAACTTTACCAAGCTTAAGCCGATTTCAAAGTGGCATACTTCTAAAGACTTCTAATTCGATTCTTTAAAAATCTGCATTCAACTTTTTCAATTTAACGTTGATCAAATTTTTGACCCATTTTCATGTCAGTTATTTCTAATTTGACTTGTTTAAATTGAACTTCGAGAGTCCATAACTTTACCAAGCTTACGACGATTCCATAGAGGCGTACCTCTAAAGACTTCTGATTCGATTCTCTAAAAATCTGCATTCAAATTTTTCAATTCAACGTTGATCAAATTTTTGACCCATTTTGATGTCAGTTATTTCTAATTTGACTTATTTAACGTTGACCCAAAATTGGACTTCGAGAGTCCATAACTTTACCAAGCTTAAGCCGATTTCAAAGTGGCATACTTCTAAAGACTTCTAATTCGATTCTTTAAAAATCTGCATTCAACTTTTTCAATTTAACGTTGATCAAATTTTTGACCCATTTTCATGTCAGTTATTTCTAATTTGACTTATTTAACGTTGACCCAAAATTGGACTTCGAGAGTCCATAACTTTACCAAGCTTAAGCCGATTTCAAAGTGGCATACTTCTAAAGACTTCTGATTCGATTCTCTAAAAATCTGCATTCAAATTTTTCAATTCAACGTTGATCAAATTTTTGACCCATTTTGATGTCAGTTATTTCTAATTTGACTTATTTAACGTTGACCCAAAATTGGACTTCGAGAGTCCATAACTTTACCAAGCTTAAGCCGATTTCAAAGTGGCATACTTCTAAAGACTTCTAATTCGATTCTTTAAAAATCTGCATTCAACTTTTTCAATTTAACGTTGATCAAATTTTTGACCCATTTTCATGTCAGTTATTTCTAATTTGACTTGTTTAACGTTGACCCAAAATTGAACTTCGAGAGGCCATAACTTCTGAGACTTCTGATTCGACTCTCTAAAAATCTGCATTCAAATTTTTCAATTTAACGTTGATCAAATTTTTGACCCATTTTCATGTCAGTCATTTCTAATTTGACTTATTTAACGTTGACCCAAAATTTGACTTCGAGAGTCCATAACTTTACCAAGCTTAAGCCGATTTCATAGTGGCATACCTCTAAAGACTTCTAATTCGATTCTTTAAAAATCTGCATTCAACTTTTTCAATTTAACGTTGATCAAATTTTTGACCCATTTTCATGTCAGTTATTTCTAATTTGACTTGTTTAACGTTGACCCAAAATTGAACTTCGAGAGTCCATAACTTTACCAAGCGTAAGTCGATTCCAAAGTGGCATACTTCTAAAGAATTCTAATTCGATTCTGTAAAAATCTGCACGCAACTTTTTCAATTTAACGTTGATCAAATTTTTGACCCATTTTCATGTCAGTTATTTCTAATTTGACTTGTTTAACGTTGACCCAAAATTGAACTTCGAGAGGCCATAACTTCTGAGACTTCTGATTCGACTCTCTAAAAATCTGCATTCAAATTTTTCAATTTAACGTTGATCAAATTTTTGACCCATTTTCATGTCAGTCATTTCTAATTTGACTTATTTAACGTTGACCCAAAATTTGACTTCGAGAGTCCATAACTTTACCAAGCTTAAGCCGATTTCATAGTGGCATACCTCTAAAGACTTCTAATTCGATTCTTTAAAAATCTGCATTCAACTTTTTCAATTTAACGTTGATCAAATTTTTGACCCATTTTCATGTCAGTTATTTCTAATTTGACTTGTTTAACGTTGACCCAAAATTGAACTTCGAGAGTCCATAACTTTACCAAGCGTAAGTCGATTCCAAAGTGGCATACTTCTAAAGAATTCTAATTCGATTCTGTAAAAATCTGCACTCAACTCTTTCAATTTAACGTTGATCAAATTTTTGACCCATTTTCATGTCAGTTATTTCTAATTTGACCTGTTTAACGTTGACCCAAAATTGGACTTCGAGAGTCCATAACTTCACCAAACTCAACCCAATTCCAAAGTGGCATACCTCTTAAGACTTCTAATTCGATTCTCTAAAAATCTGCATTCAAATTTTTCAATTTAACGTTGATCAAATTTTTGACCCATTTTCATGTCAGTTATTTCTAATTTGACTTGTTTAACGTTGACCCAAAATTGAACTTCGAGAGTCCATAACTTTACCAAGGTTAAGCCGATTCCGTAATTGCATACCTCTAAAGACTTCTGATTCGATTCTCTAAAAATCTGCATTCAAATTTTTCAATTTAACATTGATCAAATTTTTGACCCATTTTCATGTCAGTTATTTCTAATTTGACTTGTTTAACGTTGACCCAAAATTGAACTTCGAGAGTCCATTACTTTACCCAACTTAAGCCGAATCTAAAGTGGCATACCTCTAAAGACATCCAATTCGATTCTCTAAAAATCTGCACTCAACTTTTTCAATATAACGTTGATCAAATTTTTGACCCATTTTCATGTCAGTTATTTCTAATTTGACCTGTGTAACGTTGACCCAAAATTGGACTTCGAGAGTCCATAACTTCACCAAACTCAACCCAATTCCAAAGTGGCATACCTCGTAAGACTTCTAATTCGATTCTCTAAAAATCTGCATTCAAATTTTTCAATTTAACGTTGATCAAATTTTTGACCCATTTTCATGTCAGTTCTTTCTAATTTGACTTGTTTAACGTTGACCCAAAATTGGACTTCGAGAGTCCATAACTTTACCAAACTTAGCCCGATTCCAAAGTGGCATACTTCTAAAGACTTCTGATTCGATTCTCTAAAAATCTGCATTCAAATTTTTAAATTTAACGTTGATCAAATTTTTGCCCCTTTTTCATGTCAGTTATTTCTAATTTGACTTGTTTAACGTTGACCCAAAATTGAACTTCGAGAGTCCATAACTTTACCAAGCTTAAGCCGATTCCATAGTGGCAGACCTCGAAAGACTTCTGATTCGATTCTCTAAAAATCTACATTCAAGTTTTTCAATTTAACGTTGATCAAATTTTTGACCCATTTTCATGTCAGTTATTTCTAATTTGTCTTGTTTAACGTTGACCCAAAATTGGACTTCGAGAGTCCATAACTTTACCAAACTTAAGCCGAATCCAAAGTGGCATACCTCTAAAGACTTCTAATTCGATTCTCTAAAAATCTGCATCAAAATTTTTCAATTTAACGTTGATCAAATTTTTCACCCATTTTCATGTCAGTTATTTCTAATTTGACTTGTTTAACATTGATCCAAAATTGAACTTCGAGAGTCCATTACTTTACCCAACTTAAGCCGATTCCAAAGTGGCATACTTCTAAAGACTTCTGATTCGATTCTCTAAAAATCTGCAGTCAAATTTTTCAATTTAACGTTGATCAAATTTTTCACCCATTTTCATGTCAGTTATTTCTAATTTGACTTGTTTAACGTTGACCCAAAATTGAACTTCGAGAGTCCATAACTTTACCAAGCTTAAGCCGATTCCATAGTGGCATACCTCTAAAGACTTCTGATTCGATTCTCTAAAAATCCGCATTAAAATTTTTTAATTTAACGTTGATCAAATTTTTGACCCATTTTCATGTCAGTAATTTCTAGTTTTCCGATGCCTTGTAAAAGATTGACTCAAAATTGGACTTAAAGAGTCCATAACTTTAGCAAGCTTTAGCCGATTTCAAAGTGGCATACTTCTAAAGACTTCTGATTCGATTCTCTAAAAATCTGCATTAAAATTTTTCAATTTAACGTTGATCAAATTTTTCACCCATTTTCATGTCAGTTATTTCTAATTTGACTTGTTTAACGTTGACCCAAAATTGAACTTCGAGAGTCCATAACTTTACCAAGCTTAAGCCGATTCCATAGTGGCATACCCCTAAAGACTTCTGATTCGATTCTCTAAAAATCTGCATTCAAATTTGTATACCCTTGCAGAGGGTATTATAATTTTGGTCAAAAGTGTGCAACGCAGTGAAGGAGACATCTCCGACCCTATAAAGTATATATATTCTTGATCAGGATCACCTCCTGAGTTGATATAGCCATGTCCGTCTGTCCGTCTGTCTGTCCGTCTGTCTGTCCGTCTGTCTGTTTCTACGCGAACTAGTCTCTCAGTTTTAAAGATATCGAATTGAAACTTTGCACACACCCTTCTTTCCTTTGCACGCAGTATATAAGTCGGAACGGCCGGGATCGGCCGACTATATCCTATAGCTGCCATATAACTGAACGATCGGAAATGCCATAACTTTGGTGTTTGTAAAGTTAGGAAGTTGGGATTTTCTATGGGTTTTATATTTGGCTAATCAATCTGACATGCCGAATTTCATAAGGATCGGCCGACTATATCCTATAGCTGCCATATAACTGATTGATCGGAAATGCCATAACTTTGGTGTTTGTAAAGTTAGGAAGTTGGAATTTTCTATGGGTGTTATATTTGGCCAGCCAATCCGACCTACCAAATTTCATAAGGATCGGCCGACTATATCCTATAGCTGCCATATAACTGAACGATTGGAAATGTCATAACTTTGGTGTTTTTAAAGTTAGGAAGTTGGGATTTTTTATGAGTATTAAGAATGCATAATATGAATAATTTTGGAGAATATAATTTACAGAGTATTCTGCAAGGGTATATCAAATTCGGCTCCGCCCGAAGTTAGCTTTCCTTTCTTGTTTAATTTAACGTTGATCAAATTTTTGACCCATTTTCATGTCAGTTATTTCTAATTTGACTTGTTTAACGTTGACCCAAAATTGAACTTCGAGAGTCCATAACTTTACCAAGCTTAAGCCGATTCCATAGTGGCATACCCCTAAAGACTTCTGATTCGATTCTCTAAAAATCTGCATTCAAATTTGTATACCCTTGCAGAGGGTATTATAATTTTGGTCAAAAGTGTGCAACGCAGTGAAGGAGACATCTCCGACCCTATAAAGTATATATATTCTTGATCAGGATCACCTCCTGAGTTGATATAGCCATGTCCGTCTGTCCGTCTGTCCGTCTGTCCGTCTGTCTGTCCGTCTGTCTGTCCGTCTGTCTGTTTCTACGCGAACTAGTCTCTCAGTTTTAAAGATATCGAATTGAAACTTTGCACACACCCTTCTTTCCTTTGCACGCAGTATATAAGTCGGAACGGCCGGGATCGGCCGACTATATCCTATAGCTGCCATATAACTGAACGATCGGAAATGCCATAACTTTGGTGTTTGTAAAGTTAGGAAGTTGGGATTTTCTATGGGTTTTATATTTGGCTAATCAATCTGACATGCCGAATTTCGTAAGGATCGGCCGACTATATCCTATAGCTGCCATATAACTGATTGATCGGAAATGCCATAACTTTGGTGTTTGTAAAGTTAGGAAGTTGGAATTTTCTATGGGTGTTATATTTGGCCAGCCAATCCGACCTACCAAATTTCATAAGGATCGGCCGACTATATCCTATAGCTGCCATATAACTGAACGATTGGAAATGTCATAACTTTGGTGTTTTTAAAGTTAGGAAGTTGGGATTTTTTATGAGTATTAAGAATGCATAATATGAATAATTTTGGAGAATATAATTTACAGAGTATTCTGCAAGGGTATATCAAATTCGGCTCCGCCCGAAGTTAGCTTTCCTTTCTTGTTTAATTTAACGTTGATCAAATTTTTGACCCATTTTCATGTCAGTTATTTCTAATTTGACTTGTTTAACGTTGACCCAAAATTGAACTTCGAGAGTCCATTACTTTACCCAACTTAAGCCGATTCCAAAGTGGCATATCTCTAAAGACTTCTGATTCGATTCTCTAAAAATCTGCATTCAAATTTTTTAATTTAACGTTGATCAAATTTTTGACCCATTTTCATGTCAGTTATTTCTAATTTGACTTGTTTAACGTTCACCCAAAATTGAACTTCGAGAGTCCATAACTTTACCAAGCGTAAGCCGATTCCAAAGTGGCATACTTCTAAAGAATTCTAATTCGATTCTCTAAAAATCTGCACTCAACTTTTTCAATTTAACGTTGATCAAATTTTTGACCCATTTTCATGTCAGTTATTTCTAATTTGACCTGTTTAACGTTGACCCAAAATTGGACTTCGAGAGTCCATAACTTTACCAAACTTAACCCGATTCCAAAGTGGCATACTTCTAAAGACTTCTGATTCGATTCTCTAAAAATCTGCATTCAAATTTTTCAATTTAACGTTGATCAAATTTTTGACCCATTTTCATGTCAGTTATTTCTAATTTGACTTGTTTAACGTTGACCCAAAATTGAACTTCGAGAGTCCATTACTTTACCCAACTTAAGCCGATTCCAAAGTGGCATATCTCTAAATACTTCTGATTCGATTCTCTAAAAATCTGCATTCAAATTTTTTAATTTAAAGTTGATCAAATTTTTGACCCATTTTCATGTCAGTTATTTTTAATTTGACTTGTTTAACGTTCACCCAAAATTGAACTTCGAGAGTCCATAACTTCACAAAACTCAACCCAATTCCAAAGTGGCATACCTCTTAAGACTTCTAATTCGATTCTCTAAAAATCTGCATTCAAATTTTTCAATTTAACGTTGATCAAATTTTTGACCCATTTTCATGTCAGTTCTTTCTAATTTGACTTGTTTAACGTTGACCCAAAATTGGACTTCGAGAGTCCATAACTTTACCAAACTTAACCCGATTCCAAAGTGGCATACTTCTAAAGACTTCTGATTCGATTCTCTAAAAATCTGCATTCAAATTTTTCAATTTAACGTTGATCAAATTTTTGACCCATTTTCATGTCAGTTATTTCTAATTTGACTTGTTTAACGTTGACCCAAAATTGAATTTCGAGAGTCCATAACTTTACCAAGCTTAAGCCGATTCCGTAATTGCATACCTTTAAAGACTTCTGATTCGATTCTCTAAAAATCTGCATTCAAATTTTTCAATTTAACGTTGATCAAATTTTTCACCCATTTTCATGTCAGTTATTTCTAATTTGACTTGTTTAACGTTGATCCAAAATTGAACTTCGAGAGTCCATTACTTTACCCAACTTAAGCCGATTTCAAAGTGGCATACTTCTAAAGACTTCTGATTGGATTCTCTAAAAATCTGCACTCAAATTTTTCAATTTAACGTTGATCAAATTTTTCACCCATTTTCATGTCAGTTATTTCTAATTTGACTTGTTTAACGTTGACCCAAAATTGAACTTCGAGAGTCCATAACTTTACCAAGCTTAAGCCGATTCCATAGTGGCATACCTCTAAAGACTTTTAATTCGATTCTCTAAAAATCTGCATTAAAATTTTTCAATTTAACGTTGATCAAAGTTTTCACCCATTTTTATGTCAGTTATTTCTAATTTGACTTGTTTAACGTTGACCCAAAATTGAACTTCGAGAGTCCATAACTTTACCAAGCTTAAGCCGATTCCATAGTGGCATACCTCTAAAGACTTCTGATTCGATTCTCTAAAAATCCGCATTAAAATTTTTTAATTTAACGTTGATCAAATTTTTGACCCATTTTCATGTCAGTAATTTCTAGTTTTCCGATGCCTTGTAAAAGATTGACTCAAAATTGGACTTAAAGAGTCCATAACTTTAGCAAGCTTTAGCCGATTTCAAAGTGGCATACTTCTAAAGACTTCTGATTCGATTCTCTAAAAATCTGCATTAAAATTTTTCAATTTAACGTTGATCAAATTTTTCACCCATTTTCATGTCAGTTATTTCTAATTTGACTTGTTTAACGTTGACCCAAAATTGAACTTCGAGAGTCCATAACTTTACCAAGCTTAAGCCGATTCCATAGTGGCATACCCCTAAAGACTTCTGATTCGATTCTCTAAAAATCTGCATTCAAATTTGTATACCCTTGCAGAGGGTATTATAATTTTGGCCAAAAGTGTGCAACGCAGTGAAGGAGACATCTCCGACCCTATAAAGTATATATATTCTTGATCAGGATCACCTCCTGAGTTGATATAGCCATGTCCGTCTGTCCGTCTGTCTGTCCGTCTGTCTGTCCGTCTGTCTGTTTCTACGCGAACTAGTCTCTCAGTTTTAAAGATATCGAATTGAAACTTTGCACACACCCTTCTTTCCTTTGCACGCAGTATATAAGTCGGAACGGCCGGGATCGGCCGACTATATCCTATAGCTGCCATATAACTGAACGATCGGAAATGCCATAACTTTGGTGTTTGTAAAGTTAGGAAGTTGGGATTTTCTATGGGTTTTATATTTGGCTAATCAATCTGACATGCCGAATTTCATAAGGATCGGCCGACTATATCCTATAGCTGCCATATAACTGATTGATCGGAAATGCCATAACTTTGGTGTTTGTAAAGTTAGGAAGTTGGAATTTTCTATGGGTGTTATATTTGGCCAGCCAATCCGACCTACCAAATTTCATAAGGATCGGCCGACTATATCCTATAGCTGCCATATAACTGAACGATTGGAAATGTCATAACTTTGGTGTTTTTAAAGTTAGGAAGTTGGGATTTTTTATGAGTATTAAGAATGCATAATATGAATAATTTTGGAGAATATAATTTACAGAGTATTCTGCAAGGGTATATCAAATTCGGCTCCGCCCGAAGTTAGCTTTCCTTTCTTGTTTAATTTAACGTTGATCAAATTTTTGACCCATTTTCATGTCAGTTATTTCTAATTTGACTTGTTTAACGTTGACCCAAAATTGAACTTCGAGAGTCCATAACTTTACCAAGCTTAAGCCGATTCCATAGTGGCATACCCCTAAAGACTTCTGATTCGATTCTCTAAAAATCTGCATTCAAATTTGTATACCCTTGCAGAGGGTATTATAATTTTGGTCAAAAGTGTGCAACGCAGTGAAGGAGACATCTCCGACCCTATAAAGTATATATATTCTTGATCAGGATCACCTCCTGAGTTGATATAGCCATGTCCGTCTGTCCGTCTGTCCGTCTGTCTGTCCGTCTGTCTGTCCGTCTGTCTGTTTCTACGCGAACTAGTCTCTCAGTTTTAAAGATATCGAATTGAAACTTTGCACACACCCTTCTTTCCTTTGCACGCAGTATATAAGTCGGAACGGCCGGGATCGGCCGACTATATCCTATAGCTGCCATATAACTGATTGATCGGAAATGCCATAACTTTGGTGTTTGTAAAGTTAGGAAGTTGGAATTTTCTATGGGTGTTATATTTGGCCAGCCAATCCGACCTACCAAATTTCATAAGGATCGGCCGACTATATCCTATAGCTGCCATATAACTGAACGATTGGAAATGTCATAACTTTGGTGTTTTTAAAGTTAGGAAGTTGGGATTTTTTATGAGTATTAAGAATTTAACGTTGATCAAATTTTTGACCCATTTTCATGTCAGTTATTTCTAATTTGACCTGTTTAACGTTGACCCAAAATTGGACTTCGAGAGTCCATAACTTTACCAAACTTAACCCGATTCCAAAGTGGCATACTTCTAAAGACTTCTGATTCGATTCTCTAAAAATCTGCATTCAAATTTTTCAATTTAACGTTGATCAAATTTTTGACCCATTTTCATGTCAGTTATTTCTAATTTGACTTGTTTAACGTTGACCCAAAATTGAACTTCGAGAGTCCATTACTTTACCCAACTTAAGCCGATTCCAAAGTGGCATATCTCTAAAGACTTCTGATTCGATTCTCTAAAAATCTGCATTCAAATTTTTTAATTTAAAGTTGATCAAATTTTTGACCCATTTTCATGTCAGTTATTTTTAATTTGACTTGTTTAACGTTCACCCAAAATTGAACTTCGAGAGTCCATAACTTCACAACACTCAACCCAATTCCAAAGTGGCATACCTCTTAAGACTTCTAATTCGATTCTCTAAAAATCTGCATTCAAATTTTTCAATTTAACGTTGATCAAATTTTTCACCCATTTTCATGTCAGTTATTTCTAATTTGACTTGTTTAACGTTGATCCAAAATTGAACTTCGAGAGTCCATTACTTTACCCAACTTAAGCCGATTTCAAAGTGGCATACTTCTAAAGACTTCTGATTGGATTCTCTAAAAATCTGCACTCAAATTTTTCAATTTAACGTTGATCAAATTTTTCACCCATTTTCATGTCAGTTATTTCTAATTTGACTTGTTTAACGTTGACCCAAAATTGAACTTCGAGAGTCCATAACTTTACCAAGCTTAAGCCGATTCCATAGTGGCATACCTCTAAAGACTTTTAATTCGATTCTCTAAAAATCTGCATTAAAATTTTTCAATTTAACGTTGATCAAAGTTTTCACCCATTTTTATGTCAGTTATTTCTAATTTGACTTGTTTAACGTTGACCCAAAATTGAACTTCGAGAGTCCATTACTTTACCCAACTTAAGCCGATTCCAAAGTAGCAAACTTCTAAAGACTTCTGATTCGATTCTCTAAAAATCTGCATTCAAATTTTTCAATTCAACGTTGATCAAATTTTTGACCCATTTTCATGTCAGTTATTTCTAATTTGACTTGTTTAAATTGAACTTCGAGAGTCCATAACTTTACCAAGCTTACGACGATTCCATAGAGGCGTACCTCTAAAGACTTCTGATTCGATTCTCTAAAAATCTGCATTCAAATTTTTCAATTCAACGTTGATCAAATTTTTGACCCATTTTGATGTCAGTTATTTCTAATTTGACTTATTTAACGTTGACCCAAAATTGGACTTCGAGAGTCCATAACTTTACCAAGCTTAAGCCGATTTCAAAGTGGCATACTTCTAAAGACTTCTAATTCGATTCTTTAAAAATCTGCATTCAACTTTTTCAATTTAACGTTGATCAAATTTTTGACCCATTTTTATGTCAGTTATTTCTAGTTTTCCGATGACTTGTAAAAAGAGTGACTCAAAATTGGACTTCGAGAGTCCATAACTTTACCAAGCTTAAGCCGATTCCATAGTGGCATACCTCTAAAGACTTCTGATTCGATTCTCCAAAAATCTGCATTCAAATTTTTCAATTTAACGTTGATCAAATTTTTGACCCATTTTCATGTCAGTTATTTCTAGTTTTCCGATGACTTGTAAAAGAGTGACTCAAAATTAAACTTAGAGAGTCCATAACTTTACCAAGCTTAAGCCGATTTCAAAGTGGCTTACCTCTAAAGACTTCTGATTTGATTCTCTAAAAAACTACATTCAAGTTTTTCAATTTAACGTTGATCAAATTTTTGACCCATTTTCATGTCAGTTATTTCTAATTTTACTTATTTAACGTTGACCCAAAATTGGACTTCGAGAGTCCATAACTTTACCAAACTTAAGCCGATTCCAAAGTGGCATACCTCTAAAGACTTTTGATTCGATTCTCTAAAAATCTGCATTTAAATTTTTCAATGTCAGTTATTTCCAATTTTCCGATGACTTGTAAAAAAGTGACTCAAAATTGGACTTAGAGAGTCCATAACTTCACCAAACTCAACCCAATTCCAAAGTGGCATACCTCTAAAGACTTTTGATTCGATTCTCTAAAAATCTGCATTAAAATTTTTCAATTTAACGTTGATCAAATTTTTGACCCATTTTCATGTCAGTTATTTCTAATTTGACTTATTTAACGTTGACCTAAAATTGGACTTAGAGAGTCCATAACTTCACCAAACTCAACCCAATTCCAAAGTGGCATACCTCTAAAGACTTTTGATTCGATTCTCTAAAAATCTGCATTTAGTGCCCAAGACCGCCTCCAGACGGGTAAGGTTAAAAACACCGTTATTTTAGTCTTTTCATTCCTTTTGACTCGGTTTTGCGTTTTTTCTAATTCAGGGAAGTCCAAAAATTAACTTCGTTGCGTTTGGAATACATACTAGAGCTTGCGCAAGCTGCTGTAGTCATTTGAAGCAGAAAATTTGTGCAACTCGGAAGAAATAATTATTTGCAAATTAAGTGCAAAATATAAATATTTTTTTTAAATATTATAAAAAGTTTGTTGTTTGTTTGATGATGTTTGCGAGGCAGCGCGTCCTGTCAATGAGGAAGATGAAGAAGCGATTGAGAAAGTTATACATATGTCGGATTCTATGTTGGCTAGAGAGATTTGTGTAACTTCAAGCGGAAGACCTACTCCTTTTGCAAAATTGTTGTCCCCCTCAAGTTCGATTGCATTCAATTCACCTCAAGCACAGAAACGCAAACGCAAAGCGCCTGCTGAGCAAAATATTGCTTATGTTAAAGCAAGCACAATAGCTGAATGTGTAGGATCTGTTTGGGCTATAGACCCAAAATCACCGCTTTTCAAAAAGATGTTGTGGCGCCAAACGAACCTAGTCATGGATAAATCTGCAATATCCTTTAATGAGCCTGACCTCGGAGCACTTAAAAATCTGGATACGCCATTCAAGTGTTTTCAATTCTTTCTGAGTGATACTATAATTGAGCATATCACGCAGCAAAAAAATTTGTATGCTGCCCAAAAGGATGTCAATACTTCGTTAGAAATTCGAAAATTTATTGACATTTTATTTTATATGTCAGTTTTTCGCTACCCAAATGTTCGTTCATATTGGGGGGAGTACGCATTTAGAACAATTCAGAACACAATGTCAAGAAATCGCTTTGAAAAAATACGAGGTAATTTGCATTTTAATGATAATAGTAAGTTGCCCTCCAAGGATTCTACCGACCACGATCCTTTATACAAAATACGGCCGCTCGTGAATCACTTCAATGAGAAGTTTCAGTCAGTTCCGATGCGCCAACGCTTATCTGTGGATGAACAAATGTGTGCAACGAAGATGAAAACCTTTCTTAGACAATATTTACCAGACAAACCACACAAATGGGGAGTGAAATTCTTCAATTTGTGTGGCTTTTGCTATAATTTCGAGATATATTGTGGAGCAGGTGACAACGTTGTTCAAACTGGCTCACCAGATCTTGGTGCGGCAGAAAATGTAGTTGTTCGATTGTCACGCAATGTTCCGGATTTCAAAAACCAGATTATCTACTTTGACAATTATTATACTTCTTTGCCGCTTCTTGTATATCTCAAGTCCCGGGGAATATTTTCTTTGGGAACTATTCGCTCGAATCGCATTCCAAATTGTAAGCTGCCATCTGACAGCGACCTCAAGAAACAAGTGCGTGGATATTCTACAGAATTTTGTGGATCTGTATCAGGAGTCGAACTGTCTTTGACGATTTCCTGAATGAAACGAATTCAAAAGATCAGGTTTCACGTTTTGTTCGTTCCGAAAAAAAGTACGTTGACATAAATTGCCCAAATGTAATCCACGAATACAACAGCCACATGGGTGGTGTCGACTTAATGGACGGACCTATTGGTCGATATAAAATTCCGTAAAGAGCAACAAGTATACAAATCGACTATTTACACATATGCTTGATTTAGCCATGGTAAACGCTTACATTTTGTTCCACCGAATAAACCAGCCGGACGCTAATAACACAAAATACCAATTGCCAAACTTCAGGTCAGAGGTTGCAAATGTGCTTTGCATGCTACAAACTCCTTATCTGCCAAAAGGAAGCGGGCGCCCGCGACAAGTTGATGGAAAGGAAAATAAATGCACAGGGAAGAAAACTTTCCTTCCGATTAATGATGTACGTTATGATAAAGTCGAGCATTTTAGAAAGTTTTTATCACGCGCTGACAAAAAAACCTGTAAGCTTCCTGGTTGTACATCGGAAACTCAAATTGTCTGCCGCAAATGTAATATAAACCTGTGCTTTTCCCAGAAAAAAGACTGTTTCTATGATTTTCATCACAAATAAGTAATCAAACTTTTTGTACCCAAATATTTGAAGATTTGTGAATTTAAGTAACTTTAGTTTTAATTGTTGTTTTATTTGTTTTTGGAGCCTTTCTTTAAGTAATTTATAATAAAACGTGTAAACAAAAGAATTGATTACCTAATTTTTTGTTGGCCTACCTTCCCAAATCCGCCTCTAGGCGGTCCAAGGATATAGTCCTATAAAACTCGATCCATGCAAAAGGAAAAGTTTTTCTAAAATAAACATTCACATAATGAATCCAAAAATAATTTTTTTTTTTGGAAAAGAAAATTTGGGCACTAGAGGGTTAACGTTGATCAAATTTTTTATCCATTTTATTTTTATGTCAGTTATTTCTAATTTGACTTATTTAACGTTGACCCAAAATTGGACTTCGAGAGTCTATAACTTTACCAAACTTAAGCCGATTCCAAAGTGGCATACCTCTAAAATCAAATTTTTGATCCATTTTCATCTCAGTTATTTCTAGTTTTCCGATGACTTGTAAAAGAGTGACTCAAAATTGGACTTAGAGAGTCCATAACTTTACCAAGCTTAAGCCGATTTCAAAGTGGCATACCTCTAAAGACTTTTGATTCGATTCTCTAAAAATCTGCATTAAAATATTTCAATTTAACGTTGTTCAAATTTTTAACCCATTTTCATGTCAGTTATTTCTAATTTGACTTATTTAACGTTGACCCAAAATTGGACTTCGAGAGTCCATAACTTTACCGAACTTAAGCCGATTCCAAAGTGGCATACCTCTAAAAATCAAATTTTTGACCCATTTTCATGTCAGTTATTTCTAGTTTTCCGAATACTTGTAAAAGAGTGACTCATAATTGGACTTAGAGAGTCCATAACTTTACCAAGCTTAAGCCGATTTCAAAGTGGCATACCTCTAAAGACTTTTGATTCGATTCTCTAAAAATCTGCATTAAAATATTTCAATTTAACGTTGTTCAAATTTTTAACCCATTTTCATGTCAGTTATTTCTAATTTGATTTATTTAACGTTGACCCAAAATTGGACTTCGAGAGTCCATAACTTTACCAAACTTAAGCCGATTCCAAAGTGGCATACCTCTAAAAATCAAATTTTTGACCCATTTTCATGTCAGTTATTTCTAGTTTTCCGAATACTTGTAAAAGAGTGACTCAAAATTGGACTTAGAGAGTCCATAACTTTACCAAGCTTAAGCCGATTTCAAAGTGGCATACCTCTAAAGACTTTTGATTCGATTCTCTAAAAATCTGCATTAAAATATTTCAATTTAACGTTGTTCAAATTTTTAACCCATTTTCATGTCAGTTATTTCTAATTTGACTTATTTAACGTTGACCCAAAATTGGACTTCGAGAGTCCATAACTTTACCAAGCTTAAGCCGATTTCAAAGTGGCATACCTCTAAAGACTTTTGATTCGATTCTCTAAAAATCTGCATTAAAATATGTGACGAGCACGGTGAAGTGGATACTGATTGGTTGCATACTCTGCCTACGGGATCGGCCTAGCTCAGGGATGAGGCCAGGGGTTTGGGTTACTTCCTAATCAGCATCACCGCCACACAATAAAATTTGTAGACAGAGTTGGGAACTTAGGGAGGGGATACAGTCACTTTAAACCAATATGAAAATGAGACAGGAGACCTTGTTATTGAAGAACTGAGGTGGAATTGTTCTTCAGCTTGGCCCGCCCTTCCTGTAAAGACATTCTAATTGTGGTTGCCCTTACCCTTGTACAGTGAAATCGTTCAGCTCAGGTGCCCATAAAATATAACTTTACTTCATTTTAATCGTGCTTCATTTCACACTCAAATTACTTAATTACTGTATAATTCATGTTTTTCTTCTTATCCTTACATCCAACTTAAACCTAAGCCCTACTCCTAATCGCTCGTAATCCTAAGTGATTAAAGTTTACTTGACAAATCTAATTACTAATTAAATAATGTGTGAATATCAAAAGAAGCAAAAAGTTAATTAAAAGGTACGATCATATAAAGAAATGTAATTAATAAGTGCGCTCGGCTCTGACAACTAGCAAACTATCGCTTTCATGAAGCTAATATTCATACGTTTCTTTTTATAGAGGCATAGATTAGCTGATCGAGTTTATATGTGTACTCACGAACCAATCCCTCGAAGTCCGCAGGCCTGTAGACTGGAGTGCTGTATGATTTGATGAGCGTGGATAAATTCAAATTATATTAGGTGATCTCGATGTACATGAGGCCAATAAATGATTAATGCTCTATGGAAAAAGGAGTATGAGTATTGCTTCGATTCAAAGAAAATTAAAACTAAATTTTATGAATTAAATTTTACTTAATTAAATGTGCTGATACTGGCACTGCTTCCATTCGCGATTTCCATTGTTGTTGTAGTTAATCTCGAGATGACTGCTGCCGAGAGAGTCGAGGGTGCCTTTTACTTGGTCGCGTTGAGGTTATGTTCTCACGAGGTTAGATGCCATACGATTCGGCGCACTTTGGCTCAGCGCAGAAAAATGAGGTTATGTTCTCATTTAGGCTCCTATTAGCCAAGGTTTTAACCCGACTCCTGATACTCTGCGGCCCCAATCACGCACACGTTGCCGGTTGTCACCTGGACTCCTCGCCGACCGTTGGTCTGAGCCTGGTCCGGTTCCGCGCACGTTTAGGGACTGATCTAGGTGGGTATTTCCTATATGCCTGACCAATAAGGAATCAGATATGCGCCGCCTCCGCTGCCACCGGGACTTGCGGCCGCCGCCAGCAAATTCCGCGGCGTGGGGTGCTCCTTGCGACGAAAGTTTTGGGTCGCCGACTGCAAATCGTTGCCTGCCAAGGCTTTCCCTGGCACTACCCAGACGATCGCAGGGTTTTAACCTAAAACACTGATATTATTAACCCCTCGCGGACGATATTTCGGCCGGCTCACCTGGAGTTTTTACACAGACACACAGAGCTTCGAAATTCGGTGCGCACGCACGGGTGCTATTCCTCGACTGCTACGTCACTGACTTCACTTTGATACCCTGTGGTACTGATGAGTATTTTCCACGTGGTGGGTCTTTGGATCGCACTTGGTTCTCTTAATACGTGTTTATTTCGTGAAAGCTTAATTGCAATAGAACGATTGGAATGAGCGGAAATGCGGTTGTCAGAGTACAGGGTTGCCGTACTTTATCTGACAGGCGATCGAGGTGCCAGATCGTTTGCGCCTTAACAGAACTAAAAGGGCTGTTGAGCGCGAACTGACATTGGCGTATTTAATCGATTTATTTTATCAATTTAATTTTATATAAAAATACTGCAATTTATTTTAGTATTTAAATCATATCATATGCGTACCCTCACACCACAGGTTTTATCGACCTGATATTAAAGGAGATGAAAGCTGAAAAAGGGTACCTTACCAAAGATCCTTCGCATGGAAGACTCCTAACTCCTTCCCGTTGTTGTCTTCGAGCAAGTATAGTGACTGGCCCCGCTTCTCTTTTATTCTGGCTTTAATTCCAACAGGAGATAATTTGGCATTAATATGCTTAGCCTGGTTGCTTAAAACAAAATTCCTTTTTATGACTTCCTGACCCACTTCAAAAGATCGATGTCGTGACCGTAAATCATAGTCGTTTCGATTCTTCTCGTATGCTTTGGTCAATCGTTTGGCTATATCAGCTCGGATTCTCGAAAATTCGTCTGATCTACAGATATTTGCTGATCCTTCTCTTAACATCTGGATATTTCGCAGTAATTTATAATTTTCGCCATACGTCAGCATGTGCTGGCCAAAGACTACATAGTATGGGGACTCCCCAATTGATTGGTGAATACCATTTCTCAACGCAGAGTTAATACTTCCAATATAAATATCCCACAATCTTTGATCTGATCGAATATATGACCTTAGGGCCGCATTAATCGAGCGATTAACGCGCTCCGCCGCGTTGGATTGCGGGGAGTACGCACCTGTGAACGTATGTTGAATTCCATGCTTTGAAGTAAAGGCTGCGAAGTCCTGGCTTTTAAACTGAGTGCCATTATCGCTAACCAAAATCTCAGGAGTTCCGAAACACGTAAAAATATCGTCTTTTAAATAATCGATCACTACCTTCGATGTAAACTTTTTAACGGGCTTTAGCCAAGTAAATTTGGAAAAATGGTCTAAGAGAATTAATATACCTATATTCCCGTTCCGGGTTCTTGGGAATGGACCAATAAAATCTATATAGATCCGTTGAAACGGTCTTTCACTTGTGGCTTGAAAACCCATAGGCGGTCGAAGACGTTGAGTCGGATGTTTGCACGTTTTACATATATCACAACGAGCTATATACTTTCGAACATCTGTCACCATATTTGGCCAATAGAAGTTTCTCCGAAGACGCTCGAGACATTTGGCCACACCACCATGCGAAGCTGTTGGTTGGTCATGTGCTGACTGAATCACGCCTGCTCTCAGTTCGCTTGGAACCAAAAGCTTGTAGCCGGCTTCGTCAACTTCTGAATTTCCGCTAGCGAAGCATGCCCTATAATATATATAGTTATCCACGACTCGAAAATCCCGGTACGCTCGAAGTTTGTACTCGGTCTCTTAACTGACGGTAGTTATCCGATTGGAATGCTTCGGACTGCAAATCAATCTCTGGAAAGACGTCTACCTCTACAGCCATGATATCTGTCGGATCCTCAAACGAACGTGATAGGGCGTCTGGGACGACGTTTTGACTCCCCTTGCGATGCTCAATTTCAAATACAAAGCCCTGCAGCTTAATAGCCCAACGGGCAAGTCTCCCGCTGAGGTCTGTCTGATTCATCAGCCATCGCAGGGCTGAATGATCGGTAACGACTTTAAACTTATGCCCTTCTACATACATACGAAACTTCTTGATAGCAAACACAACGGCCAGACACTCTAATTCTGTAACTGTGTAGTTTCTCTGGGCTCCATTCAATTTTTGGGACATATATGCGATCGGGCGTTCGTTGCCTAGTTCATCGCATTGTGCTAAGACTGCGCCAACTCCACACATGGATGCATCACATTGAATTATAAACGGCTTGTCATAGTCAGGATGGATTAGAAAAGGAGCCGAACAAAGCTTAGACTTGACTTCGTCAAAAGCAGTTTGTGCGTCCTCATTCCATCTAAAGGTTTTCCCGCGAAGTAAATCAGTAAGTGGAACTGTTATTGCTGAATATTGGGATATAAATCGACGGTACCATCCACACATCCCCAGAAAGCGTCTTAGTTGCTGTTGGCTTTTGGGGACAGGAAACTCGGATACCGCACTGACCTTGTTCGGGTTTACTTGCAGCGTTCCCTCTCCAACGACATAACCTAGATATTCTACTTTTCTAAGGCAAAACTGGCTCTTTTTGATATTAATGGTAAGGCCTGCATGGCGTAAACGATTCGCAACTTCTAATAGATGTTTTAAGTGATCATCGAAACTTGATGACATAACAAGAAGATCGTCCAAATAGACGAATACGTGAGACTTCAGTTGATAGGGTATGACTTGGTCCATAAGACGACACATTGTCTGAGGGGCGTTGCACAGTCCAAATGGCATACGCCTAAATTGGTATAATGGCCTATTCGGAACTGTAAATGCTGTTTTTGGCCGAGACTGGGAGTCTAAATTGATTTGCCAAAAGGCATCTTTTAAATCAATTTTTGAAATGCAGTAAACTGGTGGAAGACGACTTAACAATCCATCTAGATTTGGAATTGGATATGAGTCTTTTATCGTGGCCTCGTTTACCTTTCTAGAATCAAGACAAAACCAAACTTTATCTGGCTTGACTATTAATACAATAGGCGATGACCATGATGATGATGAGGCTTCTTCAATAACTCCTAATTTAATCATCCTGTCGATCTCTACACAAAGAAGTTTTTCGCGCGTCGGTGATAACGGGTAATGCCTCTGTTTTATTGGCTTGGCATTGCCAGTATCGATTGAATGTTCGATTAAGTTCGTAATGCCAAGACCATCTCTGTCAAATGACGGGAAGAAATCTACAACACTTTTTAGTCTGGATTTCTCCACAAGCGTTAAGTTAAGCTCAGGTAGCTCTTTTCCAAAGTTCAGTTCATTCACACTGGCTCCTACGGAAACGGAAATTCCAAATTTTTCCCAGAAGTCCATACCACAAATAACCTCTAATGTAATTGACGGTACTATTAAGAACTCCATTTCTGCCTGAATGTTATTGTAGCTAACCTGAATTGTGATAGTGCCAAGAGTGAATTGATTTGCTCCATCGGCGGTGCGCACGATGCCATGAGCCTTAGTGTAGTTATATTTTCCGGAAGCAATACAATTAGTTAATGATCCTCCGATGACGCTTTTGTTTGCTCCACTATCTAGTAAAGCTAAGTACGGATGATCGAACAGCACTAGTTTTGCAAAAGGACGTATATCATTGCTCACTTTGCTTATCGCTGATATTAGACAACTATTGTAAACTCGCTTTGTTCTCCAAAAGTCACGCAGTCTTGTTGCGGATCGACTTCTAGTTTTCCTATCTATATCGTTTGCAAATATTCTTCTCCTGATTTCGTTGTATTCTCTCAGCCGAACATGATAAGGCCTAAAAAGTTGGTTATTGTCATTGTCAGTTGACTGTTTTAAACTATCAGGGATTTCAATACTTTCAATGGTTTTATTCTTCTCCTCGTCCGAGTCTACAGTCGGGCATCCGTTCTCGGATTGGCACGGTTGTCCGCTTGGAAGTTTCCCGATTGCTGAGAACATTTTGGACACGAGGGCTTATAAATATTTAGTGCGCCACATCCATAGCAAAAGACTCGGTGAGGCTGGGGACAATCTTTAAATCGATGACCTAAAGTCTCACAATTCCAGCATTTCGTTCGATTCTCGTTTCGGATCGCTGAAATCTGTGGTTCGTTTTCCTGAAAGAATTCTTCCTCTACAGATATCTCATTTATGTTTCGCCTTCCACCTGGGTAGCGTGGATTAAGTTTAACTCTTAAATTATTGAAGAATTCTTCATGACGATGACAGTGCCTGCGTAACGCAGCTACCGTTGGGGTTTCTATATGTAATATGTCATGTCCTACGTCCGATCTTAGGTTATTCCTAATTGCTTGAACCAAATCAGAGTCTGTCATAGGTTCAGATAATGCATCTGCAATGGCCAACATTGAGTCAAGGAAATCGTCAAAACATTCATTGTTTCCCTGCTTCCTTCTACGCATCGCATCTCGGATATCCTGATCCGATCTTTGATCTCTATATCTTTCCCTCAAACGAGAACAAAGTAGACGCCAATTCATCTGCTCAGAACTCCTATGGCATCGCCAAAAGAAGGTTAAAGCTGAGCCTACAAACAACAAATTTGCGTACTGATACAACAGATCAAAATTTCCATTTAACGATCGACTCGTTAATGTATTTACACGGTATATGAAATCATCTACTAAAATGTCTTTTGTTGAACCGGAAAACTGTAGTTTCCAGTGGGCAATTAAGCTTGAAATTTGGTCAGGTCGGATGATATGATCCTCTCTACGATGTTCTAGTGAGGGGTTACCGGATATATTATGGTTAACGGGTAAATGACTATCAAAAGGCTGACTCCGTTGTGGGCCTGCTGGAGGTAACTCAGTGTCCAATTCCAGTGATTGTCTTTGTGATGAAGGCAGGTTAAGGTTTTGCATCGCAAGACTTATCTGTTCTGATAAAGTCGAAGAAAGTCGAGTTTGGTAAGATTCTAAAGCATTCGTTATTAGTTCCTGGATTCTACCTTCTGAAATGCTATTCGCTCTTTGCGAACCTCCTGCACGTGGTGTACGCGGATGTTGCGAGCTTGCGTTTGGACGACTAGTAGATGCAGTGGTGGTCGATCTTGTGGTAGGTCTGACATTCGGGCGGTTTCTTGGAACTGCACCTGTTCGCGAGTTTGATGTAGATCCGTTTTGGACTCTCGGAACTTCTAAATTAGAGTCCTGGGATTCCCGTGCACTATTATTAAGCTGCGACGGTAAACATGGGTGCCGACAATTTGGACACGTTTCATTTTGCTGTAACCAGACAGTTAAGCACGGGCGATGAAAGCGGTGTCTGCATGAGGTTTCAATATACTCAGCATCGGCGCTGGAGTCATTGCAAATACTGCACTGCACCGACTCAACGGGCAATCTCGAACTATTTTCAGGACTACGCCTTACTGACATTATTTCGTTTTTGATATTCCACAACAACAAAAGATAGCGATAGCAGTTAAATAATAATACTATTATTTCAACTAATCAAATTCGGAAGCCTGAATTTTTAATGGGATTGTTTGGGTCTTATCCTTTGCTGTATCGATTTCACTTAAGATATTACAATAGTTTCTATCTGTATTTTCATATTTATACTGAATCTAAAACAATCTGATGTGCTCATCGCGTTAAATGAAAGAGTATCCTGCTGAATTTTCCAGCTAGAATAATTCTCAATTTCTTTAAGCAACTTAACTGATAAACTATATATTGACGAATTTGAAACTAAAAATATTCTGAAATGAGGTATTGCTGAATTTTCCAACAACTACAATTCTCGAATTCCTATGAATATTTACAGTCTAATTATTAAATCAAGTGTACAAGCAAGAGTTACTGTCGAACTATTCCAACAAATAAAACCTCAATTACTTACACCTTGAATATATCTATGAAACGCTTTCTCATGAAATGTTTCCTCTAATCCTTTAACTTATTCCCTGGTCTGGTTTTGAGGTATTTCCCAAAACACAGCAATCCTAGAAGACTAAGGAAAGGTTTTCTGATACTAAACTAACTTGTATTGGTGGATGACGTGTAAGGTAGGAAGGAAATCTGCTCGTGAAAGCATGGGCTGCGATTTTTAGCTTTATTTGTATTTGGTGATTCTGCTTTATGCTTTTGCTAGCCCCACGTTGGGCGCCATTTATTTCTGTGACGAGCACGGTGAAGTGGATACTGATTGGTTGCATACTCTGCCTACGGGATCGGCCTAGCTCAGGGATGAGGCCAGGGGTTTGGGTTACTTCCTAATCAGCATCACCGCCACACAATAAAATTTGTAGACAGAGTTGGAAACTTAGGGAGGGGATACAGTCACTTTAAACCAATATGAAAATGAGACAGGAGACCTTGTTATTGAAGAACTGAGGTGGAATTGTTCTTCAGCTTGGCCCGCCCTTCCTGTAAAGACATTCTAATTGTGGTTGCCCTTACCCTTGTACAGTGAAATCGTTCAGCTCAGGTGCCCATAAAATATAACTTTACTTCATTTTAATCGTGCTTCATTTCACACTCAAATTACTTAATTACTGTATAATTCATGTTTTTCTTCTTATCCTTACATCCAACTTAAACCTAAGCCCTACTCCTAATCGCTCGTAATCCTAAGTGATTAAAGTTTACTTGACAAATCTAATTACTAATTAAATAATGTGTGAATATCAAAAGAAGCAAAAAGTTAATTAAAAGGTACGATCATATAAAGAAATGTAATTAATAAGTGCGCTCGGCTCTGACAACTAGCAAACTATCGCTTTCATGAAGCTAATATTCATACGTTTCTTTTTATAGAGGCATAGATTAGCTGATCGAGTTTATATGTGTACTCACGAACCAATCCCTCGAAGTCCGCAGGCCTGTAGACTGGAGTGCTGTATGATTTGATGAGCGTGGATAAATTCAAATTATATTAGGTGATCTCGATGTACATGAGGCCAATAAATGATTAATGCTCTATGGAAAAAGGAGTATGAGTATTGCTTCGATTCAAAGAAAATTAAAACTAAATTTTATGAATTAAATTTTACTTAATTAAATGTGCTGATACTGGCACTGCTTCCATTCGCGATTTCCATTGTTGTTGTAGTTAATCTCGAGATGACTGCTGCCGAGAGAGTCGAGGGTGCCTTTTTACTTGGTCGCGTTGAGGTTATGTTCTCACGAGGTTAGATGCCATACGATTCGGCGCACTTTGGCTCAGCGCAGAAAAATGAGGTTATGTTCTCATTTAGGCTCCTATTAGCCAAGGTTTTAACCCGACTCCTGATACTCTGCGGCCCCAATCACGCACACGTTGCCGGTTGTCACCTGGACTCCTCGCCGACCGTTGGTCTGAGCCTGGTCCGGTTCCGCGCACGTTTAGGGACTGATCTAGGTGGGTATTTCCTATATGCCTGACCAATAAGGAATCAGATATGCGCCGCCTCCGCTGCCACCGGGACTTGCGGCCGCCGCCAGCAAATTCCGCGGCGTGGGGTGCTCCTTGCGACGAAAGTTTTGGGTCGCCGACTGCAAATCGTTGCCTGCCAAGGCTTTCCCTGGCACTACCCAGACGATCGCAGGGTTTTAACCTAAAACACTGATATTATTAACCCCTCGCGGACGATATTTCGGCCGGCTCACCTGGAGTTTTTACACAGACACACAGAGCTTCGAAATTCGGTGCGCACGCACGGGTGCTATTCCTCGACTGCTACGTCACTGACTTCACTTTGATACCCTGTGGTACTGATGAGTATTTTCCACGTGGTGGGTCTTTGGATCGCACTTGGTTCTCTTAATACGTGTTTATTTCGTGAAAGCTTAATTGCAATAGAACGATTGGAATGAGCGGAAATGCGGTTGTCAGAGTACAGGGTTGCCGTACTTTATCTGACAGGCGATCGAGGTGCCAGATCGTTTGCGCCTTAACAGAACTAAAAGGGCTGTTGAGCGCGAACTGACATTGGCGTATTTAATCGATTTATTTTATCAATTTAATTTTATATAAAAATACTGCAATTTATTTTAGTATTTAAATCATATCATATGCGTACCCCCACAAATATTTCAATTTAACGTTGTTCAAATTTTTAACCCATTTTCATGTCAGTTATTTCTAGTTTTCCGAATACTTGTAAAAGAGTGACTCAAAATTGGACTTAGAGAGTCCATAACTTTACCAAGCTTAAGCCGATTTCAAAGTGGCATACCTCTAAAGACTTTTGATTCGATTCTCTAAAAATCTGCATTAAAATATTTCAATTTAACGTTGTTCAAATTTTTAACCCATTTTCATGTCAGTTATTTCTTATTTGACTTATTTAACGTTGACCCAAAATTGGACTTCGAGAGTCCATAACTTTACCAAACTTAAGCCGATTCCAAAGTGGCATACCTCTAAAAATCAAATTTTTGACCCATTTTCATGTCAGTTATTTCTAGTTTTCCGAATACTTGTAAAAGAGTGACTCAAAATTGGACTTAGAGAGTCCATAACTTTACCAAGCTTAAGCCGATTTCAAAGTGGCATACCTCTAAAGACTTTTGATTCGATTATCTAAAAATCTGCATTAAAATATTTCAATTTAACGTTGTTCAAATTTTTAACCCATTTTCATGTCAGTTATTTCTAATTTGACTTATTTAACGTTGACCCAAAATTGGACTTCGAGAGTCCATAACTTTACCAAACTTAAGCCGATTCCAAAGTGGCATACCTCTAAAAATCAAATTTTGACCCATTTTCATGTCAGTTATTTCTAGTTTTCCGAATACTTGTAAAAGAGTGACTCAAAATTGGACTTCGAGAGTCCATAACTTTACCAAACTTAAGCCGATTCCAAAGTGGTATACCTCTAAAGACTTCTGATTCGATTTCCTAAAAATCTGTAAAAGAGTGACTCAAAATTGGATTTAAAAAGTCCATAACTTTACCAAACTAAACCCAATTCAAAAGTGGCATACCTCTAAAGACTTCTGATTCGATTCTCTAAAAGTTTGCATTCAAATTTTTCAATTTAACGTTAATCAAATTTTTGACCCATTTTCATGTCAGTTATTTCTTTTTTTTTTTTTAATATTTATTTCCGCCGGAATCGTCCATTGCCATTTGAACATAACCGGACGTACTATTTAAACTAGATACAATTATTTACAATTATTTACAAAATTTTTATCGATTACTGGATGACCCGGGAAGCGAGGTCACTGGGGTGTAATCTCTTCAGCCTTCGAAGAGGTTGCGGGTTGACAAGCCTGCTAGCCAGTGGGTTTGGGTGCGCCATGAGCCTGTCGCTGAAACGGCTGCTGTGATGGTTAATTTGATCGCCCACCGGGATAAGGCGAAGATCAGCTTCGATTGCCCGGTTGGTCACATAACAGGGAAGCCCGGTTGCCCGCCGAGCAGCACGTGCCTGCACCACCCTTAGCCTGTTCAGCTGGTGCCTTGAAGCTGTGCCCCAAACTTGGATGCCGTATGTCCAAGTTGGCGTGAGGATCGCTTTTAGCAATAGAGCCTTCGTCGAAAGCTGGAGACTTTTGGACTTCAAAAGCCAATCCATCTTCTGGAGCTTGCGAAGGCATTTGGATTTGATGGCCGTGATGTGGGAGTTCCATATCAGCCGACGGTCCAAGTGGACACCCAGGTAGCAGTGAGAATTGACGTTTTCGATGTTGCCATCATCGAAAGTCAGATCTATGCCGATCAAGGGTCTGAGTGAAAATGTCACGCATGCCGACTTATTGGAGTTAATTGCAATGTTCCATTGCTTGGTCCATCTCTCCATCTCATACAGCCAGTCTTGAACTGCCGCCGCTGCTGTCTGCTGACATGAGTGGGACGAAAGCATGGCCGTGTCATCTGCATAAGTAGCCAGCAGCAGAGAGGTAGGTGACATACCTTCGGGGAATGTGACGGGTAACGGCACTGGCATGTCACTGGTGAAGAGAGTGTAGAGGAATGGACCAAGTACACTTCCTTGAGGCACTCCTGCGTGAATTTCAGCCAAGCCGGAGCGAGAGTCTCTTACTGCTACTTCAAATGTCCGATCAGCGATGAAAGAGCTCATTATGGCGAAGTAGGGTGCTGGGAGAAGATCCTTCATTTTGAAGAGCAAGCCATCGTGCCACACCTTATCGAAGGCTTGGAGAAGGTGGTTAGCAGGCTTATAGGGCGGTAAGAGTCGACCTGCGTTGGAGTCTTGCCTGGTTTGGGGATCATGACAATCCGCGCACGTTTCCACTGCCTTGGAAAGTGACCCAAGCTTAGCATGGCGTTGAAAGTTTTTACCAGTGCTACGACTCCTTTGCGTGGAAGAGACTTTGCCGCTCTATTGTCGATGCCGTCGTGTCCAGGGGAGTTTTTAGGTTGTAGCGCTTTAAGATGCAACATGACTTCTTGCGGCGTGATGGGTCTAATGGGGCGGGCAGGTTGCATAGGAGCGCTTAAAAAGTTGGCAACCTCTTGACGCTGGAAAGCGTCTGGACGTTGAAATGGCGTGAAGGCCAGGTGCTCAGCAAAAGCATTTGCTTTTTCACAATCTGACTTGAGCCAGTGGCCACTGTGACTCTGTATAGGAGATAGGAAAAGCGGCTGTCTCTTTATTCCTCTCGTGAGCTTCCATATACAGAAATCGCTGCAACTATCCGGGCCAGCTCCTTCCAACAGTGAATCAATGTTCTTCTGGCGTGTCTTTGCTAGCATTCTGTGCAGTCTGTTTGTAAGAGCTGCTTAGTTGCAGGATCACCCGTCACAATGTAGTGCCTTCTAAGACGCCTTTTTTGGTCCAGCAGTGTCCTTGCCTCCGAGGATAGTATGGGCGCCCTTCTGTTAGCTGGGAGACCAGATGGACGCTGAGGTGGCGTAGCTTGCTGTGCAGCTTCTGCAATTGTTGTTGTGAGGCAGTCGACGTACTCATCCAGATCGCTGCACGAAAAGATCGGGAAGTTAAGCATTGTGTGCGTTTCGATGTACGACTTAAAAGTCTCTATGTTTGCATGTGGTGGCAACATTTTGGGGACTCCTTTGAAGAATTGAGCTTGTTCTTCCAACAAAAAGAGCAACGGCAGGTCGTCTGAAGACAGCTCAGTCAAAACTCTAACCGTGATCTGTTGCTGTCTGAAGCCCTTTGAAATTCCGAAGTCGATTGCGCTGGGGGTGGCGTTCGCACGATAAGGATAGCAGGTGGCCTCTCCAGATGCTACAACATCGATGTTTTCATCGGCCAGGACTGAGCTTAGAACCCGGCCTCTGGCACACATTCTGTAGTTACCCCACCACCTATGTTTGGCATTCCAATCACCTGCTGCAATGAATTTAGCGCCGTGCTGAGAGAGGAATGGTGTGATGTGTGCTTCTGTCCACCTGAAGGCTGGAGGGCAGTAGACTGAAGCAACGTTGAATCTTCCTCTGCTTGAAGGAAGTTCTATGGAGACAGCTTGAATGTGGTTTTCAGAAATAATAAACGCGAGTTGATGAGCGAGGATCGCCGCGCCCCCATGCCGCTGGTCCGGATGGATGGCTTTATGTAGGGTGAAGCCAGGGATCTTGAAGTTGGATAGGGAACAAAGGTGTGCTTCTGACAACAGGAGGATGTCAATGTCGTGCAGTTCAATGAAAGCAGTAATCTCGTTTGTTTTCGAGCTTACCCCATTTGGATTCCAACTTGCAATTTTAAGGGCACCCAATGTGAAGAGCAGTAGAGGAAGAGCGCGTTTGCAGAATAGCTTGCATTAGTGTTTCTACAAGCGACATCATCCTGTCGAGCCTCGTAAAAAGCTGTTCCAGCTTAGCATCAAGCGAAGCATTTGCGTTTGAATGCATCGGGATTGAATGATTTTCAGTTCCTCTGCGGGGCAGGCTACGTTGTTCGCTGGATTGGCTCCTTTTGGCAACGCTTGCGAATGTTTCCTTACCAGGATTGGATGCTGAAGGTTTTCGTACAGGATTCGTGGTGAAGACTGTGGGCTCGTTGTCCTTCTTGTGGTGGTTCTGCTTAAATGCCACTTGCAGGTATTTTCTGCAGCCTTTGAAGTTTGCCGCATGAGAGTTGCCGCAGTGGAAGCAGCACCTAGGGTCGACCTTTCCGAGTTTGCACGCCAGTGTTGGGTGATTTTCTCCACATTCTCTACAAATATGATGCCGTGTGCAGTATGCTTTTGTGTGGCCATATTTCTGACACCTGTGGCATTGCACAGGGCCTGATTGCTTGCGTGGTTTCTCCCAGGTGACTTTGTGTCTGCAGACGGCAGAGATGTTTTTCAGAAGTTTGTTATTTTCAGCCTTCTTAAGGTCAACAAATCTCATATTAAGTGTGTGCTGAGTTGCCTTGTTTCGTGGAGTATATATTCGCATAACGCAGTGACCCTCACCCTGCAAGCATTCAATAATGTCCTCCGAAGGGACATCATGGTGGATGTTTCTCATAACCATGCGAAAAGGACGATCTTCTGGCAGCTGATGGTGATGAAAAATTGTTCCCTTTTCACGGAAGTGCCTGGCCACGAGCCTGTACGCGTCCGATGTGTTGCACTGAATGGCACAGTCACCTGAGTTTAGGGCTTTTATGGAGTATGAGTCTCCAATGAGACCATCCAATTCAGCGCAGAAAGCAGAGTAGCTGATCACACCAGGAACCATTATCCTTGGGACTTTGTGAGATCGAGTTGTTTGTGGAGCAGCTTGGTCTTGTTTGTTTGCTGTTGCCGGATGCAAAATAGCTTCACACTTCTTCGCGTCGCGATTCATCGCGGCTTTTGAAGTGGTGGGTTTGGATTGGTAGTCCATTTCGTCCTCGTCACTTAGGGTTATGAAGCGGTTAGCGGTACATTGAGCTGAATTTGTCTTCTTATGAATCACCTTTGGAGAGAGAGTGGCACCTGCTCTCTTCTTCACCGCTCCTTTTCCTGGCTTTGTTTTGACTTCCTGCCACCCTTGAGTAGAGGGATGCGAAGATGCGCTGAATGATGCAAGATCATGCCTCGTACTGGATGCAGCGGTGCACACGCTGCCATTCAAACTCGTTGTGAAGGTCAACGGTGATGAAGTGGAAGATGTCACTGTACAAGTTGTGATGCAGCTTGTGAGGGCCCATCTGGTTGTACTCCCAGCGGTTGTGCACTCGTCTAGCAACTCCGCTCGCAGACTAGCGCGAATTTCAGAAGAAGAAGCACCAGCGATTTTCCTCATCGCTTTAAAGTCGATGGATTTTTGCTGTAGTGAGCTATCCATTTTTATCAATTTGCTGAACTTTACTGAATGAAGTTGAGTAATTGACTAAAATTGAATATATTTGCTAGGCAAGTCTTACAACCGCCTAGACTGGTTATGGTTTCACACCGATAGATGGCGCTATTGCTGATAGCACAGACACAAACCGGATTAAAGCTTAAGGCTTTAACAGCTGATCCCCTCGTGGAGATCAGTGGACCACCAGCAAAATGCTGTGGCCCAGCACTTGTGAATTTAAGCTGATGCAGATTCACTTGATGGTACTTGCGTGAGTATAAGCAAGACAACTGTAGAGGTTGTCCCACAATGATGGATGTTTTCCATACCTCTGGGGTTTTAAGTAATTACTTGATGGATGCACAAGAAACACGTCTAACTCTTGCAAAAACTCGGCTTCGACTCAGTTATTTCTAATTTGACTTGTTTAACGTTGACCCAAAATTGAACTTCGAGAGTCCATAACTTTACCAAGCTTAAGCCGATTCCATAGTGGCATACCCCTAAAGACTTCTGATTCTCTAAAAACCTGCATTTAAATTTTTCAATGTCAGTTATTTCCAGTTTTCCGATAACTTGTAAAGAAGTGACTCAAAATTGGACTTAGAGAGTCCATAACTTCACCAAACTCAACCCAATTCCAAAGTGGCATACCTCTAAAGACTTTTGATTCGATTCTCCAAAAACCTGCATTAAAATTTTTCAATTTAACGTTGATCAAATTTTTGACCATTTTCGTGTCAGTTATTTCTAGTTTTCCGATGACTTGTAAAAGAGTGACTCAAAATTGGACTTAGAGAGTCCATAACTTTACCAAGCTTAAGCCGATTTCAAAGTGGCTTACCTCTAAAGACTTCTGATTCGACTCTCTAAAAATCTGCGTTCAAATTTTTCAATTTAACGTTGATCAAATTTTTGACCCATTTTCATGTCAGTTATTTCTAATTTGACTTGTTTAACGTTGACCCAAACTTGGACTTCGAGAGTCCATAACTTTACCAAACTTAACCCGATTCCAAAGTGGCATACTTCTAAAGACTTCTGATTCGATTCTCTAAAAATCTGCATTCAAATTTTTCAATTTAACGTTGATCAAATTTTTCACCCATTTTCATGTCAGTTATTTCTAATTTGTCTTGTTTAACGTTGACCCAAAATTGGACTTCGAGAGTCCATAACTTTACCAAACTTAAGCCGATTTCAAAGTGGCTTACCTCTAAAGACTTCTGATTCGACTCTCTAAAAATCTGCTTTCAAATTTTTCAATTTAACGTTGATCAAATTTTTGACCCATTTTCATGTCAGTTATTTCTAATTTGACTTGTTAAACGTTGATCCAAAATTGAACTTCGAGAGTCCATAACTTTACCAAGCTTAAGCCGATTCCGTAATTGCATACCTCTAAAGACTTCTGATTCGATTCTCTAAAAATCTGCATTCAAATTTTTCAATTTAACGTTGATCAAATTTTTTACCCATTTTCATGTCAGTTATTTCTAATTTGACTTGTTTAACGTTGACCCAAAATTGAACTTCGAGAGTCCATTACTTTACCCAACTTAAGCCGAATCTAAAGTGCCATACCTCTAAAGACTTCCAATTCGATTCTCTAAAAATCTGCATTCAACTTTTTTTAATATAACGTTGATCAAATTTTTGACCCATTTTCATGTCAGTTATTTCTAATTTGACTTGTTTAACGTTGACCCAAAATTGGACTTCGAGAGTCCATAACTTCACCAAACTCAACCGAATTCCAAAGTGGCATACCTCTTAAGACTTCTGATTCGATTCTTTAATAATCTGCATTCAAATTTTTCAATTTAACATTGATCAAATTTTTGACCCATATTCATGTCAGTTATTTCTAATTTGACTTGTTTACCGTTGACCCAAAATTGAAATTCGAGAGTCCATTACTTTACCCAACTTAAGCCGATTCCAAAGTGGCATACCTCTAAAGACTTCTAATTTGATTCTCTAAAAATCTGCATTAAAATTTTTCAATTTAACGTTGATCAAATTTTTCACCCATTTTCATGTCAGTTATTTCTAATTTGTCTTGTTTAACGTTGACCCAAAATTGGACTTCGAGAGTCCATAACTTTACCAAACTTAAGCCGAATCCAAAGTGGCATACCTCTAAAGACTTCTAATTCGATTCTCTAAAAATCTGCATTCAAATTTTTCAATTTAACGTTGATCAAATTTTTCACCCATTTTCATGTCAGTTATTTCTAATTTGACTTGTTTAACGTTGACCCAAAATTGAACTTCGAGAGTCCATTACTTTACCCAACTTAAGCCGAATCTAAAGTGGAATACCTCTAAAGACTTCCCATTCGATTCTCTAAAAATCTGCATTAAAATTTTTCAATTTAACGTTGATCAAATTTTTCACCCACTTTCATGTCAGTTATTTCTAATTTGACTTGTTTAACGTTGACCCAAAATTGAACTTCGAGAGTCCATTACTTTACCCAACTTAAGCCGAATCTAAAGTGGAATACCTCTAAAGACTTCCAATTCGATTCTCTAAAAATCTGCATTAAAATTTTTCAATTTAACGTTGATCAAATTTTTCACCCATTTTCATGTCAGTTATTTCTAATTTGGCTTGTTTAACGTTGACCCAAAATTGAACTTCGAGAGTCCATAACTTTACCAAGCTTAAGCTGATTCCGTTATTGCATACCTCTAAAGACATCTGATTCGATTCTCTAAAAATCTGCATTAAAATTTTTATACCCTTGCAGAGGGTATTATAATTTTGGTCAGAAGTTTGTAACGCAGTGAAGGAGACGTTTCCGACCCCATAAAGTATATATATTCTTGATCAGGATCAATAGGGGAGTCGATATAGCCATGTCCGTCTGTCCGTCTGTCCGTCTGTTTCAATACCGTTTGCGAGCTCAGTTTAAAAGCTAGCGATCTGAAACTTTCACAATCGTCCTAAAACATGTGTACGCAGATCAAGTTTGAAAATCGCCCCGATCGGACGTCTATATCCTATAGCTCCCATAGGAACTATTGGATATATCTTGCAAGAATTTATGATATTTCGCGCAGTGTAAAAGCTATTGACATTAATCTTTACAAATCGTATTTTTTTATGCATACCTTGATCAGGGTAAAAGCGCGTGGCGATCGGACGCCTATATCCTATAGCTCCCATAGGAACAATAGGGTAAAATCGGTTAAAATTTGATGTTTTTCAGAATATTTCGCGATGTGTAAAAGCTATTGCTGTACATTTTTTCAAATCGTATTTTTTTATGCATTCCTTCATCAAGTTAAAAGCGCGTGCTGATCGGACGTCTATATCCTATAGCTCCCATAGGAACAATACGGTGAAATCGGTCAAAATTTCATGTTTTTTAGAATATTTCGCGCAGTGTATAAGCTATTGACATACATTTTTCCAAGTCTTATTTATTTACGCATACCTTGATCAGGGTAAAAGCGCTTGCCGATTGGACGTCTATATCGTATAGCTTCCGTAGGAAAAATTGACATAAATGACAATTTTGCAGTATAAAAGCTATTGGCATGAAACTATGCAATTTATCTAATTTATTTATGTACACCTTGCTCAGGGTAAAAGTTGCTGCCAATCAGACAAGTACATACTACATCCGCTATTTAAAAATTAAATTAATTACGTATAGCTAATCTTTTTATACCCGTTACTCGTAGAGTAAAAGGGTATATGGTATTCGTGCAAAAGTATGTAACAGCTAGAACGAAGCGTTTCCGACCCTATAAAGTATATATATTCTTGATCAGGATCACTAGCCGAGTCGATCTAGCCATGTCCGTCTGTCCGTCTGTCCGTCTGTCTGTCTGTCTGTCCGTATGAACGCTGAGATCTCGGAAACTATAAAAGCTAGAAGATTGGCATTTTGCATGTAGATTTTAGAAGTTCCTACGCAGCGCAAGTTTGTTTCAAAATGGTGCCACGCCCCCTTTAACGCCCACAATCGCTTATATACGATTTTAAAAATTTAAATATTTCGGAAAAGTAAAAATGCAGTTTTATTGTGTTTATCAATACCTATCGAAATGTAGCAGAAATTTTTCAAATCGGACCATTCGTTAAAAAGTTATGCGTGATCAAAGTTTCTATCTCCATCTCCCTCGCACTCCCTTTACCTGAGTGACGGGTATCTGATAGTCGGGGCACCCGACTATAGCGTTCTCTCTTGTTTTTATGTATAATTACAGAAAACTTAATTTTTATACCCTTGCAGAGGGTATTATAAATTTGGTCAGAAGTTTGTAACTCAGTGAAGGAGACGTTTCCGACCCTATAAAGTAGATATATTCTTGATCAGGATCAATAGGGGAGTCGATATAGCCATGTCCGTCTGTCCGTCTGTCCGTCCGTCCGTCTGTCCGTCTGTTTCAATACCGTTTGCGAGCTCAGTTTAAAAGCTAGCGATCTGAAACTTTCACAGTCGTCCTAAAACAAGTGTACGCAGATCAAGTTTGAAAACCGCCCCGATCGGATGTCTATATCCTATAGCTCCCATAGGAACAATCGGATATAACTTGCAAGATTGGAAGATATTTCGCGCAGTGTAAAAGCTATTGACATAAATCTTTCCAAATCTTATTTTTTTATGCGTACCTTGATCAGGGTAAAAGCGCGTGACGATCGGACGTCTATATCCTATAGCTCCCATAGGAACAAAAGGGTAAAATCGGTTAAAATGTAATGATTTTTAGGATATTTCGCGCAGTATACAAGCTATTGACATGAATCTTTCCAAATCGTATTTTTTATGAATACATTGATCAAGGTGAAAGCGCGTGCCGATCGGACGTCTATATCATATAGCTCCCATAGGAACAATAGGGTGAAATCGGTCCAAATTAGACGATTATCAGAATATTTCGCGCAGTGTGTAAGCTACTAACATAAATTTTTCCAATTCTTGTTTATTTACGCATATCTTGAGTAGGGTAAAAGCGCTTGCCGCTCGGTAGTCTATATCTTAAAGGAGATAGGAAAAATTGTTAAAGGCTGCGAAAGTATCCCTTTTTTTCTATTTGTATATGACATTTTTGCAGTATAAAAGCAATTGACTTGAAACGATGCAAATCTAGTTTACTTATGTATACCTTATTCCTTTCGCTACTTTTTCAGTTTTAGCAATTTCGGCAAAGTCTGCAAGGGTATTAAAACTTCGGCTTGCCGAAGTTAGCTTCCGTCCTCGTTCAATTTAACGTTGATCAAATTTTTCACCCATTTTCATGTCAGTTATTTCTAATTGGACTTGTTTAACGTTGACCCAAAATTGGACTTCGAGAGTCTATAACTTTACCAAACTTAAGCCGATTCCAAAGTGGCATACTTCTAAAGACTTCTTATTCGATTCTCTAAAAATCTGCATTCAAATTTTTCAATTTAACGTTGTCAAATTTTTCACCCATTTTCATGTCAGTTATTTCTAATTTGGCTTGTTTAACGTTGACCCAAAATTGAACTTTGAGAGTCCATTACTTTACCCAACTTAAGCCGAATCTAAAGTGGCATACCTCTAAAGACTTCCAATTCGATTCTCTAAAAATCTGCATTCAACTTTTTCAATTTAACGTTGATCAAATTTTTGACCCATTTTCATGTCAGTTATTTCTAATTTGACTTGTTTAACGTTGACCCAAAATTGGATTTCGAGAGTCCATAACTTCACCAAACTCAACCGAATTCCAAAGTGGCATGCCTCTTAAGACTTGTGATTCGATTCTCTAAAAATCTGCATTCAAATTTTTCAATTTAACGTTGATCAAATTTTTGACCCATTTTCATGTCAGTTATTTCTAATTTGACTTGTTTAACGTTGATCCAAAATTGAACTTCGAGAGTCCATTACTTTACCAAACTTAAGCCGATTCCAAAGAGGCATACTTCTAAAGACTTCTGATTCGATTCTCTAAAAATCTGCACTCAAATTTTTCAATTCAACGTTGATTAAATTTTTGACCCATTTTCATGTCAGTTATTTCTAATTTGACTTGTTTAACGTTGACCCAAAATTGAACTTCGAGAGTCCATAACTTCTGAGACTTCTGATTCGACTCTCTAAAAATCTGCATTCAAATTTTTCAATTTAACGTTGATCAAATTTTTGACCCATTTTCATGTCAGTTATTTCTAATTTGACTTATTTAACGTTGACCCAGAATTTGACTTCGAGAGTCCATAACTTTACCAAGCCTAAGCCGATTCCATAGTGGCATACCTCTAAAGACTTCTGATTCGATTCTCCAAAAATCTGCATTAAAATTTTTTAATTTAACGTTGATCAAATTTTTGACCCATTTTCATGTCAGTTATTTCTAATTTTCGGATGACTTGTAAAAGAGTGACTCAAAATTGGACTTAGAGAGTCCATAACTTTACCAAGCTTAAGCCGATTTCATAGTGGCTTACCTCTAAAGACTTCTGATTTGATTCTCTAAAAAACTACATTCAAGTTTTTCAATTTAACGTTGATCAAATTTTTGACCCATTTTCATGTCAGTTATTTCTAATTTGACTTATTTAACCTTGACCCAAAATTGGACTTCGAGAATCCATAACTTTACCAAACTTAAGCTGATTCCAAAGTGGCATACCTCTAAAGACTTCTGATTCGATTCTCTAAAAATCTGCATTTAAATTTTTCAATGTCAGTTATTTCCAATTTTCCGATGTCTTGTAAAAAAGTGACTCAAAATTGGACTTAGAGAGTCCATAACTTCACCAAACTCAACCCAATTCCAAAGTGGCATACCTCTAAAGACTTTTGATTCGATTCTCTAAAAATCTGCATTCAAATTTTTCAATTTAACGTTGATCAAATTTTTTACCCATTTTCATTTCAGTTATTTCTAGTTTTCCGATGACTTGTAAAAGAGTGACTCAAAATTGGACTTAGAGAGTCCATAACATTACCAAGCTTAAGCCGATTTCAAAGTGGCTTACCTCTAAAGACTTCTGCTTTGACTCTCTAAAAATCTGCATTCAAATTTTTTGATTGTCTAAAAAACTAAATTCAAGTTTTTCAATTTAACGTTGATCAAATTTTTGACCCATTTTCATGTCAGTTATTTCTAATTTGACTTATTTAACGTTGACCCAAAATTGGACTTCGAGAGTCCATAACTTTACCAAACTTAAGCCGATTCCAAAGTGGCATACCTCTAAAAATCAAATTTTTGACCCATTTTCATGTCAGTTATTTCTAGTTTTCCGATGACTTGTAAAAGAGTGACTCAAAATTGGATTTAGAGAGTCCATAACTTTACCAAGCTAAAGCCGATTTCAAAGTGGCTTACCTCTAAAGTCTTCTGCTTCGACTCTCTAAAAATCTGCATTCAAATTTTTCAATTTAACGTTGATCAAATTTTTGACCCATTTTCATGTCAGTTATTTCTAGTTTTCCGATGACTTGTAAAAGAGTAACTTAAAATTGGACTTAGAGAGTCCATAACTTTACCAAGCTTAATCCGATTTCAAAGTGGCTTACCTCTAAAGACTTCTGATTTGATTCTCTAAAAAACTACATTCAAGTTTTTCAATTTAACGTTGATCAAATTTTTGACCCATTTTCATGTCAGTTGTTTCTAATTTGACTTATGTTGACCCAAAATTGGACTTCGAGAGTCCATAACTTTACCAAACTTAAGACGATTCCAAAGTGGCATACCTCTAAAAATCAAATTTTTGACCCATTTTCATGTCAGTTATTTCTAGTTTTCCGATGACTTGTAAAAGAGTGACTCAAAATTGGACTAAGAGAGTCCATAACTTTACCAAGCTAAAGCCGATTTCAAAGTGGCTTACCTCTAAAGTCTTCTGCTTCGACTCTCTAAAAATCCGCATTCAAATTTTTCAATTTAACGTTGATCAAATTTTTTACCCATTTTCATGTCAGTTATTTCTAGTTTTCCGATGACTTGTAAAAGAGTGACTCAAAATTGGACTTAGAGAGTCCATAACTTTACCAAGCTTAAGCCGATTTCAAAGTGGCATACCTCTAAAGACTTTTGATTCGATTCTCTAAAAATCTGCATTTAAATTTTTCAATGTCAGTTATTTCCAATTTTCCGATGACTTGTAAAAAAGTGACTCAAAATTGGACTTAGATATTCCATAACTTCACCAAACTCAACCCAATTCCAAAGTGGCATACCTCTAAAGACTTTTGATTCGATTCTCTAAAAATCTGCATTAAAATTTTTCAATTTAACGTTGATCAAATTTTTGACCCATTTTCATGTCAGTTATTTCTAATTTGACTTATTTAACGTTGACCCAAAATTGGACTTAGAGAGTCCATAACTTCACCAAACTCAACCCAATTCCAAAGTGGCATACCTCTAAAGCCATTTGATTCTCTAAAAATCAGCATTAAAATTTTTCAATTTAACGTTGATCAAATTTTTTACCCATTTTCATGTCAGTTATTTCTAATTTGACTTATTTAACGTTGACCCAAAATTGGACTTCGAGAGTCCATAAGTTTACCAAACTTAAGCCGATTCCAAAGTGGCATACCTCTAAAGACTTTTGATTCGATTCTCTAAAAATCTGCATTTAAATTTTTCAATGTCAGTTATTTCCAATTTTCCGATGACTTGTAAAAGAGTGACTCAAAATTGGACTTAGAGAGTCCATAACTTCACCAAACTCAACCCAATTCCAAAGTGGCATACCTCTTAAGACTTTTGATTCGATTCTCTAAAAATCTGCATTAAAATTTTTCAATTTAACGTTGATCAAATTTTTGACCCATTTTCATGTCAGTTATTTCTAATTTGACTTATTTAACGTTGACCCAAAAATGGACTTAGAGAGTCCATAACTTCACCAAACTCAACCCAATTCCAAAGTGGCATACCTCTAAAGACTTTTCATTCGATTCTCTAAAAATCTGCATTAAAATCTTTCAATTTAACCCTTTAGTGCCCAAGACCGCCTCCAGACGGGTAAGGTTAAAAACACCGTTATTTTAGTCTTTTCATTCCTTTTGACTCGGTTTTGCGTTTTTTCTAATTCAGGGAAGTCCAAAAATTAAGTTCGTTGCGTTTGGAATACATACTAGAGCTTGCGCAAGCTGCTGTAGTCATTTGAAGCAGAAAATTTGTGCAACTCGGAAGAAATAATTATTTGCAAATTAAGTGAAAAATATAAATATTTTTTTAAATATTATAAAAAGTTTGTTGCTGGAAAAAAAGTTGTCTCAAGGACTCAAAAAACGAAACCCACACTAAAAATAAGATTTCGTTAGCTTTCTATAGCTTTTATAAGGTATCCCGTCTAGAGGCGGTCTTGGGACAATTCGGGAAAAAAAATTATAAGGTAAGTTTGAAAGTGGAACAACCTATGACATATTTAAGTACAAATAATTGCTTCAGTAGATATGGAGCGACGACAAGTGAATAAGCTATCAGCTCTTTCCGACGTGGAGATTGATACGGACGGAGAAGAAGAATTGGAGGAAGATTTGACTGATGATGTTTGCGAGGCAGCGCGTCCTGTCAATGAGGAAGATGAAGAAGCGATTGAGAAAGTTATACATATGTCGGATTCTATGTTGGCTAGAGAGATTTGTGTAACTTCAAGCGGAAGACCTACTCCTTTTGCAAAATTGTTGTCCCCCTCAAGTTCGATTGCATTCAATTCACCTCAAGCACAGAAACGCAAACGCAAAGCGCCTGCTGAGCAAAATATTGCTTATGTTAAAGCAAGCACAATAGCTGAATGTGTAGGATCTGTTTGGGCTATAGACCCAAAATCACCGCTTTTTAAAAGATGTTGTGGCGCCAAACGAACCTAGTCATGGATAAATCTGCAATATCCTTTAATGAGCCTGACCTCGGAGCACTTAAAAATCTGGATACGCCATTCAAGTGTTTTCAATTCTTTCTGAGTGATACTATAATTGAGCATATCACGCAGCAAAAAAATTTGTATGCTGCCCAAAAGGATGTCAATACTTCGTTAGAAATTCGAAAATTTATTGACATTTTATTTTATATTGTAGTAATAAGAACTATGTAAGCAATCCCTCCTAGTCAACTTGGCCAAAGTAGTTTTAAGTTAGTTATATTATATTTTGTGTGTAACCCTGAATTTATATATTGTATGTGCGATCCCTGGTAAAAAGTATCGATATGTTCATCGTTTTCTGCCTTAGGCATAAAACGAAGGGAAAAAGGAACATTCTAGAAAGCGTGGCCGTAGTAATCGGAAGCAAAAGGAGAATAAAATCAAGAAGACTATAATTCAGAAGTGGTAACTGAACCTAAGCAAGTAAAATAGGCATATGTCTATTAACATGGCTTCACGCATTAATCTCGGCGAACTCAAATTGATCGAAATCAAAAGTTTCTGTGAAAAACTTGGCTTGTCCACAAAGGGAAACAAAGTTGCACTAATTGCGCAGTTAAGTGCGGTACTACCTTCTGAAATTGCACCGGAGTTGTACTACGAAAAAGTGGAGTCTTCTGATGAAATTGGTGCTGAGATGGCTGACGCCAAGGCAGCCAACAACAACAACAACGAAGACCAAGGCGGTGAGATGGCTGTCGCCAAGGCAGTCAACAACAACAACAACGAAGAACACGGCGAAGAAGAAGATGAAGACGTTTACGGCGACGAACTTAAGCTTGTCGAGACGATTGATCGTGATGGCATTCAACCCGAAGGAAACGGCGTTCAACCAAACCCTTCAACTTTTAGCGTGCTACGAAGTGAGTTGGGGCTGCGGGCATGGAACAGGCGATGCAAAATTTACGTTTCGAAAATGTTGACCGTCTTTTAAAGCCAGAAATGAATTTAAACACCGTCAAAGAGCTGCTCCCAGAATACAACGGCAGTGGCAACATAAACGAATGGTTGTTGATGGTTAAAAATGTTCGAAATGTGTTCAAAGTCAGTGATGACGTCATGCGTCCATTAATTTGCTCGCGTTTAAAGGGCAAGGCTAATTTTTGGCTGTTATCTCGCCCATCACTGTTGTCTGGAAGTATTGACCTGATTTTGGCACAATTAAAAATTGTTTTTGGAACCAAGGATAACGTATTGGAAATGCGACGCAAGTTTGAAAACCGCAAGTGGCAGTTCGGTGAGAAATTCGCCGTTTACTATTTTGACAAGCTTACTCTGGCACAAGACGTCGCTATGACTGTTCACGAACTAGTTCAGTATTTGATAGATGGTATACAAAATGTACAACTTAAAAACCGAAGTTTAAATCAATACCCAAGCGTAATGTTGTTTGGGGTTAGGCAGAAGGGTTGTTATATTGATAGTTTAAAAGAAAATTTTATTGATGAGAGTGAAGAAATTTTGCACAAAGACCTAAACGAAATACGACTACAAGCTGATATATGCCAGAAAAATCGCAAGGATATAACAAAAACTATGTTGATTCAAAACGACAAAAGCCGCAAATATTTTTTGAGGGAGATTATGTTGTTGTAAGAAATTTCAACTCGCAGCAGGGTGTGTCCAGTAAGTTAATTCCCAAATTTAAAGGGCCTTATGTTGTGTCCAAGGTGTTAGATAATGATAGGTACTTTATTGAAGATGTAGAGAACTTTCAGCAGTCCCAAGTGCCATATTCTGGTATATGGGCGGTGCATAATATGAAACCCTGGCTTAATGGAAATGAAAAAATTGATGTTCATGAAAGTTCAGATATAAAAGATAAGGAAATGAATCCTACGGAGGAAATTGGCAATACAAATAATATTATTGTAAACAGTAATACTGGAAATAATAGTAAAAACATAGATATAAACGACAATTGTAAAACAAATAAATATGGCCAAAGTAGCATTGTTACTAGAAGTAAGTCAACGAGTATCGGGAGATCCTCATAGTCAGGACGGCCGAATTGTAGTAATAAGAACTATGTAAGCAATCCCTCCTAGTCAACTTGGCCAAAGTAGTTTTAAGTTAGTTATATTATATTTTGTGTGTAACCCTGAATTTATATATTGTATGTGCGATCCCTGGTAAAAAGTATCGATATGTTCATCGTTTTCTGCCTTAGGCATAAAACGAAGGGAAAAAGGAACATTCAAGAAAGCGTGGCCGTAGTGATCGGAAGCAAAAGGAGAATAAAATCAAGAACACTATAATATGTCAGTTTTTCGCTACCCAAATGTTCGTTCATATTGGGGGGGAGTACGCATTTAGAACAATTCAGAACACAATGTCAAGAAATCGCTTTGAAAAAATACGAGGTAATTTGCATTTTAATGATAATAGTAAGTTGCCCTCCAAGGATTCTACCGACCACGATCCTTTATACAAAATACGGCCGCTCGTGAATCACTTCAATGAGAAGTTTCAGTCAGTTCCGATGCGCCAACGCTTATCTGTGGATGAACAAATGTGTGCAACGAAGATGAAGACCTTTCTTAGACAATATTTACCAGACAAACCACACAAATGGGGAGTGAAATTCTTCAATTTGTGTGACTCTTCTGACTTTTGCTATAATTTTGAGATATATTGTGGAGCAGGTGACAACGTTGTTCAATCTGGCTCACCAGATCTTGGTGCGGCAGCAAATGAGGTTGTTCGATTGTCACGCAATGTTCCGGATTTCAAAAACCAGATTATCTACTTTGACAATTATTATACTTCTTTGCCGCTTCTTGTATATCTCAAGTCCCGGGGAATATTTTCTTTGGGAACTATTCGCTCGAATTGCATTCCAAATTGTAAGCTGCCATCTGACAGCGATCTCAAGAAACAAGTGCGTGGATATTCTACAGAATTTTGTGGATCTGTATCAGGAGTCGAACTGTCTTTGACGATTTCCTGAATGAAACGAATTCAAAAGATCTGGTTTCACGTTTTGTTCGTACGTTGACATAAATTGCCCTGGTTGCACATCGGAAACTTAAATTGTCTGCCGCAAATGTAATATAAACCTGTGCTTTTCCCAGAAAAAAGACTGTTTCTATGATTTTCATCACAAATAAGTAATCAAACTTTTTGTACCCAAATATTTGAAGCTTTGTTTGTGTATTTAAGTAACTTTAGTTTTAATTGTTGTTTTATTTGTTTTTGGAGCCTTTCTTTAAGTAATTTATAATAAGACGTGTAAACAAAAGAATTGATTACCTAATTTTTTGTTGGCCTACCTTCCCAAAGCCTCCTCTAGGCGGTCCAAGGATATAGTCCTATAAAACTCGATCCATGCAAAAGTAAAAGTTTTTCTAAAACAAACATTCAATTTTGATACATAATGAATCCAAAAATATTTTTTTTTTTGAAAAGAAAATTTGGGCACTAGAGGGTTAACGTTGATCAAATTTTTTATCCATTTTATTTTTATGTCAGTTATTTCTAAATTGACTTATTTAACGTTGACCCAAAATTGGACTTCGAGAGTCCATAACTTTACCAAACTTAAGCCGATTCCAAAGTGGCATACCTCTAAAGACTTTTGATTCGATTCTCTCAAAATCTGCATTAAAATATTTCAATTTAACGTTGTTCAAATTTTTAACCCATTTTCATGTCAGTTATTTCTAATTTGACTTATTTAACGTTGACCCAAAATTGGACTTCGAGAGTCCATAACTTTACCAAACTTAAGCCGATTCCCAAGTGGCATACCTCTAAAGACTTCTGATTTGATTCTCTAAAAATCTACATTCAAGTTTTTCAATTTAACGTTGATCAAATTTTTCACCCATTTTCATGTCAGTTATTTCTAATTTGACTTGTTTAACGTTGATCCAAAATTGAACTTCGAGAGTCCATAACTTTACCAAGCTTAAGCCGATTCCATAGTGGCATACCCCTAAAGACTTCTGATTCTCTAAAAACCTGCATTTAAATTTTTCAATGTCAGTTATTTCCAGTTTTCCGATGACTTGTAACGAAGTGACTCAAAATTGGACTTAGAGAGTCCATAACTTCACCAAACTCAACCCATACCTCTAAAGACTTTTGATTCGATTCTCTAAAAATCTGCATTCAAATTTTTCAATATAACGTTGATCAAATTTTTGACCCATTTTCATGTCAGTTATTTCTAGTTTTCCGATGACTTGTAAAAGAGTGACTCAAAATTGGACTTCGAGAGTCCATAACTTTACCAAGCTTAAGCCGATTTCAAAGTGGCTTACCTCTAAAGACTTCTGATTTGATTCTCTAAAAAACTGCATTCAAGTTTTTCAATTTAACGTTGATCAAATTTTTGACCCATTTTCATGTCAGTTATTTCTAATTTGACTTTTTTAACGTTGACCCAAAATTGGACTTCGAGAGTCCATACCTTTACCAAACTTAAGCCGATTCCAAAGTGGCATACCTCTAAAAATCAAATTTTTGACCCATTTTCATGTCAGTTATTTCTAGTTTTCCGATGACTTGTAAAAGAGTGACTCAAAATTGGACTTAGAGAGTCCATAACTTTACCAAGCTAAAGCCGATTTCAAAGTGGCTTACCTCTAAAGTCTTCTGCTTCGACTCTCTAAAAATCTGCATTCAAATTTTTCAATTTAACGTTGATCAAATTATTTACCCATTTTCATGTCAGTTATTTCTAGTTTTCCGATGACTTGTAAAAGAGTGACTCAAAATTGGACTTAGAGAGTCCATAACTTTACCAAACTCAACCCAATTCCAAAGTGGCTTACCTCTAAAGACTTCTGATTTGATTGTCTAAAAAACTACATTCAAGTTTTTCAATTTAACGTTGATCAAATTTTTGACCCATTTTCATGTCAGTTATTTCTAATTTTACTTATTTAACGTTGACCCAAAATTGGACTTCGAGAGTCCATAACTTTACCAAACTTAAGCCGATTCCAAAGTGGCATACCTCTAAAGACTTTTGATTCGATTCTCTAAAAATCTGCATTTAAATTTTTCAATGTCAGTTATTTCCAATTTTCCGATGACTTGTAAAAAAGTGACTCAAAATTGGACTTAGAGAGTCCATAACTTCACCAAACTCAACCCAATTCCAAAGTGGCATACCTCTAAAGACTTTTGATTCGATTCTCTAAAAATCTGCATTAAAATTTTTCAATTTAACGTTGATCAAATTTTTGACCCATTTTCATGTCAGTTATTTCTAATTTGACTTATTTAACGTTGACCCAAAAATGGACTTAGAGAGTCCATAACTTCACCAAACTCAACCCAATTCCAAAGTGGCATACCTCTAAAGACTTTTCATTCGATTCTCTAAAAATCTGCATTAAAATCTTTCAATTTAACCCTTTAGTGCCCAAGACCGCCTCCAGACGGGTAAGGTTAAAAACACCGTTATTTTAGTCTTTTCATTCCTTTTGACTCGGTTTTGCGTTTTTTCTAATTCAGGGAAGTCCAAAAATTAAGTTCGTTGCGTTTGGAATACATACTAGAGCTTGCGCAAGCTGCTGTAGTCATTTGAAGCAGAAAATTTGTGCAACTCGGACGAAATAATTATTTGCAAATTAAGTGCAAAATATAAATATTTTTTTAAAATATTATAAAAAGTTTGTTGCTGGAAAAAAGTTGTACCGTGTTGCTGATAGTCTCAAGGACTCAAAAAACGAAACCCACACTAAAAATAAGATTTCGTTAGCTTTCTATAGCTTTTATAAGGTATCCCGTCTAGAGGCGGTCGTGGGACAATTCGGGAAACAACAAGAGAGAACGCTATAGTCGGGTGCCCCGTCTATCAGATACCCGTTACTCAGGTAAAGGGAGTGCGAGGGAGATGGAGATAGAAACTTTGATCACGCATAACTTTTTAACGAATGGTCCTATTTGAAAAATTTCGATAGGTATTGATAAACACAATAAAACTGCATTTTTACTTTTCCGAAATATTTAAATTTTTAAAATTGTATATGAGCGATTGTGGGCGTTAAAGGGGGCGTGGCAGCATTTTGAAACAAACTTGCGCTGCGTAGGAACTTCTAAAATCTACATGCAGAATGCCAATCTTCTAGCTTTTATAGTTTCCGAGATCTCAGCGTTCATACGGACGGACAGACAGACGGACAGACAGACGGACAGACGGACATGGCTATATCGACTCGGCTAGTGACCCTGATCAAAAATATATATACTTTATAGGGTCGGAAACGCTTCCTTCTAGCTGTTACATACTTTTGCACGAATACAATATACCCTTTTACTCTACGAGTAACGGGTATAAAAATTATAAGGTAAGTTTGAAAGTGGAACAACCTATGACATATTTAAGTACAAATAATTGCTTCAGTAGATATGGAGCGACGACAAGTGAATAAGCTATCAGCTCTTTCCGACGAGGAGATTGATACGGACGGAGAAGAAGAATTGGAGGAAGATTTGACTGATGATGTTTGCGAGGCAGCGCGTCCTGTCAATGAGGAAGATGAAGAAGCGATTGAGAAAGTTATACATATGTCGGATTCTATGTTGGCTAGAGAGATTTGTGTAACTTCAAGCGGAAGACCTACTCCTTTTGCAAAATTGTTGTCCCCCTCAAGTTCGATTGCATTCAATTCACCTCAAGCACAGAAACGCAAACGCAAAGCGCCTGCTGAGCAAAATATTGCTCATGTTAAAGCAAGCACAATAGCTGAATGTGTAGGATCTGTTTGGGCTATAGACCCAAAATCACCGCTTTTTAAAAAGATGTTGTGGCGCCAAACGAACCTAGTCATGGATAAATCTGCAATATCCTTTAATGAGCCTGACCTCGGAGCACTTACAAATCTGGATACGCCATTCAAGTGTTTTCAATTCTTTCTGAGTGATACTACTTCCGATGCGCCAACGCTTATCTGTGGATGAACAAATGTGTGCAACGAAGATGAAGACCTTTCTTAGACAATATTTACCAGACAAACCACACAAATGGGGAGTGAAATTCTTCAATTTGTGTGACTCTTCTGGCTTTTGCTATAATTTTGAGATATATTGTGGAGCAGGTGACAACGTTGTTCAATCTGGCTCACCAGATCTTGGTGCGGCAGCAAATGAGGTTGTTCGATTGTCACGCAATGTTCCGGATTTCAAAAACCAGATTATCTACTTTGACAATTATTATACTTCTTTGCCGCTTCTTGTATATCTCAAGTCCCGGGGAATATTTTCTTTGGGAACTATTCGCTCGAATCGCATTCCAAATTGTAAGCTGCCATCTGACAGCGACCTCAAGAAACAAGTGCGTGGATATTCTACAGAATTTTGTGGATCTGTATCAGGAGTCGAACTGTCTTTGACGATTTCCTGAATGAAACGAATTCAAAATATCAGGTTTCACGTTTTGTTCGTTCCGAAAAAAAGTACGTTGACATAAATTGCCCAAATGTAATCCACGAATACAACAGCCACATGGGTGGTGTCGACTTAATGGACGGACTTATTGGTCGATATAAAATTCCCGTAAATAGCAACAAGTATACAAATCGACTATTTACACATATGCTTGATTTAGCCATGGTAAACGCTTACATTTTGTTCCACCGAATAAACCAGCCGGACGCTAATAACACAAAATACCAATTGCCAAACTTCAGGTCAGAGGTTGCAAATGTGCTTTGCATGCTACAAACTCCTTATCTGCCAAAAGGAACCGGGCGCCCGCGACAAGTTGATGGAAAGGAAAATAAATGCACAGGGAAGAAAACTTTCCATCCGATTAATGATGTACGTTATGATAAAGTCGAGCATTTTCCAATGTTTTTATCACGCGCTGACAAAAAAACCTGTAAGCTTCCTGGTTGTACATCGGGAACTTAAATTGTCTGCCGCAAATGTAATATAAACCTGTGCTTTTCCCAGAAAAAAGACTGTTTCTATGATTTTCATCACAAATAAATAATCAAACTTTTTGTACCCAAATATTTGAAGCTTTGTGAATTTAAGTAACTTTAGTTTTAATTGTTGTTTTATTTGTTTTTGGAGCCTTTCTTTAAGTAATTTATAATAAAACGTGTAAACAAAAGAATTGATTACCTAATTTTTTGTTGGCCTACCTTCCCAAAGCCGCCTCTAGGCGGTCCAAGGATATAGTCCTATAAAACTCGATCCATGCAAAAGTAAAAGTTTTTCTAAAACAAACATTCACTTTTGATACATAATGAATCCAAAAATAATTTTTTTTTGGAAAAGAAAATTTGGGCACTAGAGGGTTAACGTTGATCAAATTTTTTATCCATTTTATTTTTATGTCAGTTATTTCTAATTTGACTTATTTAACGTTGACCCAAAATTGGACTTCGAGAGTCCATAACTTTACCAAACTTAAGCCGATTCCATAGTGGCATACCTCTAAAGACTTTTGATTCGATTCTCTCAAAATCTGCATTAAAATATTTCAATTTAACGTTGTCCAAATTTTTAACCCATTTTCATGTCAGTTATTTCTAATTTGACTTATTTAACGTTGACCCAAAATTGGACTTCGAGAGTCCATAACTTTACCAAACTTAAGCCGATTCCAAAGTGGCATACCTCTAAAGACTTCTGATTTGATTCTCTAAAAAACTGCATTCAAGTTTTTCAATTTAACGTTGATCAAATTTTTGACCCATTTTCATGTCAGTTATTTCTAATTTGACTTATTTAACGTTGACCCAAAATTGGACTTCGAGAGTCCATAACTTTACCAAACTTAAGCCGATTCCAAAGTGGCATACCTCTAAAGACTTCTGATTCGATTCTCTAAAAATCTGCATTTAATGTCAGCTAAACGCGAGTTGATGAGCAATGACTGCTTTCACGAGGATCGTGAATGAAGCCAGGGATCTTGAAGTTGGATCGGGAACAAAGGTGTGCTTCTGACAACAGGAGGATGTCAATGTCGTGCAGTTCAATGAAAGCAGTAATCTCGTTTGTTTTCGAGCTTACCCCATTTGGATTCCAACTTGCAATTTTAAGGGCACCCATTGTGAAGAGCAGTAGAGGAAGAGCGCGTTTGCAGAATAGCTTGCATTAGTGTTTCTACAAGCGACATCATCCTGTCGAGTCTCGTAAAAAGCTGTTCCAGCTTCGCATCAAGCGAAGCATTTGCGTTTGAATGCATCGGGATTGAATGATTTTCAGTTCCTCTGCGGGGCAGGCTACGTTGTTCGCTGGATTGGCTCCTTTTGGCAACGCTTGCGAATGTTTCCTTACCAGGATTGGATGCTGAAGGTTTTCGTACAGGATTCGTGGTGAAGACTGTGGGCTCGTTGTCCTTCTTGTGGTGGTTCTGCTTAAATGCCACTTGCAGGTATTTTCTGCAGCCTTTGAAGTTTGCCGCATGAGAGTTGCCGCAGTGGAAGCAGCACCTAGGGTCGTCCTTTCCGAGTTTGCACGCCAGTGTTGGGTGATTTTCTCCACATTCTCTACAAATATGATGCCGCGTGCAGTATGCTTTTGTGTGGCCATATTTCTGACACCTGTGGCATTGCACAGGGCCTGATTGCTTGCGTGGTTTCTCCCAGGTGACTTTGTGTCTGCAGACGGCAGAGATGTTTTTCAGAAGTTTGTTATTTTCAGCCTTCTTAAGGTCAACAAATCTCATATTAAGTGTGTGCTGAGTTGCCTTGTTTCGTGGAGTATATATTCGCATAACGCAGTGACCCTCACCCTGCAAGCATTCAATAATGTCCTCCGAAGGGACATCATGGTGGATGTTTCTCATAACCATGCGAAAAGGACGATCTTCTGGCAGCTGATGGTGATGAAAAATTGTTCCCTTTTCACGGAAGTGCCTGGCCACGAGCCTGTACGCGTCCGATGTGTTGCACTGAATGGCACAGTCACCTGAGTTTAGGGCTTTTATGGAGTATGAGTCTCCAATGAGACCATCCAATTCAGCGCAGAAAGCAGAGTAGCTGATCACACCAGGAACCATTATCCTTGGGACTTTGTGAGATCGAGTTGTTTGTGGAGCAGCTAACTGGGGTTGGTCTTGTTTGTTTGCTGTTGCCGGATGCAAAATAGCTTCACGCTTCTTCGCGTCGCGATTCATCGCGGCTTTTGAAGTGGTGGGTTCGGATTCGTAGTCCATTTCGTCCTCGTCACTTAGGGTTATGAAGCGGTTAGCGGTACATTGAGCTGAATTTGTCTTCTTATGAATCACCTTTGGAGAGAGAGTGGCACCTGCTCTCTTCTTCACCGCTCCTTTTCCTGGCTTTGTTTTGACTTCCTGCCACCCTTGAGTAGAGGGATGCGAAGATGCGCTGAATGATGCAAGATCATGCCTCGTACTGGATGCAGCGGTGCACACGCTGCCATTCAAACTCGTTGTGAAGGTCAACTGTGATGAAGTGGAAGATGTCACTGTACAAGTTGTGATGCAGCTTGTGAGGGCCCATCTGGTTGTACTCCCAGCGGTTGTGCACTCGTCTAGCAACTCCGCTCGCAGACTAGCGCGAATTTCAGAAGCAGAAGCACCAGCGATTTTCCTCATCGCTTTAAAGTCGATGGATTTTTGCTGTAGTGAGCTATCCATTTTTATCAATTTGCTGAACTTTACTGAATAAAGTTGAGTAATTGACTAAAATTGAATATATTTGCTAGGCAAGTCTTACAACCGCCTAGACTGGTTATGGTTTCACACCGATAGATGGCGCTATTGCTGATAGCACAGACACAAACCGGATTAAAGCTTAAGGCTTTAACAGCTGATCCCCTCGTGGAGATCAGTGGACCACCAGCTAAATGCTATGGCCCAGCACTTGTGAATTTAAGCTGTTGCAGATTCACTTGATGGTACTTGCGTGAGTATAAGCAAGACAACTGTAGAGGTTGTCCCACAATGATGGATGTTTTCGATACCTCTGGGGTTTTAAGTAATTACTTGATGGATGCACAAGAAACACGTCTAACTCTTGCAAAAACTCGGCTTCGACTCAGTTATTTCTAATTTGACTTGTTTAACGTTGACCCAAAATTGAACTTCGAAAGTCCATAACTTTACCAAGCTTAAGCCGATTCCATAGTGGCATACCTCTAAAGACTTCTGATTCGATTCTCTAAAAATCCGCATTAAAATTTTTTAATTTAACGTTGATCAAATTTTTGACCCATTTTTATGTCAGTTATTTCTAGTTTTCCGATGACTTGTAAAAGAGTGACTCAAAATTGGACTTAGAGAGACCATAACTTTACCAAGCTTAAGCCGATTTCAAAGTGGCTTACCTCTAAAGACTTCTGATTTGATTCTCTAAAAATCTACATTCAAGTTTTTCAATTAACGTTGATCAAATTTTTCACCCATTTTCATGTCAGTTATTTCTAATTTGACTTGTTTAACGTTGATCCAAAATTGAACTTCGAGAGTCCATAACTTTACCAAGCTTAAGCCGATTCCATAGTGGCATACCCCTAAAGACTTCTGATTCTCTAAAAACCTGCATTTAAATTTTTCAATGTCAGTTATTTCCAGTTTTCCGATGACTTGTAAAGAAGTGACTCAAAATTGGACTTAGAGAGTCCATAACTTCACCAAACTCAACCCAATTCCAAAGTGGCATACCTCTAAAGACTTTTCATTCGATTCTCTAAAAATCTGCATTAAAATTCTTCAATTTAACGTTGATCAAATTTTTGACCATTTTCATGTCAGTTATTTCTAGTTTTCCGATGACTTGTAAAAGAGTGACTCAAAATTGGACTTAGAGAGTCCATAACTTTACCAAGCTTAAGCCGATTTCAAAGTGGCTTACCTCTAAAGACTTCTGATTTGATTCTCTAAAAAACTACATTCAAGTTTTTCAATTTAACGTTGATCAAATTTTTGACCCATTTTCATGTCAGTTATTTCTAGTTTTCCCATGACTTGTAAAAGAGTGACTCAAAATTGGACTTAGAGAGTCCGTAACTTTACCAAGCTTAAGCTTAAAAGTGGCATACCTCTAAAGACTTCTGATTCGATTCTCTAAAAATCTGCATTTAAATTTTTCAATGTCAGTTATTTCCAATTTTCCGATGTCTTGTAAAAAAGTGACTCAAAATTGGACTTAGAGAGTCCATAACTTTACCAAGCTAAAGCCGATTTCAAAGTGGCTTACCTCTAAAGTCTTCTGCTTCGACTCTCTAAAAATCTGCATTCAAATTTTTCAATTTAACGTTGATCAAATTTTTTACCCATTTTCATGTCAGTTATTTCTAGTTTTCCGATGACTTGTAAAAGAGTGACTCAAAATTGGACTTAGAGAGTCCGTAACTTTACCAAGCTTAAGCAGATTTCAAAGTGGCTTACCTCTAAAGACTTCTGATTTGATTGTCTAAAAAACTACATTCAAGTTTTTCAATTTAACGTTGATCAAATTTTTGACCCATTTTCATGTCAGTTATTTCTAATTTGACTTATTTAACGTTGACCCAAAATTGGACTTCGAGAGTCCATAAGTTTACCAAACTTAAGCCGATTCCAAAGTGGCATACCTCTAAAGACTTTTAATTCGATTCTCTAAAAATCTGCATTTAAATTTTTCAATGTCAGTTATTTCCAATTTTCCGATGACTTGTAAAAAAGTGACTCAAAATTGGACTTAGAGAGTCCATAACTTCACCAAACTCAACCCAATTCCAAAGTGGCATACCTCTAAAGACATTTGATTCGATTCTCTAAAAATCTGAATTAAAATTTTTTATTTTAACGTTGATCAAATTTTTGACCCATTTTCATGTCAGTTATTTCTAATTTGACTTATTTAACGTTGACCCAAAATTGGACTTAGAGAGTCCATAACTTCACCAAACTCAACCCAATTCCAAAGTGGCATACCTCTAAAGACTTTTCATTCGATTCTCTAAAAATCTGCATTAAAATCTTTCAATGTAACCCTTTAGTGCCCAAGACCGCCTCCAGACGGGTAAGGTTAAAAACACCGTTATTTTAGTCTTTTCATTCCTTTTGACTCGGTTTTGCGTTTTTCTAATTCAGGGAAGTCCAAAATTAAGTTCGTTGCGTTTGGAATACATACTAGAGCTTGCGCAAGCTGCTGTAGTCATTTGAAGCAGAAAATTTGTGCAACTCGGACGAAATAATTATTTGCAAATTAAGTGCAAAATATAAATATTTTTTTAAAATATTATAAAAAGTTTATTGCTGGAAAAAAAAGTTGTACCGTGTTGCTGATAGTCTCAAGGACTCAAAAAACGAAACCCACACTAAAAATAAGATTTCGTTAGCTTTCTATAGCTTTTATAAGGTATCCCGTCTAGAGGCGGTCTTGGGACAATTCGGGAAAAAAAATTATAAGGTAAGTTTGAAAGTGGAACAACCTATGACATATTTAAGTACAAATAATTGCTTCAGTAGACATGGAGCGACGACAAGTGAATAAGCTATCAGCTCTTTCCGACGTGGAGATTGATACGGACGGAGAAGAAGAATTGGAGGAAGATTTGACTGATGATGTTTGCGAGGCAGCGCGTCCTGTCAATGAGGAAGATGAAGAAGCGATTGAGAAAGTTATACATATGTCGGATTCTATGTTGGCTAGAGAGATTTGTGTAACTTCAAGCGGAAGACCTACTCCTTTTGCAAAATTGTTGTCCCCCTCAAGTTCGATTGCATTCAATTCACCTCAAGCACAGAAACGCAAACGCAAAGCGCCTGCTGAGCAAAATATTGCTCATGTTAAAGCAAGCACAATAGCTGAATGTGTAGGATCTGTTTGGGCTATAGACCCAAAATCACCGCTTTTCAAAAAGATGTTGTGGCGCCAAACGAACCTAGTCCTGGATAAATCTGCAATATCCTTTAATGAGCCTGACCTCGGAGCACTTACAAATCTGGATACGCCATTCAAGTGTTTTCAATTCTTTCTGAGTGATACTATAATTGAGCATATCACGCAGCAAAAAAATTTGTATGCTGCCCAAAAGGATGTCAATACTTCGTTAGAAATTAGAAAATTTATTGGCATTTTATTTTATATGTCAGTTTTTCGCTACCCAAATGTTCGTTCATATTGGGGGAGTACGCATTTGGAACAATTCAGAACACAATGTCAAGAAATCGCTTTGAAAAAATACGAGGTAATTTGCATTTTAATGATAATAGTAAGTTGCCCTCCAAGGATTCTACCGACCACGATCCTTTATACAAAATACGGCCGCTCGTGAATCACTTTAATGAGAAGTTTCAGTCAGTTCCGATGCGCCAACGCTTATCTGTGGATGAACAAATGTGTGCAACGAAGATGAAGACCTTTCTTAGACAATATTTACCAGACAAACCACACAAATGGGGAGTGAAATTCTTCAATTTGTGTGACTCTTCTGACTTTTGCTATAATTTCGAGATATATTGTGGAGCAGGTGACAACGTTGTTCAAACTGGCTCACCAGATCTTGGTGCGGCAGCAAATGTAGTTGTTCGATTGTCACGCAATGTTCCGGATTTCAAAAACCAGATTATCTACTTTGACAATTATTATACTTCTTTGCCGCTTCTTGTATATCTCAAGTCCCGGGGAATATTTTCTTTGGGAACTATTCGCTCGAATCGCATTCCAAATTGTAAGCTGCCATCTGACAGCGACCTCAAGAAACAAGTGCGTGGATATTCTACAGAATTTTGTGGATCTGTATCAGGAGTCGAACTGTCTTTGACGATTTCCTGAATGAAACGAATTCAAAATATCAGGTTTCACGTTTTGTTCGTTCCGAAAAAAGTACGTTGACATAAATTGCCCAAATGTAATCCACGAATACAACAGCCACATGGGTGGTGTCGACTTAATGGACGGACTTATTGGTCGATATAAAATTCCCGTAAATAGCAACAAGTATACAAATCGACTATTTACACATATGCTTGATTTAGCCATGGTAAACGCTTACATTTTGTTCCACCGAATAAACCAGCCGGACGCTAATAACACAAAATACCAATTGCCAAACTTCAGGTCAGAGGTTGCAAATGTGCTTTGCATGCTACAAACTCCTTATCTGCCAAAAGGACCCGGGCGCCCGCGACAAGTTGATGGAAAGGAAAATAAATGCACAGGGAAGAAAACTTTCCATCCGATTAATGATGTACGTTATGATAAAGTCGAGCATTTTCCAATGTTTTTATCACGCGCTATAAACCTGTGCTTTTCCCAGAAAAAGACTGTTTCTATGATTTTCATCACAAATAAGTAATCAAACTTTTTGTACCCAAATATTTGAAGCTTTGTGAATTTAAGTAACTTTAGTTTTAATTGTTGTTTTATTTGTTTTTGGAGCCTTTCTTTAAGTAATTTATAATAAAACGTGTAAACAAAAGAATTGATTACCTAATTTTTTGTTGGCCTACCTTCCCAAAGCCGCCTCTAGGCGGTCCAAGGATATAGTCCTATAAAACTCGATCCATGCAAAAGTAAAAGTTTTTCTAAAACAAACATTCACTTTTGATACATAATGAATCCAAAAATAATTTTTTTTTTGGAAAAGAAAATTTGGGCACTAGAGGGTTAACGTTGATCAAATTTTTTATCCATTTTATTTTTATGTCAGTTATTTCTAATTTGACTTGTTTAACGTTGACCCAAAATTGAACTTCGAGAGTCCATAACTTTAGCAAGCTTAAGCCGATTTCAAAGTGGCATACCTCTAAAGACTTCTGATTCGATTCTCTAAAAATCTGAATTTAAATTTTTCAATGTCAGTTATTTCCAATTTTCCGATGACTTGTAAAAAAGTGACTCAAAATTGGACTTAGAGAGTCCATAACTTCACCAAACTCAACCCAATTCCAAAGTGGCATACCTCTAAAGACTTTTGATTCGATTCTCTAAAAATCTGCATTAAAATTTTTCAATTTAACGTTGATCAAATTTTTGACCCATTTTTATGTCAGTTATTTCTAATTTGACTTATTTAACGTTGACCCAAAATTGGACTTCGAGAGTCCATAACTTTACCAAACTTAAGCCGATTCCAAAGTGGCATACCTCTATAGACTTCTGATTCGATTCTCTAAAAATCCGCAATTAAATTTTTTAATTTAACGTTAATCAAATTTTTGACCCATTTTCATGTCAGTTATTTCTAGTTTTCCGATGACTTGTAAAAGAGTGACTCAAAATTGGACTTAGAGAGACCATAACTTTACCAAGCTTAAGCCGATTTCAAAGTGGCTTACCTCTAAAGACTTCTGATTTGATTCTCTAAAAATCTACATTCAAGTTTTTCAATTTAACGTTGATCAAATTTTTCACCCATTTTCATGTCAGTTATTTCTAATTTGACTTGTTTAACGTTGATCCAAAATTGAACTTCGAGAGTCCATAACTTTACCAAGCTTAAGCCGATTCCATAGTGGCATACCCCTAAAGACTTCTGATTCATCTAAAAACCTGCATTTAAATTTTTCAATGTCAGTTATTTCCAGTTTTCCGATAACTTGTAAAGAAGTGACTCAAAATTGGACTTAGAGAGTCCATAACTTCACCAAACTCAACCCAATTCCAAAGTGGCATACCTCTAAAGACTTTTGATTCGATTCTCTAAAAATCTGCATTAAAATTTTTCAATTTAACGTTGATCAAATTTTTGACCATTTTCATGTCAGTTATTTCTAGTTTTCCGATGACTTGTAAAAGAGTGACTCAAAATTGGACTTAGAGAGTCCATAACTTTAACTTAAGCCGATTTCAAAGTGGCTTACCTCTAAAGACTTCTGATTCGACTCTCTAAAAATCTGCATTCAAATTTTTCAATTTAACGTTGATCAAATTTTTGACCCATTTTCATGTCAGTTATTTCTAGTTTTCCGATGACTTGTAAAAGAGTGACTCAAAATTGGACTTAGAGAGTCCATAACTTTACCAAGCTTAAGCCGTTTTCAAAGTGGCTTACCTCTAAAGACTTCTGATTTGATTCTCTAAAAAACTACATTCAAGTTTTTCAATTTAACGTTGATCAAATTTTTGACCCATTTTCATGTCAGTTATTTCTAATTTGACTTATTTAACGTTGACCCAAAATTGGACTTCGAGAATCCATAACTTTACCAAACTTAAGCTGATTCCAAAGTGGCATACCTCTAAAGACTTCTGATTCGATTCTCTAAAAATCTGCATTTAAATTTTTCAATGTCAGTTATTTCCAATTTTCCGATGACTTGTAAAAAAGTGACTCAAAATTGGACTTAGAGAGTCCATAACTTCACCAAACTCAACCCAATTCCAAAGTGGCATACCTCTAAAGACTTTTGATTCGATTCTCTAAAAATCTGCATTAAAATTTTTCAATTTAACGTTGATCAAATTTTTGACCCATTTTCATGTCAGTTATTTCTAGTTTTCCGATGACTTGTAAAAGAGTGACCCAAAATTGGACTTAGAGAGTCCATAACTTTACCAAACTTAAGCCGATTCCAAAGTGGCATACCTCTAAAGACTTCTGATTTGATTCTCTAAAAATCTGCATTCAAATTTTTCAATTTAACGTTGATCAAATTTTTCACCCATTTTCATGTCAGTTATTTCTAATTTGACTTGTTTAACGTTGACCCAAAATTGGACTTCAAGAGTCCATAACTTTACCAAACTTAAGCCGATTCCAAAGTGGCATACCACTTAAGACTTCTGATTCGATTTTTTAAAAATCTGCATTTAAATTTTTCAATGTCAGTTATTTCCAGTTTTCCGATGACTTGTAAAGAAGTGACTCAAAATTGGACTTAGAGAGTCCATAACTTCACCAAACTCAACCCAATTCCAAAGTGGCATACCTCTAAAGACTTCTGATTCGATTCTCTAAAAATCTGCATTAAAATTTTTCAATTTAACGTTGATCAAATTTTTGACCATTTTCATGTCAGTTATTTCTAGTTTTCCAATGACTTGTAAAAGAGTGACTCAAAATTGGACTTAGAGAGTCCATAACTTTACCAAACTTAAGCCGATTCCAAAGTGGCATACCTCTAAAGACTTCTGATTCGATTCTCTAAAAATCTGCATTCAAATTTTTCAATTTAACGTTGATCAAATTTTTGACCCATTTTCATGTCAGTTATTTCTAGTTTTCCGATGACTTGTAAAAGAGTGACTCAAAATTGGACTTAGAGAGTCCATAACTTTACCAAACTTAAGCCGATTCCAAAGTGGCATACCTCTAAAGACTTCTGATTTGATTCTCTAAAAATCTGCATTCAAATTTTTCAATTTAGCGTTGAACAAATTTTTGATCCATTTTCATGTCAGTTATTTCTAATTTGACTTATTTAACGTTGACCCAAAATTGGACTTCGAGAGTCCATAACTTTACCGAACTTAAGCCGATTCCAAAGTGGCATACCTCTAAAGACTTCTGATTCGATTCTCTAAAAATCTGCATTTAAATTTTTCAATGTCAGTTATTTCCAATTTTCCGATGACTTGTAAAAGAGTGACTCAAAATTGGACTTAGAGAGTCCATAACTTCACCAAACTCAACCCAATTCCAAAGTGGCATACCTTTTAAGACTTCTGATTCGATTCTCTAAAAATCTGCATTCAAATTTTTCAATTTAACGTTGATCAAATTTTTGACCCATTTTCATGTCAGTTATTTCTAATTTGACTTATTTAACGATGACCCAAAATTGGACTTCGAGAGTCCATAACTTTACCAAACTTAAGCCGATTCCAAAGTGGCATACCTCTAAAGACTTCGATTCAATTCTCTAAAAATCTGCATTCAAATTTTTCAATAGTCAGTTATTTCTAGTTTTCCGATGACTTGTAACAGAGTGAATCAAAATTGGATTTAGAGAGTCCATAACTTTACCAAACTTAAGCCGATTCCAAAGTGGCATACCTCTAAAGACTTCTGATTCGATTCTCTAAAAATCTGCATTCAAATTTTTCAATTTAACGTTGATCAAATTTTTCACCCATTTTCATGTCAGTTATTTCTAATTTGACTTATTTATCGTTGACCCAAAATTGGACTTCGAGAGTCCATAACTTTACCGAACTTAAGCCGATTCCAAAGTGGCATACCTCTAAAGACTTCTGATTCGATTCTCTAAAAATCTGCATTTAAATTTTTCAATGTCAGTTATTTCCAATTTTCCGATGACTTGTAAAAGAGTGACTCAAAATTGGACTTAGAGAGTCCATAACTTCACCAAACTCAACCCAATTCCAAAGTGGCATACCTCTAAAGACTTCTGATTCGATTCTCTAAAAATCTGCATTAAAATTTTTCAATTTAACGTTGATCAAATTTTTGACCCATTTTCATGTCAGTTATTTCTAGTTTTCCATGACTTGATTTAACGTGTGACCCAAAATTGGACTTCGAGAGTCCATAACTTTACCAAACTTAAGCCGATTCCAAAGTGGCATACCTCTAAAGACTTCTGATTCGATTCTCTAAAAATCTGCATTCAAATTTTTTAATTTAACGTTGATCAAATTTTTGACCCATTTTCATGTCAGTTATTTCTAGTTTTCCGATGACTTGTAAAAGAGTGACTCAAAATTGGACTTAGAGAGTCCATAACTTTACCAAACTTAAGCCGATTCCAAAGTGGCATACCTCTTAAGACTTCTGATTCGATTCTCTAAAAATCTGCATTCAAATTTTTCAATTTAACGTTGATCAAATTTTTGACCCATTTTCATGTCAATTTAACTTTAATTAAAATTTTCACCCATTTTCATGTCAGTTATTTCTAATTTGACTTGTTTAACTTTGACCCAAAATTGGACTTCGAGAGTCCATAACTTTACCGAACTTAAGCCGATTCCAAAGTGGCATACCTCTAAAGACTTCTGATTCGATTCTCTAAAAATCTGCATTTAAATTTTTCAATGTCAGTTATTTCCAGTTTTCCGATGACTTGTAAAAGAGTGACTCAAAATTGGACTTAGAGAGTCCATAACTTCACCAAACTCAACCCAATTCCAAAGTGGCATACCTCTAAAGACTTCTGATTTGATTCTCTAAAAATCTGCATTAAAATTTTTCAATTTAACGTTGATCAAATTTTTGACTCATTTTCATGTCAGTTATTTCTAGTTTTCCGATGACTTGTAAAAGAGTGACTCAAAATTGGACTTAGAGAGTCCATAACTTTACCAAACTTAAGCCGATTCCAAAGTGGCATACCTCTAAAGACTTCTGATTCGATTCTCTAAAAATCTGCATTCAAATTTTTCAATTTAACGTTGATCAAATTTTTTACCCATTTTCATGTCAGTTATTTCTAGTTTTCCGATGACTTGTAAAAGAGTGACTCAAAATTGGACTTAGAGAGTCCATAACTTTACCAAACTTAAGCCGATTCCAAAGTGGCATACCTCTAAAGACTTCTGATTTGATTCTCTAAAAATCTGCATTCAAATTTTTCAATTTAACGTTGATCAAATTTTTGACCCATTTTCATGTTAGTTATTTCTAATTTGACTTATTTAACGTTGACCCGAAATTGGACTTCGAGAGTCCATAACTTTACCGAACTTAAGCCGATTCCAAGGTGGCATACCTCTAAAGACTTCTGATTCGATTCTCTAAAAATCTGCATTTAAATTTTTCAATTTCAGTTATTTCCAATTTTCCGATGACTTGTAAAAGAGTGACTCAAAATTGGACTTAGAGAGTCCATAACTTCACCAAACTCAACCCAATTCCAAAGTGGCATACCTCTAAAGACTTCTGATTCGATTCTCTAAAAATCTGCATTCAAATTTTTCAATTTAACGTTGATCAAATTTTTGACCCATTTTCATGTCAGTTGTTTCTAATTTAGACTTATTTAAAGTTGACCCAAAATTGGACTTCGAGAGTCCATAACTTTACCAAACTTAACCGATTCCAAACTTATAAGACTTCTATTCGATTCTCTAAAAGTCTGCATTCAAATTTTTCAATTTAACGTTGATCAAATTTTTGACACTTTCATGTCAGTTATTTCTAGTTTTCCGATGACTTGTAAAAGAGTGACTCAAAATTGGACTTAGAGAGTCCATAACTTTACCAAACTTAAGCCGATTCCAAAGTGGCATACCTCTAAAGACTTCTGATTCGATTCTCTAAAAATCTGCATTCAAATTTTTCAATTTAACGTTGATCAAATTTTTCACCCATTTTCATGTCAGTTATTTCTAATTTGACTTGTTTAACGTTGACCCAAAATTGGACTTCGAGAGTCCATAACTTTACCAAACTTAAGCCGATTCCAAAGTGGCATACCTCTAAAGACTTCTGATTCGATTCTCTAAAAACCTGCATTTAAATTTTTCAATGTCAGTTATTTCCAATTTTCCGATGACTTGTAAAAAAGTGACTCAAAATTGGACTTAGAGAGTCCATAACTTCACCAAACTCAACCCAATTCCAAAGTGGCATACCTCTAAAGACTTCTGATTCGATTCTCTAAAAATCTGCATTAAAATTTTTCAATTTAACGTTAATCAAATTTTTGACCCATTTTCATGTCAGTTATTTCTAGTTTTCCGATGACTTATTTAACGTGTGACTCAAAATTGGACTTAGAGAGTCCATAACTTTACCAAACTTAAGCCGATTCCAAAGTGGCATACCTCTAAAGACTTCTGATTCGATTCTCTAAAAATCTGCATTAAAATTTTTCAATTTAACGTTAATCAAATTTTTGACCCATTTTCATGTCAGTTATTTCTAGTTTTCCGATGACTTGTAAAAGAGTGACTCAAAATTGGACTTAGAGAGTCCATAACTTTACCAAACTTAAGCCGATTCCAAAGTGGCATACCTCTAAAGACTTCTGATTCGATTCTCTAAAAATCTGCATTCAAATTTTTCAATTTAACGTTGATCAAATTTTTCACCCATTTTCATGTCAGTTATTTCTAATTTGACTTGTTTAACGTTGATCCAAAATTGGACTTCGAGAGTCCATAACTTTACCAAACTTAAGCCGATTCCAAAGTGGCATACCTCTAAAGACTTCTGATTCGATTCTCTAAAAACCTGCATTTAAATTTTTCAATGTCAGTTATTTCCAATTTTCCGATAACTTGTAAAAGAGTGACTCAAAATTGGACTTAGAGAGTCCATAACTTCACCAAACTCAACCCAATTCCAAAGTGGCATACCTCTAAAGACTTTTGATTCGATTCTCTAAAAATCTGCATTCAAATTTTTCAATTTAACGTTGATCAAATTTTTGACCATTTTCATGTCAGTTATTTCTAGTTTTCCGATGAATTGTAAAAGAGTGACTCAAAATTGGACTTAGAGAGTCCATAACTTTACCAAACTTAAGCCGATTCCAAAGTGGCATACCTCTAAAGACTTCTGATTCGATTCTCTAAAAATCTGCATTCAAATTTTTCAATTTAACGTTGATCAAATTTTTGACCCATTTTCATGTCAGTTATTTCTAGTTTTCCGATGACTTGTAAAAGAGTGACTCAAAATTGGACTTAGAGAGTCCATAACTTTACCAAACTTAAGCCGATTCCAAAGTGGCATACCTCTAAAGACTTCTGATTCGATTCTCTAAAAATCTGCATTCAAATTTTTCAATTTAACGTTGATCAAATTTTTGACCCATTTTCATGTCAGTTATTTCTAATTTGACTTATTTAACGTTGACCCAAAATTGGACTTCGAGAGTCCATAACTTTACCAAACTTAAGCCGATTCCAAAGTGGCATACCTCTAAAGACTTCTGATTCGATTCTCTAAAAATCTGCATTTAAATTTTTCAATGTCAGTTATTTCCAATTTTCCGATGTCTTGTAAAAAAGTGACTCAAAATTGGACTTAGAGAGTCCATAACTTCACCAAACTCAACCCGATTCCAAAGTGGCATACCTCTAAAGACTTTTGATTCGATTCTCTAAAAATCTGCATTAAAATTTTTCAATTTAACGTTGATCAAATTTTTGACCCATTTTCATGTCAGTTGTTTCTAATTTAGACTTGTTTAACGTGTGACCCAAAATTGGACTTCGAGAGTCCATAACTTTACCAAACTTAAGCCGATTCCAAAGTGGCATACCTCTAAAGACTGATTCGATTCTCTAAAAATCCACAAATTTTTCAATTAACGTATCAAATTTTTGACCCATCTTTCATGTCAGTTATTTCTAGTTTTCCGATGACTTGTAAAAAAGTGACTCAAAATTGGACTTAGAGAGTCCATAACTTTACCAAACTTAAACCGATTCCAAAGTGGCATACCTCTAAAGACTTCTGATTCGACTCTCTAAAAATCTGCATTCAAATTTTTCAATTTAACGTTGATCAAATTTTTCACCCATTTTCATGTCAGTTATTTCTAATTTGACTTGTTTAACGTTGATCCAAAATTGAACTTCGAGAGTCCATAACTTTACCAAACTTAAGCCGATTCCAAAGTGGCATACCTCTAAAGACTTCTGATTCGATTCTAAAAACCTGCATTTAAATTTTTCAATGTCAGTTATTTCCAGTTTTCCGATAACTTGTAAAAGAGTGACTCAAAATTGGACTTAGAGAGTCCATAACTTCACCAAACTCAACCCAATTCCAAAGTGGCATACCTCTAAAGACTTTTGATTCGATTCTCTAAAAATCTGCATTCAAATTTTTCAATTTAACGTTGATCAAATTTTTGACCCATTTTTATGTCAGTTATTTCTAATTTTCCAAGACTTATTTAACGTTGACCCAAAATTGGACTTCGAGAGTCCATAACTTTACCAAACTTAAGCCGATTCCAAAGTGGCATACCTCTATAGACTTCTGATTCGATTCTCTAAAAATCCGCAATTAAATTTTTTCAATTTAACGTTGATCAAATTTTTGACCCATTTTCATGTCAGTTATTTCTAGTTTTCCGATGACTTGTAAAAGAGTGACCCAAAATTGGACTTAGAGAGTCCAAAACTTTACCAAACTTAAGCCGATTCCAAAGTGGCATACCTCTAAAGACTTCTGATTTGATTCTCTAAAAATCTGCATTCAAATTTTTCAATTTAACGTTGATCAAATTTTTCACCCATTTTCATGTCAGTTATTTCTAATTTGACTTGTTTAACTTTGACCCAAAATTGAACTTCGAGAGTCCATAACTTTACCAAACTTAAGCCGATTCCAAAGTGGCATACCCCTAAAGACTTCTGATTCGATCTAAAAACCTGCATTTAAATTTTTCAATGTCAGTTATTTCCAGTTTTCCGATAACTTGTAAAGAGAGTGACTCAAAATTGGACTTAGAGAGTCCATAACTTCACCAAACTCAACCCAATTCCAAAGTGGCATACCTCTAAAGACTTTTGATTCGATTCTCTAAAAATCTGCATTAAAATTTTTCAATTTAACGTTGATCAAATTTTTGACCCATTTTCATGTCAGTTATTTCTAGTGTTCCGATGACTTGTAAAAGAGTGACTCAAAATTGGACTTAGAGAGTCCATAACTTTAACTTAAGCCGATTTCAAAGTGGCTTACCTCTAAAGACTTCTGATTCGATTCTCTAAAAATCTACATTCAAATTTTTCAATTTAACGTTGATCAAATTTTTGACCCATTTTCATGTCAGTTATTTCTAGTGTTCCGATGACTTGTAAAAGAGTGACTCAAAATTGGACTTAGAGAGTCCATAACTTTAACTTAAGCCGATTTCAAAGTGGCTTACCTCTAAAGACTTCTGATTTGCTTCTCTAAAAATCTACATTCAAGTTTTTCAGTTTAACGTTGATCAAATTTTTGACCCATTTTCATGTCAGTTATTTCTAATTTGACTTATTTAACGTTGACCCAAAATTGGACTTCGAGAATCCATAACTTTACCAAACTTAAGCTGATTCCAAGGTGGCATACCTCTAAAGACTTCTGATTCGATTCTCTAAAAATCTGCATTTAAATTTTTCAATGTCAGTTATTTCCAATTTTCCGATGTCTTGTAAAAAAGTGACTCAAAATTGGACTTAGAGAGTCCATAACTTCACCAAACTCAACCCAATTCCAAAGTGGCATACCTCTAAAGACTTTTGATTCGATTCTCTAAAAATCTGCATTAAAATTTTTCAATTTAACGTTGATCAAATTTTTGACCCATTTTCATGTCAGTTGTTTCTAATTTGACTTATTTAACGTTGACCCAAAATTGGACTTCGAGAGTCCATAACTTTACCAAACTTAAGCCGATTCCAAAGTGGCATACCTCTAAAAATCAAATTTTTGACACTTTCATGTCAGTTATTTCTAGTTTTCCGATGACTTGTAAAAAGTGACTCAAAATTGGACTTAGAGAGTCCATAACTTTACCAAGCTAAAACCGATTTCAAAGTGGCTTACCTCTAAAGTCTTCTGCTTCGACTCTCTAAAAATCTGCATTCAAATTTTTCAATTTAACGTTGATCAAATTTTTCACCCATTTTCATGTCAGTTATTTCTAATTTGACTTGTTTAACGTTGATCCAAAATTGAACTTCGAGAGTCCATAACTTTACCAAGCTTAAGCCGATTCCATAGTGGCATACCCCTAAAGACTTCTGATTCTCTAAAAACCTGCATTTAAATTTTTCAATGTCAGTTATTTCCAGTTTTCCGATAACTTGTAAAAAAGTGACTCAAAATTGGACTTAGAGAGTCCATAACTTCACCAAACTCAACCCAATTCCAAAGTGGCATACCTCTAAAGACTTTTGATTCGATTCTCTAAAAATCTGCATTAAAATTTTTCAATTTAACGTTGATCAAATTTTTGACCCATTTTTATGTCAGTTATTTCTAATTTGACTTATTTAACGTTGACCCAAAATTGGACTTCGAGAGTCCATAACTTTACCAAACTTAAGCCGATTCCAAAGTGGCATACCTCTATAGACTTCTGATTCGATTCTCTAAAAATCCGCAATTAAATTTTTTAATTTAACGTTAATCAAATTTTTGACCCATTTTCATGTCAGTTATTTCTAGTTTTCCGATGACTTGTAAAAGAGTGACTCAAAATTGGACTTAGAGAGACCAAAACTTTACCAAGCTTAAGCCGATTTCAAAGTGGCTTACCTCTAAAGACTTCTGATTTGATTCTCTAAAAATCTACATTCAAGTTTTTCAATTTAACGTTGATCAAATTTTTCACCCATTTTCATGTCAGTTATTTCTAATTTGACTTCTTTAACGTTGATCCAAAATTGAACTTCGAGAGTCCATAACTTTACCAAGCTTAAGCCGATTCCATAGTGGCATACCCCTAAAGACTTCTGATTCTCTAAAAACCTGCATTTAAATTTTTCAATGTCAGTTATTTCCAGTTTTCCGATAACTTGTAAAGAAGTGACTCAAAATTGGACTTAGAGAGTCCATAACTTCACCAAACTCAACCCAATTCCAAAGTGGCATACCTCTAAAGACTTTTGATTCGATTCTCTAAAAATCTGCATTAAAATTTTTCAATTTAACGTTGATCAAATTTTTGACCATTTTCATGTCAGTTATTTCTAGTTTTCCGATGACTTGTAAAAGAGTGACTCAAAATTGGACTTAGAGAGTCCATAACTTTACCAAGCTTAAGCCGATTTCAAAGTGGCTTACCTCTAAAGTCTTCTGCTTCGACTCTCTAAAAATCTGCATTCAAATTTTTCAATTTAACGTTGATCAAATTTTTTACCCATTTTCATGTCAGTTATTTCTAGTTTTCCGATGACTTGTAAAAGAGTGACTCAAAATTGGACTTAGAGAGTCCATAACTTTACCAAGCTTAAGCCGTTTTCAAAGTGGCTTACCTCTAAAGACTTCTGATTTGATTCTCTAAAAAACTACATTCAAGTTTTTCAATTTAACGTTGATCAAATTTTTGACCCATTTTCATGTCAGTTATTTCTAATTTGACTTATTTAACGTTGACCCAAAATTGGACTTCGAGAATCCATAACTTTACCAAACTTAAGCTGATTCCAAGGTGGCATACCTCTAAAGACTTCTGATTCGATTCTCTAAAAATCTGCATTTAAATTTTTCAATGTCAGTTATTTCCAATTTTCCGATGTCTTGTAAAAAAGTGACTCAAAATTGGACTTAGAGAGTCCATAACTTCACCAAACTCAACCCAATTCCAAAGTGGCATACCTCTAAAGACTTTTGATTCGATTCTCTAAAAATCTGCATTAAAATTTTTCAATTTAACGTTGATCAAATTTTTGACCCATTTTCATGTCAGTTGTTTCTAATTTGACTTATTTAACGTTGACCCAAAATTGGACTTCGAGAGTCCATAACTTTACCAAACTTAAGCCGATTCCAAAGTGGCATACCTCTAAAAATCAAATTTTTGACACTTTCATGTCAGTTATTTCTAGTTTTCCGATGACTTGTAAAAAAGTGACTCAAAATTGGACTTAGAGAGTCCATAACTTTACCAAGCTAAAACCGATTTCAAAGTGGCTTACCTCTAAAGTCTTCTGCTTCGACTCTCTAAAAATCTGCATTCAAATTTTTCAATTTAACGTTGATCAAATTTTTCACCCATTTTCATGTCAGTTATTTCTAATTTGACTTGTTTAACGTTGATCCAAAATTGAACTTCGAGAGTCCATAACTTTACCAAGCTTAAGCCGATTCCATAGTGGCATACCCCTAAAGACTTCTGATTCTCTAAAAACCTGCATTATAAATTTTTCAATGTCAGTTATTTCCAGTTTTCCGATAACTTGTAAAAAGTGACTCAAAATTGGACTTAGAGAGTCCATAACTTCACCAAACTCAACCCAATTCCAAAGTGGCATACCTCTAAAGACTTTTGATTCGATTCTCTAAAAATCTGCATTAAAATTTTTCAATTTAACGTTGATCAAATTTTTGACCCATTTTTATGTCAGTTATTTCTAATTTGACTTATTTAACGTTGACCCAAAATTGGACTTCGAGAGTCCATAACTTTACCAAACTTAAGCCGATTCCAAAGTGGCATACCTCTATAGACTTCTGATTCGATTCTCTAAAAATCCGCAATTAAATTTTTTAATTTAACGTTAATCAAATTTTTGACCCATTTTCATGTCAGTTATTTCTAGTTTTCCGATGACTTGTAAAAGACTTAGAGAGACCAAAACTTTACCAAGCTTAAGCCGATTTCAAAGTGGCTTACCTCTAAAGACTTCTGATTTGATTCTCTAAAAATCTACATTCAAGTTTTTCAATTTAACGTTGATCAAATTTTTCACCCATTTTCATGTCAGTTATTTCTAATTTGACTTGTTTAACGTTGATCCAAAATTGAACTTCGAGAGTCCATAACTTTACCAAGCTTAAGCCGATTCCATAGTGGCATACCCCTAAAGACTTCTGATTCTCTAAAAACCTGCATTTAAATTTTTCAATGTCAGTTATTTCCAGTTTTCCGATAACTTGTAAAGAAGTGACTCAAAATTGGACTTAGAGAGTCCATAACTTCACCAAACTCAACCCAATTCCAAAGTGGCATACCTCTAAAGACTTTTGATTCGATTCTCTAAAAATCTGCATTAAAATTTTTCAATTTAACGTTGATCAAATTTTTGACCATTTTCATGTCAGTTATTTCTAGTTTTCCGATGACTTGTAAAAGAGTGACTCAAAATTGGACTTAGAGAGTCCATAACTTTACCAAGCTTAAGCCGATTTCAAAGTGGCTTACCTCTAAAGTCTTCTGCTTCGACTCTCTAAAAATCTGCATTCAAATTTTTCAATTTAACGTTGATCAAATTTTTTACCCATTTTCATGTCAGTTATTTCTAGTTTTCCGATGACTTGTAAAAGAGTGACTCAAAATTGGACTTAGAGAGTCCATAACTTTACCAAGCTTAAGCCGTTTTCAAAGTGGCTTACCTCTAAAGACTTCTGATTTGATTCTCTAAAAAACTACATTCAAGTTTTTCAATTTAACGTTGATCAAATTTTTGACCCATTTTCATGTCAGTTATTTCTAATTTGACTTATTTAACGTTGACCCAAAATTGGACTTCGAGAATCCATAACTTTACCAAACTTAAGCTGATTCCAAGGTGGCATACCTCTAAAGACTTCTGATTCGATTCTCTAAAAATCTGCATTTAAATTTTTCAATGTCAGTTATTTCCAATTTTCCGATGTCTTGTAAAAAGTGACTCAAAATTGGACTTAGAGAGTCCATAACTTCACCAATCTTAAACAAATTCCAAAGTGCCATACCTCTAAAGACTTTTGATTCGATTCTCTAAAAATCTGCATTCAAATTTTTCAATTTAACGTTGATCAAATTTTTGACCCATTTTCATGTCAGTTGTTTCTAATTTGACTTATTTAACGTTGACCCAAAATTGGACTTCGAGAGTCCATAACTTTACCAAACTTAAGCCGATTCCAAAGTGGCATACCTCTAAAAATCAAATTTTTGACACTTTCATGTCAGTTATTTCTAGTTTTCCGATGACTTGTAAAAAAGTGACTCAAAATTGGACTTAGAGAGTCCATAACTTCACCAAGCTAAAACCGATTTCAAAGTGGCTTACCTCTAAAGTCTTCTGCTTCGACTCTCTAAAAATCTGCATTCAAATTTTTCAATTTAACGTTGATCAAATTTTTTACCCATTTTCATGTCAGTTATTTCTAGTTTTCCGATGACTTGTAAAAGAGTGACTCAAAATTGGACTTAGAGAGTCCATAACTTTACCAAGCTTAAGCCGATTTCAAAGTGGCTTACCTCTAAAGACTTCTGATTTGATTGTCTAAAAAACTACATTCAAGTTTTTCAATTTAACGTTGATCAAATTTTTGACCCATTTTCATGTCAGTTATTTCTAATTTGACTTATTTAACGTTGACCCAAAATTGGACTTAGAGAGTCCATAACTTCACCAAACTCAACCCAATTCCAAAGTGGCATACCTCTAAAGACTTTTCATTCGATTCTCTAAAAATCTGCATTAAAATCTTTCAATGTAACCCTTTAGTGCCCAAGACCGCCTCCAGACGGGTAAGGTTAAAAACACCGTTATTTTAGTCTTTTCATTCCTTTTGACTCGGTTTTGCGTTTTTTCTAATTCAGGGAAGTCCAAAAATTAAGTTCGTTGCGTTTGGAATACATACTAGAGCTTGCGCAAGCTGCTGTAGTCATTTGAAGCAGAAAATTTGTGCAACTCGGACGAAATAATTATTTGCAAATTAAGTGCAAAATATAAATATTTTTTTAAAATATTATAAAAAGTTTGTTGCTGGAAAAAAAGTTGTACCGTGTTGCTGATAGTCTCAAGGACTCAAAAAACGAAACCCACACTAAAAATAAGATTTCGTTAGCTTTCTATAGCTTGTCTTGGGACAATTCGGGAAAAAAAAATTATAAGGTAAGTTTGAAAGTGGAACAACCTATGACATATTTAAGTACAAATAATTGCTTCAGTAGACATGGAGCGACGACAAGTGAATAAGCTATCAGCTCTTTCCGACGTGGAGATTGATACGGACGGAGAAGAAGAATTGGAGGAAGATTTGACTGATGATGTTTGCGAGGCAGCGCGTCCTGTCAATGAGGAAGATGAAGAAGCGATTGAGAAAGTTATACATATGTCGGATTCTATGTTGGCTAGAGAGATTTGTGTAACTTCAAGCGGAAGTCCTACTCCTTTTGCAAAATTGTTGTCCCCCTCAAGTTCGATTGCATTCAATTCACTTCAAGCACAGAAACGCAAACGCAAAGCGCCTGCTGAGCAAAATATTGCTCATGTTAAAGCAAGCACAATAGCTGAATGTGTAGGATCTGTTTGGGCTATAGACCCAAAATCACCGCTTTTCAAAAATATGTTGTGGCGCCAAACGAACCTAGTCATGGATAAATCTGCAATATCCTTTAATGAGCCTGACCTCGGAGCACTTACAAATCTGGATACGCCATTCAAGTGTTTTCAATTCTTTCTGAGTGATTCTATAATTGAGCATATCACGCAGCAAAAAAATTTGTATGCTGCCCAAAAGGATGTCAATACTTCGTTAGAAATTCGAAAATTTATTGGCATTTTATTTTATATGTCAGTTTTTCGCTACCCAAATGTTCGTTCATATTGGGGGGAGTACGCATTTGGAACAATTCAGAACACAATGTCAAGAAATCGCTTTGAAAAAATACGAGGTAATTTGCATTTTAATGATAATAGTAAGTTGCCCTCCAAGGATTCTACCGACCACGATCCTTTATACAAAATACGGCCGCTCGTGAATCACTTCAATGAGAAGTTTCAGTCAGTTCCGATGCGCCAACGCTTATCTGTGGATGAACAAATGTGTGCAACGAAGATGAAGACCTTTCTTAGACAATATTTACCAGACAAACCACACAAATGGGGAGTGAAATTCTTCAATTTGTGTGACTCTTCTGGCTTTTGCTATAATTTCGAGATATATTGTGGAGCAGGTGACAACGTTGTTCAATCTGGCTCACCAGATCTTGGTGCGGCAGCAAATGTAGTTGTTCGATTGTCACGCAATGTTCCGGATTTCAAAAACCAGATTATCTACTTTGACAATTATTATACTTCTTTGCCGCTTCTTGTATATCTCAAGTCCCGGGGAATATTTTCTTTGGGAACTATTCGCTCGAATTGCATTCCAAATTGTAAGCTGCCATCTGACAGCGATCTCAAGAAACAAGTGCGTGGATATTCTACAGAATTTTGTGGATCTGTATCAGGAGTCGAACTGTCTTTGACGATTTCCTGAATGAAACGAATTCAAAAGATCAGGTTTCACGTTTTGTTCGTTCCGAAAAAAAGTACGTTGACATAAATTGCCCAAATGTAATCCACGAATACAACAGCCAAATGGGTGGTGTCGACTTAATGGACGGACTTATTGGTCGATATAAAATTCCCGTAAAGAGCAACAAGTATACAAATCGACTATTTACACATATGCTTGATTTAGCCATGGTAAACGCTTACATTTTGTTCCACCGAATAAACCAGCCGGACGCTAATAACACAAAATACCAATTGCCAAACTTCCGGTCAGAGGTTGCAAATGTGCTTTGCATGCTACAAACTCCTTATCTGCCAAAAGGAAGCGGGCGCCCGCGACAAGTTGATGGAAAGGAAAAAAAATACATAGGGAAGAAAACTTTCCTTGCGATTAATGATGTACGTTATGATAAAGTCGAGCATTTTCCAATGTTTTTATCACGCGCTGACAAAAAAACCTTCCTGGTTGTACATCGGAAACTTAAATTGTCTGCCGCAAATGTAATATAAACCTGTGCTTTTCCCAGAAAAAAGACTGTTTCTATGATTTTCATCACAAATAAGTAATCAAACTTTTTGTACCCAAATATTTGAAGCTTTGTGAATTTAAGTAACTTTAGTTTTAATTGTTGTTTTATTTGTTTTTGGAGCCTTTCTTTAAGTAATTTATAATAAAACGTGTAAACAAAAGAATTGATTACCTAATTTTTTGTTGGCCTACCTTCCCAAAGCCGCCTCTAGGCGGTCCAAGGATATAGTCCTATAAAACTCGATCCATGCAAAAAAAAAGTAAACGTTTTTCTAAAACAAACATTCACTTTTGATACATAATGAATAAAAAAATAAAATTTTTTTTGGAAAAGAAAATTTGGGCACAGAGTTAACGTTGATCAAATTTTTTATCCATTTTATTTTTATGTCAGTTATTTCTAATTTGACTTATTTAACGTTGACCCAAAATTGGACTTCGAGAGTCCATAACTTTACCAAACTTAAGCCGATTACAAAGTGGCGTACCTCTAAAGACTTTTGATTCGATTCTCTCAAAATCTGCATTAAAATATTTCAATTTGACGTTGTTCAAATTTTTAACCCATTTTCATGTCAGTTATATCTAATTTGACTTATTTAACGTTGACCGAAAATTGGACTTCGAGTGTCCATAACTTTACCAAACTTAAGCCGATTTCAAAGTGGCATACCTCTAAAGACTTATGATTTGATTCTCTAAAAATCTACATTCAAGTTTTTCAATTTAACGTTGATCAAATTTTTCACCCATTTTCATATCAGTTATTTCTAATTTGACTTGTTTAACGTTGATCCAAAATTGAACTTCGAGAGTCCATAACTTTACCAAACTTAAGCCGATTCCAAAGTGGCATACCTCTAAAGACTTCTGATTCGATTCTCTAAAAATCTGCATTTAATGTCAGCTAAACGCGAGTTGATGAGCAATGACTGCTTTCACGAGGATCGCCGCGCCCCCATGCCGCTGGTCGTCCGGATAGATGGCTTTATGTAGGGTGAAGCCAGGGATCTTGAAGTTGGATCGGGAACAAAGGTGTGCTTCTGACAACAGGAGGATGTCAATGTCGTGCAGTTCAATGAAAGCAGTAATCTCGTTTGTTTTCGAGCTTACCCCATTTGGATTCCAACTTGCAATTTTAAGGGCACCCATTGTGAAGAGCAGTAGAGGAAGAGCGCGTTTGCAGAATAGCTTGCATTAGTGTTTCTACAAGCGACATCATCCTGTCGAGCCTCGTAAAAAGCTGTTCCAGCTTAGCATCAAGCGAAGCATTTGCGTTTGAATGCATCGGGATTGAATGATTTTCAGTTCCTCTGCGGGGCAGGCTACGTTGTTCGCTGGATTGGCTCCTTTTGGCAACTCTTGCGAATGTTTCCTTACCAGGATTGGATGCTGAAGGTTTTCGTACAGGATTCGTGGTGAAGACTGTGGGCTCGTTGTCCTTCTTGTGGTGGTTCTGCTTAAATGCCACTTGCAGGTATTTTCTGCAGCCTTTGAAGTTTGCCGCATGAGAGTTGCCGCAGTGGAAGCAGCACCTAGGGTCGTCCTTTCCGAGTTGGCACGCCAGTGTTGAGTGATTTTCTCCACATTCTCTACAAATATGATGCCGTGTGCAGTATGCTTTTGTGTGGCCATATTTCTGACACCTGTGGCATTGCACAGGGCCTGATTGCTTGCGTGGTTTCTCCCAGGTGACTTTGTGTCTGCAGACGGCAGAGATGTTTTTCAGAAGTTTGTTATTTTCAGCCTTCTTAAGGTCAACAAATCTCATGTTAAGTGGGTGCTGAGTTGCCTTGTTTCGTGGAGTATATATTCGCATAACGCAGTGACCCTCACCCTGCAAGCATTCAATAATGTCCTCCGAAGGGACATCATGGTGGATGTTTCTCATAACCATGCGAAAAGGACGATCTTCTGACAGCTGATGGTGATGAAAAATTGTTCCCTTTTCGCGGAAGTGCCTGGCCACAGTCACCTGAGTTTAGGGCTTTTATGGAGTATGAGTCTCCAATGAGACCATCCAATTCAGCGCAGAAAGCAGAGTAGCTGATCACACCAGGAACCATTATCCTTGGGACTTTGTGAGATCGAGTAGTTTGTGGAGCAGCTAACTGGGGTTGGTCTTGTTCGTTTGCTGTTGCCGGATGCAAAATAGCTTCACGCTTCTTCGCGTCGCGATTCATCGCGGCTTTTGAAGTGGTGGGTTCGGATTCGTAGTCCATTTCGTCCTCGTCACTTAGGGTTATGAAGCGGTTAGCGGTACATTGAGCTGAATTTGTCTTCTTATGAATCACCTTTGGAGAGAGAGTGGCACCTGCTCTCTTCTTCACCGCTCCTTTTCCTGGCTTTGTTTTGACTTCCTGCCACCCTTGAGTAGAGGGATGCGAAGATGCGCTGAATGATGCAAGATCATGCCTCGTACTGGATGCAGCGGTGCACACGCTGCCATTCAAACTCGTTGTGAAGGTCAACGGTGATGAAGTGGAAGATGTCACTGTACAAGTTGTGATGCAGCTTGTGAGGGCCCATCTGGTTCTACTCCCAGCGGTTGTGCACTCGTCTAGCAACTCCGCTCGCAGACTAGCGCGAATTTCAGAAGCAGAAGCACCAGCGATTTTCCTCATCGCTTTAAAGTCGATGGATTTTTGCTGTAGTGAGCTATCCATTTTTATCAATTTGCTGAACTTTACTGAATAAAGTTGAGTAATTGACTAAAATTGAATATATTTGCTAGGCAAGTCTTACAACCGCCTAGACTGGTTATGGTTTCACACCGATAGATGGCGCTATTGCTGATAGCACAGACACAAACCGGATTAAAGCTTAAGGCTTTAACAGCTGATCCCCTCGTGGAGATCAGTGTACCACCAGCTAAATGCTGTGGCCCAGCACTTGTGAATTTAAGCTGTTGCAGATTCACTTGATGGTACTAGCGTGAGTATAAGCAAGACAACTGTAGAGGTTGTCCCACAATGATGGATGTTTTCGATACCTCTGGGGTTTTAAGTAATTACTTGATGGATGCACAAGAAACAGTTCTAACTCTTGCAAAAACTCGGCTTCGACTCAGTTATTTCTAATTTGACTTGTTTAACGTTGACCCAAAATTGAACTTCGAGAGTCCATAACTTTACCAAACTTAAGCCGATTCCAAAGTGGCATACCTCTAAAAATCAAATTTTTGACCCATTGTCATGGCAGTTATTTCTAGTTTTCCGATGACTTGTAAAAGAGTGACTCAAAATTGGACTTAGAAAGTCCATAATTTTACCAAGCTTAAGCCGATTTCAAAGTGGCATACCTCTAAAGACTTTTGATTCGATTCTCTAAAAATCTGCATTAAAATATTTCAATTTAACGTTGTTCAAATTTTTGACCCATTTTCATGTCAGTTATTGCTAATTTGACTTATTTAACGTTGACCCAAAATTGGACTTCGAGAGTCCATAACTTTACCAAACTTAAGCCGATTCCAAAGTGGTATACCTTTAAAGACTTCTGATTCGATTTCCTAAAAATCTGCATTCAAAATTTTCAATGTCAGTTATTTCCCATTTTCCGATAACTTGTAAAAGAGTGACTCAAAATTGGACTTAAAAAGTCCATAACTTCACCAAACTAAACCCAATTCAAGAGTGGCATACCTCTAAAGACTTCTGATTCGAATCTCTAAAAATCTGCATTCAAATTTTTCAATTTAACGTTGATCAAATTTTTCACCCATTTTCATGTCAGTTATTTCTAATTCCATGCCTTGTTTAACTTTGACCCAAAATTGTAATTCGAGATTCCATAACTTTACCACGCTTAAGCCGATTTAAAGTGGCTTACCTCTAAAGACTTCTGATTCGACTCTCTAAAAATCTGCATTCAAATTTTTCAATTTAATGTTGATCAAATTTTTGACCTATTTTCATGTCAGTCATTTCTAATTTGACTTATTTAACGTTGACCCAAAATTTGACTTCGAGAGTCTCTAACTTTACCAAACTTAAGCCGATTCCAAAGTGGCATACCTCTAAAGACTTCTGATTCGATTCTCTAAAAATCTGCATTCAAATTTTTGAATGTCAGTTATTTCCAGTTTTCCGATGACTTGTAAAAGAGTGACTCAAAATTGGACTTAGAGAGTCCATAACTTTACCAAGCTTAAGCCGATTTAATAGTGGCTTACCTCTAAAGACTTCTGATTTGCTTCTCTAAAAATCTACATTCAAGTTTTTCAATTTAACGTTGATCAAATTTTTCACCCATTTTCATGTCAGTTATTTCTAATTCCATGACTTGTTTAACTTTGACCCAAAATTGTAATTCGAGATTCCATAACTTTACCAAGCTTAAGCCGATTTAAAGTGGCTTACCTCTAAAGACTTCTGATTCGACTCTCTAAAAATCTGCATTCAAATTTTTCAATTTAATGTTGATCAAATTTTTGACCTATTTTCATGTCAGTCATTTCTAATTTGACTTATTTAACGTTGACCCAAAATTTGACTTCGAGAGTCTCTAACTTTACCAAACTTAAGCCGATTCCAAAGTGGCATACCTCTAAAGACTTCTGATTCGATTCTCTAAAAATCTGCATTCAAATTTTTGAATGTCAGTTATTTCCAGTTTTCCGATGACTTGTAAAAGAGTGACTCAAAATTGGACTTAGAGAGTCCATAACTTTACCAAGCTTAAGCCGATTTCAAAGTGCCTTACCTCTAAAGACTTCTGATTTGCTTCTCTAAAAATCTACATTCAAGTTTTTCAATTTAACGTTGATCAAATTTTTGACCCATTTTCATGTCAGTTATTTCTAATTTGACTTATTTAACGTTGACCCAAAATTGGACTTCGAAAGTCCATAACTTTACCAAACTTAAGCCGATTCCAAAGTGGCATACCTCCAAAGATCAAATTTTTGACCCATTTTCTTGTCAGTTATTTCTAGTTTTCCGATGACTTGTAAAAGAGTGACTCAAAATTGGACTTAGAGAGTCCATAACTTTACCAAGCTTAAGCCGATTTCAAAGTGGCTTACCTCTAAAGACTTCTGATTTGCTTCTCTAAAAAGCTACATTCAAGTTTTTATACCCGTTACTCGTAGAGTAAAAGGGTATATTGTATTCATGCAAAAGTATGTAACAGCTAGAAGGAAGCGTTTCCGACCCTATAAAGTATATATATTCTTGATCAGGGTCACTAGACGAGTCGATATAGCCATGTCCGTCTGTCCGTCTGTCCGTCCGTCTGTCCGTCTGTCTGTCTGTCCGTATGAACGCTGAGATCTCGAAAACTATAAAAGCTAGAAGATTGGCATTTTGCATGCAGATTCTAGGAGTTCCTACGCAGCGCAAGTTTGTTTCAAAAAGGTGCCACGCCCCCTTTAACGCCCACAATCGCTTAAATACGATTTCAAAAATTTCAATATTTCAGAAAAGTAAAAATGCAGTTTTACTGTGTTTATCAATACCTATCGAAATCTAGAAGAAATTCGTTAAAAAGTTATGCGTGATCAAAGTTTCTATCTCCATCTCCCTCGCAATCCCATTACCTGAGTAACGGGTATCTGATAGTCGGGGCACCCGACTATAGCGTTCTCTCTTGTTCAATTTAACGTTGATCAAATTTTTGACCCATTTTCATGTCAGTTATTTCTAATTTGACTTGTTTAACGTTGACCCAAAATTGGACTTCGAGAGTCCATAACTTTAACAAACTTAAGATTTCTGATTCGATTCTCTAAAAATCTGCATTCAAATTTTTGAATGTCAGTTATTTCCAATTTTCCGATGACTTGTAAAAGAGTGACTCAAAATTGGACTTAGAAAGTCCATAACTTTACCAAGCTTAAGCCGATTCCATAGTGGCATACCTCTAAAGACTTCTGATTCGATTCTCTAAAAATCTGCATTCAAATTTTTCAATGTCAGTTATTTCCAATTTTCTGATGACTTGTAAAAGAGTGACTCAAAATTGGACTTAGAAAGTCCATAACTTTACCAAGCTTAAACCGATTCCATAGTGGCATACCTCTAAAGACTTCTGATTCGATTCTCTAAAAATCTGCATTGAAATTTTTCAATTTAACGTTGATCAAATTTTTGACCCATTTTCATGTCAGTTATTTCTAATTTGACTTATTTAACGTTGACCCAAAATTTGACTTCGAGAGTCCATAACTTTACCAAACTTAAGCCGATTCCAAAGTAGTATACCTCTAAAGACTTCTGATTCGATTTCCTAAAAATCTGCATTCAAAATTTTCAATGTCAGTTATTTCCCATTTTCCGATGACTTGTAAAAGAGTGACTCAAAATTGGACTTAAAAAGTCCATAACTTCACCAAACTAAACCCAATTCAAAAGTGGCATACCTCTAAAGACTTCTGATTCGACTCTCTAAAAATCTGCATTCGAATTTTTCAATTTAACGTTAATCAAATTTTTCACCCATTTTCATGTCAGTTATTTCTAATTCTATGACTTGTTTAACTTTGACCCAAAATTGTAATTCGAGATTCCATAACTTTACCAAGCTTAAGCCGATTTAAAGTGGCTTACCTCTAAAGACTTCTGATTCGACTCTCTAAAAATCTACATTCAAATTTTTCAATTTAATGTTGATCAAATTTTTGACCCATTTTCATGTCAGTCATTTCTAATTTGACTTATTGACCCAAAATTTGACTTCGAGAGTCCATAACTTTACCAAACTTAAGCCGATTCCAAAGTGGCATACCTCTAAAGACTTCTGATTCGATTCTCTAAAAATCTTTTCTTTTTTTTTTTTTAACATTTGCATTTTATTTATTGGATCTTCTCTGAATTGAGACTAACAATAAGTATATAGAATCTTAAATTAAAAAGCTATCTGACAGTCAAGGTGACTGGCGCGAAAATTTAGGGGCTCTAATAACTATTGCTGAGCTGGAAGGTCATTGCGTTGCAATCGGGTTCGGATGGAAGCCCTGGCTAGGCCCCTGGCGAGCTGGTTTGGATGAGAAATTAGCTTGGTGTGGTAGGACGCTTTTTGTTTTGATATTTCATCTTTTACGGGTAGAATGCCAAGATCTCTGTGGATGCTGTCGTTCCGAACATACCAAGGTGCCCCAGTGATAGTTCTCAGGATTTTTGATTGTGCTCGCTGAATAATGTCGATGTTGCTGCTGCTCGCGTTTCCCCACAATTGGGAGCCGTAGGTCCAGACTGGCTTAAGCGTTGAATTGTAGAGCAGGACCTTGAAGTCCAGGCAGAGGGGGGAGCGCGTTTAAAAGCCAATGGAGACTGTTTGATTTTAGTTTTAGGTGAATTTTCTTAGCTTCGATATGTCTCCGCCATGTAAGTCTCCTGTCTAGGTGGATGCCAAGGTACGTTACATCGTCAGCTTGTGGAAGTGGCGTGTTATTCAGGGTTAGCGGGGGACACGTTTGTCTGTTAAGAGTAAACGTTATGTGTTTACACTTTTGCGCATTTATTTTTATACGCCAGTCTGATAACCACCTCTCCACTACGACGAGATGATCAGTAGTGCTGTTGCCTGAGTTGGGCATTTGGACCGACTTATGATCGCGGTATCGTCTGCGAATGTAGAAGTAGTTAGCCGCTCGTTCGTGGGAATATCTGCGGTGTAGAGGAGAAATAGAGTTGGACCAAGGGCGCTACCTTGGGGAACTCCAGCCTCTATAGCGTAGTCATCGGATGTTGTGGTGTTGCATCTCACGGCGAAGGCTCTGTTGTAAAGGTACGATTCCAGTATCCTGTGAGTGTTTCCTGGCAGGATCGTTCTGATTTTATGGATAAGGCCATCAAGCCAGACTCGGTCGAAAGCCTGTGCAACGTCAAGGAATACCGCACTGCAGTATTCCCGAAGCTCGAATGCAGTCATTATTTCTGTTGTTAATCTGTTGACTTGCTCTATTGTTCCATGGCTTTCTCGAAAGCCAAATTGATGTGCTGGAATAACGTTGTGCTCTTTCAGATATGGAATGATGCGCGTCAGAAGGCATTTTTCGAACAGTTTTGACAGACACGAGAGTAAACTTATCGGTCTATACGAAGCTGGTATTGTGTGATCTTTCCCTGGCTTTGGGATCATTATGATTACCGATTTTTTCCATTTTTTTGGGAAATAGCCAAGTCGTGTAATCCCTTTGAAGAGTTTACAAATAACCTCAACTGCACAGTTTGGAAGTTCGATTAACATTTTGGGAGTTATTTGATTACCGCCTGGGGCCTTTTTTGGTTTCAATTGCTCGCTGATTACTTTTGCAATTTCATTTGGTTGAAACAGAATTGGCTCCGTCTCAGATTCAATTCGAATTGACGGTGACGGTAGTGCGAATGAATTAGTTGCAGGGTTTGGCTGAAAAACATTTCGAAGGTGTAAAGCAAATGTACAAGCTCTGTCTTTGTCGCTTCTGGCCCAGCTGCCTGAAGAGTCTCTTATGGGGATTACTGTTTCGGCCGGCGCACTTAGTTTTTGGTGGGCCCTCCACAAGGGATGCTTAGTGCTGGTGGGTGAAAGTTTCTCAATGTACTGGCGTTGTGCTTTTTCTTCTTCTTGCCTTAGAGCCCTGGTCAGTCTGCGACCAGCTTCTTTAAGACTTTGTTTTGAGGATGGCGATCTGCTGGTTTGCCAAGTACGTCTCAAACGCCTTTTCTCCAGAACAAACTGTTCGATTTCATGGTTAGTTATGTGTTGGTGTGTGTGCCCATCCCTCCCTTGCGGTGTTGAGACTTTGGCTGCTGCGACGAGTACAGACTCCAGGGCATCGGGGTAGCAGTCGATGTCCTCCTTGATGTTGAGCTGTGGAGTTAGTTCAATGTGGGAACTTACGTACTTTTTGAACTTCAGCCAGTTGGTTCGATGCGACGTGAGGGTGCTCGATTAATTCAGGGCTTTGATGAAGAGTTATTAGCACTGGTGAGTGGTCCGATGATAGATCCAAAAGCGATTTTGCAGATATTAGATTGCGAGGGATGTTTTTTGTCACAGCAAAATCAATTAAATCAGGTAGTTTTCTAGGATCTATAGGCCAGTATGTAGGGCTGCCTGGTGAAACGTAGTCCAGTTTGTTGCATGTTTTAACGAGTGCATTATATAGTTGCCTTCCTTTGGGGGTCACAAGGCGGGATCCCCAGTGCGTGTGCTTGGCGTTGTAATCTCCTGCTGCTATGAATCGCTCTCCAAGCGAATTGTAGAAGTCCATGAATTGGTCTTCGGAGACTGTAAAACGGGGTGGGCAGTAGACAGCGGCAATGGCAAGGTTGCAGTTGCCCAACTGTAATTTTATCGATGTAGCTTGCAGATGATTTTTAGCAAACCGTTGGTGAAAGAGGTGTTTGACGCGGTCTCTTATTAAGATTCCAGTGCCGCCATGCGCTTTACCATCTGGATGATCTGTGCCATAGAACGTGTATCCCCGTATTTGAAAGTTATATTTGCTGGTGAGATGCGTTTCTGTCAGCAACATAACGTCGATGTGATTTTCGTTCAGAAATTGAGTTATTTCAGGTTTATGCCGTGAAACACCGTTGGCGTTCCACAGAGTTATTCGAAGGCTAGGCATGGTTTATTTGGACTGCTGAGCTGCAAGCATTTGTAGTAAGATATTTTGGTTTTGCATAAGGGTTTGCATGGTGTTTTTCATGAAGGACATAAATTCCATCATATTTTGTTGCAAAGTAATCATCATAGATTCCATGTTACTTTGTGGCTGTCCCATGGCCTGCTGGATGTTATCAACTTTCGGCTCTATGTGAGCTGTGCCTGATCTTAGAGCACTGGCGTAAGAAATTCCGTTGGTGGTAATTGAAGGGCCAAATGATGATCTGGCTCCTTTTGCGAAGAAAACTTCCGGTGTCGTTTGTGATCTCATGTAAGTGTTTTGTGTGTTCAGGGAGCGTGCCGTTGTTGCTCGTTGCATCCGACTTTTCATCGCCTTGTAGACTGGACAGCCTCTGTAGTTAGCTGTGTGGTTTCCTTGGCAGTTTACACACTTTTTAGTGAGAGAGTCTTCCTTGTTGGCAGGGCAGGGTTCGGAGCCGTGGCAGTTTCCACAAGCTACACATACTGACCTGAGGGTGCAGTAAGCCCTGGTATGACCGTATTCCTGGCAGTTTGTGCATTGCACTGGTCCGGTCCGTTTGTGCGGCTCTTCCACTGTGATCCTACGGTGCAGAAGGTACTGCAACTTGTAGATCGGGTGCACTGCGTTTTTTCAAAGTTCTACTGTCTGGCTCCAGCTCGACCTTGAAGAGTGGTTGCGGCTTCTTGTTTTTGTTCATAATGTTTATAACATTTTTTGCGCAAAAACCGTTTTCTTTTAAGGCCTCTGTAATTTCGCAGGGGGTCACATCGGGTTCTATTCCCTTAAGCACAACTTGCAAACCTTTGCAACTTTTCAGCTGGTACGTGTAGTAATTCTTTTTGGCATCGTTTAAGTACTTCGACACTGCTCGGAAATCGTCTTCGGCTTTGGTTTGGAGTTTAGTTTCGCTTATATTCCCTTTCATAAGCGGAATAACATGAAAGTTATCTTTTCCGACAAGCTCAACTATTTTGTTGACTAGGGCATTCGAGATCTTCTCCCGAATAAAAATAGGTGGGGGCTTTAGTTTCCTTGGGGCTAATTGTTCAGACTCTGTTTCAGGCTCCGCCAGAATGGAAAATCTGTTTTCATCTAATGGCCCGGGATTTACAGGGCCTTTGCTGGAACGATTTATTTTGGGCTTATTGCCGTCCGAGTTTTTTGCGCTTGGAGATATTAATGTAGCGATCCATGCCTGTCTGAATGGCCGAACCCGCTTGCAGAATTGTCACTTCTTCTACCGTAGCTTTGTTTTTGCCGTTTGCACCGATTTTTGCACTTGGTTGTGTTGTTGCTTTACCCGCAGCACAAGAAGAGGGTGGAGTCGTTATTGCATTGTTGGCGACAGAGACCGTTGTAGTAGTCGTAGTAGTTTCTGTTGTTGTTGCGCTAGGCGGCAGAAACTCTGTTGGAGTCTTGCATTGCTCACTCCATGGCGTTCGAGCGGGGAAGAGCAGGGCGGGAGAGCAAGAGTTAGCTCTCTGGTTTTCGGCGGTCAGTAAACTTGCACCTTCAAGCACTTTCGGTTCTAGAGTATTACTCGTTACCGTAAAATAGGCGTTGTTACGGGCCAAAGAGAGACGACGTTTGTCTTGTTCTCTCTGAATTTTTTCACGGGTTTCGTCTTGTTGTTTTTGTCGTTGAGTGCGCTGATCCACGTTCTTACTCATTTGTTTATAGTTAGTGCGTAAAGATTAATTGTTTAAATAATTAAAACTTTAGTTTACGATATGCGATTTGCATCGCGAAACGCAAAACCTCGCGCTTATTTTTTTTTTCGAACGTTTTCGACTGATTGGCTAATTGTTTTTCCGGAGCGTTAATAAAACACGTCTGCACGCAGCCGAAATAAATATCAAACTGAACTCTAAAAATCTGCATTCAAATTTTTCAATGTCAGTTATTTCCAGTTTTCCGATGACTTGTAAAAGAGTGACTCAAAATTGGACTTAGAGAGTCCATAACTTTACCAAGCTTAAGCCGATTTAAAAGTGGCTTACCTCTAAAGACTTCTGATTTGCTTCTCTAAAAATCTACATTCAAGTTTTTCAATTTAACGTTGATCAAATTTTTGACCCATTTTCATGTCAGTTATTTCTAATTTGACGTATTTAACGTTGACCCAAAATTGGATTTCGAAAGTCCATAACTTTACCAAACTTAAGCCGATTCCAAAGTGGCATACCTCCAAAGATCAAATTTTTGACCCATTTTCATGTCAGTTATTTCTAGTTTTCCGATGACTTGTAAAAGAGTGACTCAAAATTGGACTTAGAGAGTCCATAACTTTACCAAGCTTAAGCCGATTTCAAAGTGGCTTACCTCTAAAGACTTCTGATTTGCTTCTCTAAAAATCTACATTCAAGTTTTTATACCCGTTACTCGTAGAGTAAAAGGGTATATTGTATTCGTGCAAAAGTATGTAACAGCTAGAAGAAGGATGGCTTGTAAAAGAGTGACTCAAAATTGGACTTAGAAAGTCCATAACTTTACCAAGCTTAAGCCGATTCCATAGTGGCATACCTCTAAAGAATTCTGATTCGATTCTCCAAAAATCTGCATTAAAATTTTTCAATTTAACGTTGATCAAATTTTTGACCCATTTTCATGTCAGTTATTTCTAGTTTTCCGATGACTTGTAAAAGAGTGACTCAAAATTGGACTTAGAGAGTCCATAACTTTACCAAGCTTAAGCCGATTTCAAAGTGCCTTACCTCTAAAGACTTCTGATTTGCTTCTCTAAAAATCTACATTCAAGTGCAAAAGTATGTAACAGCTAGAAGGAAGCGTTTCCGACCCTATAAAGTATATATATTCTTGATCAGGGTCACTAGACGAGTCGATATAGCCATGTCCGTCTGTCCGTCTGTCCGTCCGTCTGTCTGTCTGTCCGTATGAACGCTGAGATCTCGAAAACTATAAAAGCTAGAAGATTGGCATTTTGCATGCAGATTCTAGGAGTTCCTACGCAGCGCAAGTTTGTTTCAAAAAGGTGCCACGCCCCCTTTAACGCCCACAATCGCTTAAATACGATTTCAAAAATTTCAATATTTCAGAAAAGTAAAAATGCAGTTTTATTGTGTTTATCAATACCTATCGAAATCTAGAAGAAATTTTTCAAATCGGACCATTCGTTAAAAAGTTATGCGTGATCAAAGTTTCTATCTCCATCTCCCTCGCACTCCCATTACCTGAGTAACGGGTATCTGATAGTCGGGGCACCCGACTATAGCGTTCTCTCTTGTTCAATTTAACGTTGATCAAATTTTTGACCCATTTTCATGTCAGTTATTTCTAATTTGACTTGTTTAACGTTGACCCAAAATTGGACTTCGAGAGTCCATAACTTTAACAAACTTAAGATTTTCGACTGATTGGCTAATTGTTTTTCCGGAGCGTTAATAAAACACGTCTGCACGCAGCCGAAATAAATATCAAACTGAACTCTAAAAATCTGCATTCAAATTTTTCAATGTCAGTTATTTCCAGTTTTCCGATGACTTGTAAAAGAGTGACTCAAAATTGGACTTAGAGAGTCCATAACTTTACCAAGCTTAAGCCGATTTAAAAGTGGCTTACCTCTAAAGACTTCTGATTTGCTTCTCTAAAAATCTACATTTAAGTTTTTCAATTTAACGTTGATCAAATTTTTGACCCATTTTCATGTCAGTTATTTCTAATTTGACTTATTTAACGTTGACCCAAAATTGGACTTCGAGAGTCCATAACTCTAACAAACTTAAGATTTCTGATTCGATTCTCTAAAAATCTGCATTCAAATTTTTCAATGTCAGTTAATTCCAATTTTCCGATGACTTGTAAAAGAGTGACTCAAAATTGGACTTAGAAAGTCCATAACTTTACCAAGCTTAAGCCGATTCCATAGTGGCATACCTCTAAAGAATTCTGATTCGATTCTCCAAAAATCTGCATTAAAATTTTTCAATTTAACGTTGATCAAATTTTTGACCCATTTTCATGTCAGTTATTTCTAGTTTTCCGATGACTTGTAAAAGAGTGACTCAAAATTGGACTTAGAGAGTCCATAACTTTACCAAGCTTAAGCCGATTTCAAAGTGGCTTACCTCCAAAGACTTCTGATTTGCTTCTCTAAAAATCTACATTCAAGTTTTTATACCCGTTACTCGTAGAGTAAAAGGGTATATTGTATTCGTGCAAAAGTATGTAACAGCTAGAAGAAGGATGGCTTGTAAAAGAGTGACTCAAAATTGGACTTAGAAAGTCCATAACTTTACCAAGCTTAAGCCGATTCCATAGTGGCATACCTCTAAAGAATTCTGATTCGATTCTCCAAAAATCTGCATTAAAATTTTTCAATTTAACGTTGATCAAATTTTTGACCCATTTTCATGTCAGTTATTTCTAGTTTTCCGATGACTTGTAAAAGAGTGACTCAAAATTGGACTTAGAGAGTCCATAACTTTACCAAGCTTAAGCCGATTTCAAAGTGCCTTACCTCTAAAGACTTCTGATTTGCTTCTCTAAAAATCTACATTCAAGTGCAAAAGTATGTAACAGCTAGAAGGAAGCGTTTCCGACCCTATAAAGTATATATATTCTTGATCAGGGTCACTAGACGAGTCGATATAGCCATGTCCGTCTGTCCGTCTGTCCGTCCGTCTGTCTGTCTGTCCGTATGAACGCTGAGATCTCGAAAACTATAAAAGCTAGAAGATTGGCATTTTGCATGCAGATTCTAGGAGTTCCTACGCAGCGCAAGTTTGTTTCAAAAAGGTGCCACGCCCCCTTTAACGCCCACAATCGCTTAAATACGATTTCAAAAATTTCAATATTTCAGAAAAGTAAAAATGCAGTTTTATTGTGTTTATCAATACCTATCGAAATCTGAAGAAATTTTCAAATCGGACCATTCGTTAAAAAGTTATGCGTGA